>CM077256.1:11450513-11975513 GCA_039654775.1 Spinibarbus caldwelli | reverse complement strand
AATATTGTCCGATCTATTTGCCTTGGCGTTATGTCAGTCCACCACTAAGCTAAATTGTAATTTCTCATTCATTAAATGTATGTGTGTTAGACATTTTCCTTATAGAAAATCATCTGTATGTTACTCTGCTGGTCTTTATAATGAATTAGTTGGAATTTTGTTAAAATACACCACTTTTGTTATCATAAAATTGGCTGTAACTTATGTAGATGGTAAAACAGTGTATTTTTGCGTATAAAGTGTGTCCAAAAAAAATAAGCATGTGTTTAGACTTGTTTACCCTGGTGGGTTTCTAAGTGGGCAGTTTCCTCCTCAATCAGTATATCCGACTGCTTCATTTGAAATATTTACTCATCATAATTGTCCGTATATTTGACCTGAATTCACGCTAGAAAAAAAAAAAAAGAAAGAAGGAATGAATCAAGCTGAATTGGTTGTTTGACAAACACCCATTATTATCAAAATGTCAGACTCTTGGAAAGCTTTCTGTGTTTTGTGTTCTTCTTTGAACGTGTGTATATATTTCTCTTCTATATTACCTTTTGTCACTGTTCTTGCTTGGCCGCCCCCTGCCAGTCTTCAACCTCTCAACACTCTCTCTACCTCTCTCTTTCTCCCTGGGCTGTTCCGTGAGATGTCTGTAAGTTTATATAGGAATCAGTCCAGGATTTTCCTACCAGCTTTTTCTCATTAGAGAATTGGAGGAGACTGGAGAAGTTGAGGGGAATGGCATGAGGCAGGAGAGGTGGGGGAGGGAGAAAGAGAAAGAGAGAGAGAGGGAAACTGGGGAAAGTAGGGGTGAGATGTATGTTGGCCCACCTAACCGAATTCCCATACGGCCTCTGAAGCTCATTACCTCTACCCCTTGTGTTTACTTTCTTTTAGTCTTATTACCAGTAAGATCTAGCCTTTCCTTTCCTTCTCACACATCCCCCTTCCTCTGCACGCTAAAACTTAGCACATTGTATTTATTTCTGTTGCTTCATTTGTCATGAAAAAAACACAGAAATGGTGATCTTTATTGCTTTGAGGTGCATTTGGTTGAGTGGTTTTACACCTACAATATCCAACATGGGCTTAAATATTCTTGATCCAGAGGGCGGACTTGTTCCTTCAGCTTAGTGTTTTTCACTAGAGAGACAAGTTTGATGGTGTGGGTTAGTTGTTACATGTGTGTTTGGTAGAGGTGGGTGGTATGTCCAAAATCTGGTATTATGGTACAAGCAATTTTATATAGCGTCATATTTATTTTTCTGTAAAAAAAGTAAATAATAATAATATAAAAATAATAAAATGCTTATGCAATAAGTAACGTAGTAATGGCTATTTTTGTGATATTTTAAATCAGTGAATTAAAGGGATGGTTCACCGAAAAATTAAAATTTTGTTATTAATTACTCACCCTCATGTTGTTCCAAACCTGTAAGACCTTCGTTCAACTTCAGAACACAAATTAAGATATTTTTGATGAAATCCAAGAGCTTTCTGACCCTGTGTAGACAGCAACACAACTGACACGTTCAAGGCCCAGAAAGGTAGTAAGGACATTGTTAAAATAGTCCATGTGACATCAGTTGTTCATCCGTAGTTTTCTGAATCAGTGAGAATACTTTTTGTGCACAAAGATAACAAAGATAACGACTTTATTCAACAATTTCTTCTCTTCCATGTCAGTCTTCAGTGAGCATTCATGACAGTACCATGATGCATAATACATTGGATATACTGGATATGTGTGTGTATGTATTTAATATTGTAAAGCAAACAGTTCTGACGTTGTTTCTGATTGGATGTTTCATTAAAAGTTGATAAAATAGCAGATACCACCCAGTCCCGTGTTTACGCGAAGGTATTTGTGCTATGTGTCTTGTCAGGAGGTGAGGCGTGATTCCTTTTGTTGTCCCGTGCTGGGATGTCCGACTGGCAGTGAGAATCCCCTTTTTTGGACATGCTTGGCTGAAGGGGTGTGTCGCAGGTGGCAATGATAGACCCCAGGACTGACCCGCACCTTTATCAGCAGTGTCCTCCCCTCATTGCAACACTTAAAGGCCCTTCGACCCGGCCGGTGTCATCACAGTTCCAGTCACAATGCTCAACCCAGTGTCTGGGCAAAGAAAAAAGAGATTTCTTACCAGAGATAAAACCTCTTAGGTTATAAATACCTCTTTAAAGCAGAAAGCGTCGTTATATACGGCTGGCACGGTATGTAGTTACGGCCGTGTTTTGGATTTCTTCCTTGTGAGAGATTAAAAACATATGCTTATATGTTTTAATGCACATTTGACCCGAAAGAAAAGAAATAAAGAAAAGCAAAACCACTTTCCTACCATCCAGTCCAGTGAAACTGATGTGATTTGGTTAAAAGGAATCCCGTTGTGCTCTAATAATTATTGTCCTGAACTTGTCCAAGCAATCCCCTGCAGCACGTGTAATTAAAAATGGCTTCCAAGCGGCACACCTCAATATTCTCTTGCTGTAATACTGCCAACACCTGAAAAGTGAGTGAAGGGGGAGGAAGCCTGGGGAAACCTTCCCAGAATTCCAGCGTTGTACAGTAATTACAGTGTAAAGCTTCATTGGCTTTTATTGGGATCCATCTTGCCCTTGCCGTCGCTAACAATAAGACAACTTATCTGGGGGAATTCTTGGTGTCTCGCAGCCCCGCTGCTGCTGCTTCCTGTAGTTGATGAAAAGCCACAGTGACATTTACAGCTTCCAAACAATTATAGCCCAATAGCCGTGGGTGACGGCGTCCACACCGGCAACAAATAAGCTGAACGAAAACGGGAGCTACTACGTTACGTTTTAATGTCATGCTATCACCTGAACAGGCCTGTGCGGTAATGTGAGCGACATTGAGAGCTATAAAAAGGGAAACTTTAACCTTTTACTGCTGCGAACAGGAGGATGTTAGTCCTGTAGATTTGGCGATTATGACAAGACAAAACGGCCACAAACAGGGGTGGCCTGTTGTCTCCGTGCAGCTGTCACAAAGAACCAGGCTGCTCGCTGTTCATCGTCTTTGGTTGGGGTTTCAAAACAGCTCATTTGCACTTGCGTGGAATATTCATCTTATAGTTTATTCGGTTCAGATTTTTGGGTTTTGATCTGTTGGAGAATATCTTAAGCAATCATCTTCCCTTAAGGCCTCGCACGCAGAAATTGAACAAGACCGTCTGTAATCTGGCCTAGATTAGGCATCGCAGTCAGGCTTCCCCCATGAAACGTTTGACTTTTTATACGGTTTCATTTTTCTACACCCCTTTCCTCCTTTCGAGCCCCCCCCCCCCCCCCACCCCCACCCCCATGTTTTATTGGAAATTCATTGTGTTTTCATTGAGTGTTTTGGACCTTGAGGAGCATGTTTTAATGTTCAGTTCTTTACATTATGCAGGAGATACAGCGGATAGATATTGGCTGTGTGTATTTTTCCTGATAGAGCTGTCTTGTGTGTACGTGTTGCTGTCACACTGAGTCAGGGGGAGTGGGGGAGACGCAGCCCTCGTGGTTTTCGTGTCTCTTGTTAACATTTTTTGTTCAGGATTTCCTACAAGATGTGGCTACAAAAACAGTTCCAGACCCCCTCCACATCTCCCACTTGCTCCCTCCCTCTCTCAGAAGACAAAAGAAAAAAGAAAAAGAGAAATCTGCTTTTAATTTAAATGCAAGCAGCAATACACTAGAGTCCTCCGGGTCCTAAAGTCCTCCTTTATTTTTAAAGCAGATAGCGAATGCAGAACTCGAATATAGGGAAAAAACAAAGCAAACAAATTCTCCATATTTAAAATATGGATCAATGTTTCTGGAGCTGTCTTTGTAAATGTCTCTTTCTTTAAACTTTATTTTCATATATATTTTTTTTAAATCAACCTTTTTTTTCTTCAGTTATCAACAGAACATACTATGATTTATTATATTATATTATATTATATTATATTATATTATATTATATTATATTATATTATATTATATTATATTATATTATATTATATTATATTATTTATATTATATTTATTATATTATTAAATGCACTGCCATTTCAGAGTAGTTCATTGTTCATATACTATAGTTATTAAATTACCAGGGTCATGTTTGTACTATTTGTATACTATTGTAGTGTTTTTATTTTTAATTTTTAATATTTGTTTTATAGTTTATTATTTGTTTATATATTTCCTTTTAGATTTAATTTATTTGTATTTATTATTTATTTGTACAACATTTAGTACAACTTATTTCAGTTAGTCAACATTTCTAATTTGTTTAATTTTTAAGTTTTCATTTAATACTTTTATTTTATTTAAGCTTTTAGTTATCAAAAATGGTTTTAGTGAACAATAACTGCATTGCACAGTACTACATTTACCATGGTGTAAATACTCAATGAGAAGTGACTATTCATAACAGTAATATCTGACAGGTCTGTGAAATATTGAATAATTCAGTAATAGCCTTCCTGGTGCACCAGCTATTAGAGGATCCATGAATAAGGTGTGAAGATATGGTCATATTTAATGTTGTTTGGTGAATTTTTGGAGGCGAAATCCAAACATTTCTAAATGAAATCCATGCATGAATTTCATGAGGGTAAAAGATTTCCCCACGCAACAGGTTCAAGTTGGTCGTGTGGATTTGTGGCTCTGACCAACAGAAAGCTGACTGGCTTGAAGGAGAAGGAGTATAAGAGGCCCTCGAGGAGTGACTGAGGAGTCTGTGAATGGCCAAAGGACGTGAGCGTGAATAATGAAGAGGACAGTGCGGAACAGGGCAACGCTAAAGTGACAAGTGGGCAGTGTTTTGAAACACAGGCTAAGGTTGTGTGTTAGATGAGTTCCTCTTGATTTGTGTCAGTCGTGTTGTTGAGGGGGTTGGGTGAGGTACAGAAGAGCCTTTAGAGGGTATCGTATTTTACGACCGCCATCGAACTCGACCTCTCCTAATGATATTAACTTGATATGTGTCCTCTTACATCCTTGTCCTTGTGAATCATCCATAACATCGAGGCCTTCAGAGGTTACAGCTACTGAGATGTACAGTGACATCTTCAATATTTGGAGCGCTAAATCACGCATGTATGGGGAGCGTTCTTTGATACTTTAAAACAAGCAAACAGCCTGTCAGAGGAGATGAAAAAGGCCACAGTCTTGGAGTGTTGTACACACACTGTCTCATGGGAAGCAAATGAGCGCCTTGGCCTCAGACTCGCTCACACCACATCATTTATCTTGTCCTGTGGAGTGTAATCATCGGAGTGCTGCACAGTCGCTCGGGCGGTCTGTGTCCGGGGAACACCCCAGGGGGGCTCCCGCTTCAGAGCTGTCCTCGCTGGTGGATACGCTGACCTGGAAGAGAGCCGAGGCATTGTGGCGGCCTGATCGGTGAAGTTACCAAAGTTTGGCAGTTGACACTCCATATTGGGCTGCAGCTACTTTGATAATCAAATAATTTGTCTGGTACATGCCATATTTACACCGTGATGCTAGTAAAAGGCATGCTTCCATGTTTCCCCATTGACAGTCATTCAAAAGTAACTGCATATTCTGACTAACTGTTTTTTTCCAACAACAGAATAATGAAATTGCACACTAGCATGCTAGTTTTACTATTTCTATAAAGATATGGCAGAATTAGAGTAGTATGTAGTGTTGTTTAACCTTTAAAAATATTTTGTTAATTGAAATGCTGAAATAAATGTATATTATATTATATTATATTATATTATATTATATTATATTATATTATATTATATTATATTATATTTATTATATTATATTATATTATATTATATTATATTATATTATATTATATTATATTATATTATATTATATGATATGATATGATATGATATGATATGATATTATATTATATTATATTATATTATATTATATTATATGTGACCCTGGACCATATACCCAGTCTTAAGTAGCACGAGTATATAGCCAAAAATACATTGTATGGGTCAAAATTATCGATTTTTCTTTTATGCCAAAAATCATCAGGATATTAAGTAAAGATCGTGTTCCATGAAGATATTTTTTAAAATTTCCTACCGTAAAGAAAACTTAATTTTTGATTGTAATATTCTAAGCATTGCTAAGAACTTAATTTGGACAACTTTAAAGGTGGTTTTCTCAATATTTAGATTTTTTTTGCACCCTCAGATTCCAGATTTTCAAATAGTTGTATCTCGGCCAAATATTATCATATCCTAACAAACCATAAATCAATGGAAAACTTATTTATTGAGCTTTCAGATGATCTGTAAATCTCAATTTCAAAAAATGGACCCTTATGACTGGTTTTGTGGTCCAGTGTCACATTATATTATATTATATTGCAAGCTTTCGAAAATAGTAATATTGCTATTGGCAACTAACTGAAAGAGAAAGAAAGAAAGAAAGAAAGAAAGAAAGAAAGAAAGAAAGAAAGTACTAAAATGACTAAACCTGAAAGTGAAATAAAAAATAGATAAATAAAAATGACAAAAGCACATAACAAAAATTCTGAAAATTAAAAAAAAAATTAAATTAAAACTGTAAATATAAAAATAAATGCTAGTTTAAAATATGAATAAATATTATAATAGTATATAAATAATACTAAAATAACTCTGATATATGCTATTCTGAATTAGGTCAATGAATTATGTAGCTGTTTGCAATGCATGATGAAAAATGTATTGTGTTATCATGATATTTTGTTCTATAGCTAACAAAAAGTGCCTTTTTTTTAACCAGTTTGCACTATGCTAAGCTAATAGGCTAAGATGTTGGCTTGCTAATCGAAGACTGATTGAAAAGGAAGGAATGTTAAATATACATTTTTGAATTTATACTGTATTGATGGTATGCTAAATAACAACATTCTCTGAAATCGACCCCCTGTAGTGTTCTATTTAAGGGGATAACCACCATGCAGTATATACTGATGTAGAAAAATGTAACGGACATTATTTTATGCACTTAATATTCAATACCTCAAAAACGTGTGTACAACCGATGTATATAACTAGCCGCTAGTAATAATGCACGGTGAACGCTGCACCGAATTAATTCCCGAGTCTTGTCTGAAGAGAATAGTGAATTTAGGGAACACCCTAGGAATTCTATTCCATATTGCTCTGACTACGACCCGACTAATCGATCATGGAAGTAGTTATCAATTACTTTCAGTTATCAAATATATTGATTAGTTGTACCAGCGCTACCTCACATGCCTCACAGTACAAAAAAGTTCCAGTATGCCATGCACATAAAAGAGATAAAATCTGCAATTCAGATTCAGACCATGTGACACACTTCCTCTCCAGCCATATAAATCCCACAAAGACAAACGGATGGCTGAGTTTTTCAAGTGTCTAGAGCTTAAGATGACTCGCTAAATAAATCATTTTCTCTTTAGTGTTCATTACTACCATTTAATTGCTACTTTCATTGTGTTTAGTGGTTAGGAGGTGCCGTGGGCTTACCAGAATAATGATGGGTCATAGGAGGCCTGCTCTTAATAGTCGTGGGCAACATCGTGGTAAACAATAATCATATTACCTATCTCCACTATGGGTTTTTTTTTTTTTTTTTGTGCATGTTAGTTGACAAAGTGCACAGTTAATTACTTGCTGAAAGTGTAGTGAAGAACAAGTGCTTGTACAAAGCATGCTTGTGAATTATTTAGCTACCAGCCAGTTCCCTTTAGGAGATCTGGACACACAATGAGCAGGGCAGTAGATTGTGCACTTGGCAGCGTCTTTAGACATTGCATTAGGCATATGGTGTTTCCTTTTTTTTTTTTTTTTTTTTGGTGGGGTGAAGTATGGGGGAGGGGTTTTAAACTTACTTTTTATTTAAAATTTTAAATGCGTTTTTTTTTTAATATAATGTTTTGTTAATTTTAAATATTTAATTTGTTTTATTTTATTCAAATGCTACTTTTTAGAGGGGTGAGGGAAGTTTGGGGGAGGGGTTTTAAACTTAATCTTTATTTAATTTTTAAATATGTTTTTAAAAATTTAATTTAAATGTTTTATATTTTTAGTTTTACTTTTTTATTTTTATTTTATTTAAGTGTTTACATTTTTCCTTTTAGAAGGGTGAAGGGAGTTTAAGGGAGGGGTTTTAAATGTATTCTTTATTTCATTTTAAAATGTGTTATATTAAGTTTTTATATTAAATCAGTTTTTTTTTGTTTTTTTTTCTAGTGTTATTAAAACCCCTCATCTTCGTATCTACCCCCACACTGACTTTGAGCTCATTTGACCTGATGGGAAGTCATTTAAGTGCTCACAAAAGATCCCAGCTTTCAGAGGAGAATGTCCTCCTGAACGGCAGCCAATTACTATGCATCAGCTGTCTAGAATTCCCACTCTTCCCTCTTTATCTCTTTTCTTTCTCTTTCCCTACCCATATTTATGATTTGAGCCACTCTGACCAGACAGGCTGTGGACAGAAAAGGGCACCTAGAAGAAATATGGTAGTGTTGGTGTTTATGATTGGCAAATGTTGTCCTTTTGAGAAAAAAAATCTGTTTTAAAAGTCAGTTATAGGGCCCTATGATTTCCGCGATGTGGAAAACGTGGATGGAATCGCAGAATCTTGTCATAAAAATGGAATTTACTGGATAACGCGGAATGTCACAGAATTTGCCAAATTTTGGATGAATAAATCAAAAGTAGGTCAGCACACTTAAAACAAAACGCGATATGGAGTATTGTGTGAATATTAAGCCACAAAAATACTATTTAAATATGAATCCAGCATGTTCTGCGTGTCTCTGTGTGAATGAATAGTGCAGACGCGCAGTTTTGTTTACTACACACATACTGAAGCACGCATGACACATGGTGGTACGTATTTCGTGTCTTGCAAAAAAGTTCCCACAGGTACATTTTTGTCATGAGATCAGGTTGGTTTTCAGCCTCTGCCGCCTCAATATATGAGTACATGAACACATGAACATAATCTCTAGAACTGCTCTGAGAGTCACTTCATGAGCATTTTACCGTTTCTTTGGAGAAAAATTATCGTCATATCATATAAACAAAGAAACTTAAAGGTCTTCACAACAACCCATCAGAATAAAATTTCGGTTTAATTTAAAGAAACTGTGACAGAAATATATTACTTAATGTAATGATAGTACTACTACTACTACTAATACAATTAGTATTAAAACATTATTTTTAAGCAATATTTACCAGAAAAAATATTTATCAGAATTTATTTGCCAGAAAAATTTTAATACACAACACAGTATTTCTAAAAAAAAATTTTTTTTTTCATAAAATCAATTATTTAGAGATGGTTTTGATTATTAACATTTAATAAAACTATTAAAATGAAATCCAGAAAATTCATGAGAAAAAAAAAAAAGAATTTGATAAAAAAAAAAATTTTTAGGAAAAAAACATTTTATAGGTCATTAAAAATTAAATTTTTGTTAAACTTGTAATAAATTGCTGTTAAATTGTGTAAGTTTCATAATTTCAGTTAATTAGATATGCTTTTTGATTAATGAAATTTAATTTAACCATTAAAACAGAGTCTAAAAAAATTCAAATGAAAAAAAATAAAATTCCAGAATCCAGAAAAATTTAAACGGAATTTGGAAAAAAATAAAATGGAATTTGGAAAAAAAATAAAACAGATTTCATAGGGCCCTACAGTTAGTGCCTCAAAATGGAAAGTAGGAACACTCATAATATCAGTGCAGTAACTTTTTAAACATGATTTTGTTTCCTGACAGCCTGATTAAAGCTATGCACCCAGACTCCACTAAAGTAGCTTTGCAGTAGGGAAGACTGATTGGAGCTTGCAATTTTCACAAGTGCTTTTCGGTTTTGTGCAATATGCATGAGACCATCAGTGAACAGACCGTAGGCGCTCTATGGGCGTGCTGTCTGAGACCATGACTGCACAACTACAATGGATAGATTTTGGATAAAAACAGCTCAGCTGGTAGGTCAATGGCAGTGGTTATTATTTGTATATTAACTAAACATCATTCTCATTCAGTTCTTGCTCAGTTTCCTCAGTTCCACCTCCCTCTCTCTTGTTTTTACAGAGTTTTTAAAACCTTGTGGTATGCTCTTATGTTCCCCAGCAAGAGTTGTCATGGAGATCTATTTTCCATTTTTTTTTTAACTGCTTCTTACCTCTGGTTTTATTTTCTCTCTCTCTCTCGCGCTTCTCTTTCTTTGCCTTTTTTCTACCTTTCATGATTTCGTTCCTCCGTGTGTTGGTTGCCATGGTTTCCCTCACGGAGTGTAGTTGAGGTGTGTAAGCCCGCCCATGCCTTTAGTTTTCATTGTGCTGTCAATCAGCCTGACATCTCTATTGACAATCTCAGTTCGAGAAAACACCAGGAAAGAATCTTGGCTTGAGCAATTCGTACAAATAACGACCATGTATAGCTCTGGACTCTTTCACTCTCAAGACTTTTATAGCATTTAAAGCTTACATTACACAGTATTCTGCTTGTTCTTTGTTTCAAATGTTTAGTTACTTTACTTTTGGTAAGGTTTTCCTTTTTTTCCATTTCTCTTTTTCATTTCTTTGCAAGGTTATATCCACATATGTTTGTGAAAAAAATAGTAAATGATAGTAAAATGTCAGAAAAAAAGTTTAATTCATTCATTCTTATTCATGTTTATACTACTGTTAGGGTCAGAGAATTTTTAATTTAGGAAGGGTGTTTTGTAGGTGTCACTGCAGTTCTGACTTGAAATGTCTGTTGAGTAGCGATATATGGCGAAGTCTAATGCTCCATGAGGTTTTAAAATAACATACCATCTGCACTACACCTAAACCTACCCGATAATATGAACAAAAGCAAATGTGATGTAAAAACTAGCTTGTTTTTGATCTCTCATTTTTCAGCTCTTTCATCGTGAGTCACGTTTTTGATAAGATTCATACCCAAGGATTTCACATCTTAAGTCCAATTCCATTTCGGCTGAGCTTCTGAGCAAGCTTGTTATGTCCGGAAAGCGAAACATATGGAGCTGTAATGATAACCATGTACGAAAACAATTACAAGTGATTGATGCTTTACCGCCTCTAGTGTTCATTTCTGTTGGAAACTGCAGTGATATGTACTTATTGGTACATATTTCACGTCCTGCGAAAAAGTTCCCACAGGTATGTTTTCATCATGAGATCAGGTAGCAAATATTGAGCAGCTACTTTTACTGCTATTTTTACTACTATTAAACTAATTTTTTTAACGTTGATAAGAAATGATAATTGGCAAGATAAAATAATTTCTGAAGCACTCAAGACTGGAGTAATGGCTGCTGAAAATTGTGATAAATTTTCCCAATATGATTGTTTTTATTGTATTTTTGATCAAATAAATGCAACCTTGTTGAACATAGGAGAAAAATCATTATATGTGATTATGTGAAAATGACAGCTAAACTTAGGTTCAAAGTTGAACTTTCAGCTGCAAATCCAGATATTGTTTATGTCATACAAATTTTCTGGTATTTTCTGTCTGTCCTTGAATGGTCAGCAGGGTTAAAGTTGAAACTTTTCAAACTTTGAGCGTCCGTAGATGACACTTCATTCATAATTCATCTTAGCATTGACGTGACTCATGCGAAAGGATCTTTAGCTACATTCGCAATCCCAGTATCTCTCGAATGCTTGAGGACCTGTGCATAATAAACTGAAAAAGAAAAGGTTGACTTCTTTTCAGGATCTCTCCCGTTTACTTCTCTCCTATTCATTTTTAAAGTCAAGGACTGAAATTGATGCTGTATATCTCTTCTTTGAGATCTATGCAGAATAACTTTTCCCAATGAATTGTGCGCTTGTCTTTGACTTCCTTTGCTTTTGTGACACGTTAAGTCTGAGAGCACGGACAGGTGCAAATGTGACCTATGAGACTGTGAGATGAAGACAATACCACACAGACACACCTCAAAGCACTATTATCCAGTCTGACAGGAAGTCAGGTCCATGCGTCCATGTGAAGTTAAGGTTTCCTTCTTCCTTAAAGAGCTTATGGGAGTGCTTTCAATGGAGAGAGCCTAAATCAATGTATGTTTTTGAGAGTCTATGGTGGAGAGGTTTCAGTTCTCATCGACGTGTGGACACACAGTTAAATATGCCAGAACCCCAATGCAGTGGAAGATGAAAAGCTATGTGTGTGTTTGTACTTTTCCCACTCTCATTTATTGAATAGGAGCAGTGACAATAAACGTTGTGGCAGCAGATGCCTCAGCATAAATTTCACTCTGAGGAAGAAAAGATTAAAGTTCTCAGGAGGAGATACATGTTTAAGAGAGAAGGATGAATAAATGCACAGCAGTTTCCTATAGTAATTTGCATGACTCAAAATAGATTGAACAGTTTAAAAACAACAAACACTTCTCATTGACAATTGGTAATGCATGCAGGATCACGTCGCGGATGTGTTCCTTCCCGCTTTTTTCAGCAAAGAATTTCTCTTCAGAAGCAAAATACGATCCTGTATAAATAAGCACAGATGGATTTTTTTTTATGCAAATTTGTGGCATTATGCTGATGGTAAAATGGAAAAATGTGTTAAATGAACACAGTAAAAAAGTGTTCAATTAAACTAAAAGCACTGCAATCTTATCATTAGCTGAAAAGATAATCAAAATCACCAAAATATTTAAGAAACATACTTGAGGCAAAGTATTTCTTGAATTTTATGAGTGTTCAGATTTTGTGGAAATTTCAAATGCTCAAAAGTCATAACCTCATTCATTATAACATTATGAAGGCACTGTCTGAAATCTGTTGTCTGATGCCTATTCCATCTTTAGAGTGAAAAATAAAATTAATAATTGTGAAAAAGTTTTAAAAATGAATCACAACTGTGAAGGGTAAAGTCTCAAATATGAAAAAATGGTCACTTTGATGAAATATAAAGTCACAATTGAGAGATATAAAGTCACTGCTGCAGTTACACATTCGCATTGATTAAATAATTTTTCAAAACTGACATTTTATCAGAATCAGAATGAGCTTTATTGCCAAGTATGTTTACACATACGAGGAATTTGTTTTCGTGACAGAAGCTACCGCAGCACAACAGAATGACAGTGACAGAACAAAAAACCCAGATAATAAAACGAAGAATTAAAAAGAACAAGTAAATAATGAATAACAATTTACAAATTGACAATTGTATGTACAGGTATATAACAGTAGACAGTTTTGTATTTACAGGTATATTATGTGCAAATTGAAATGTAGACTAAGTATGTGTGTTAGATAAATAAGTGTATAAATAGTGTGTTATTATTGTCAAGTGTTCATGAGATGGATTGCCTGAGGGAAGAAACTGTTCCGGTGCCTGGACGTTCTGGTGCTCAGAGCTCTGTAGCGTCGACCAGATGGCAACAGTTCAAAGAGGGAGTGTGCTGGATGTGAGGGGTCCAGAGTGATTTTGCCAGCCCTTTTGCTCATTCTGGATAAGTACAGTTCTTGGAGAGTGGGGAGGGTTGTACCAATGATTCGCTCAGCAGTCTGGACTACCCTCTGTAGTCTTCTGAGGTCAGATTTGGTAGCTGAGCTGAACCAGACAGTTATTGAAGTGCAGAGGATGGATTCAATGATGGCGGAGTAGAACTGTTTCAGCAGCTCCTGTGGCACGTTGAACTTCCTCAGCTGATGAAAGAAGTACAGCCTCTGCTGGGCCTTTTTCACAATGGAGTCTATGTGAATGTCCCACTTCAGGTCCTGGGAGATGATGGTGCCAAGGAACCTGAATGACTCCACTGCAGTCACAGTGCTGTTCATGATGGTGAGTGGGGGAGTGCAGGGGGGTTTCTCCTGAAGTCCACGATCATCTCCACTGTTTTGAGCGTGTTCAGCTCCAGGTTGTTAAGACTGCACCAGACAGCCAGCTCCTTAACCTCCTGTCTGTAAGCAGACTCGTCACCATCCTGAATGAGGCCGATGAGTGTGGTGTCGTCTGCAAACTTCAGGAGCTTGACAGAGGGGTCTTTAGATGTGCAGTCGTTGGTGTACAGGGAGAAGAGCAGTGGGGAGAGGACACAACCCTGGGGGGCGCCAGTGCTGATGGTGCGGGTGCTGGATGAGAATTTGCCTAGCCTCACTAGCTGCTGCCTGTCTGTCAGGAAGCTGTTGATCCACTGACAGACGGAGGTGAAATTCGTCTCTGGTGAAACTGATTGCAGGGATATGACTAAAGACAGGACAAACTAACAAAAACATAAAAACAACTGCGGACGACGCCACGAAGGCTTCCATGAGTGGCGCCATCTTGTCAGTACATCTCTCACGATTTGGCTTTATCTCACAATTGCAAGTTTATTTTACCAAACTTAGACTTTAAGTTGAAGTTGTGAGATATAAAGTTGCAAGTCACAGTTACCTTTTTATTTATTTTTTTGACAGACAGGGGTATCCTTAGAAATCCATCTCAGCAGTTCTCAGCTTTTTCATTCTAAGGGGAGAAGCTGGTGTTTTTAGCCTGGGGCCAAATCTCTAGCACTGTTATCTAGCAGAGGAACGTCTGTGTATGTTAGTGTGTGCAAATGACAGCAACACAAAGGGAGCACTGACAGTATGTTTGACTTTTATGTTTAGAGTTTATACCACGTCTCCATCTTGTGTCCCTTGAAAGCTTCGAATGGTCCGAGTGTTTACACCATCTGCCCGTTTCATTTAAAGTTTTTTTTTAAACCCTCCCATCTCGCTGAATGCACAGTATCTATCTTGCCACATGAGAGCTTTTCTACACCAGCAGTGCCTCTTCTTGTATAATTCATCTGTATAAATAAAGAATTACTGTATACTCAGGGAAGCTGTGCATCTTAGTTAATGTCATTTATTATTGTGCTTTTCCCTGGTGCGTTATTGTCTAGGGTCCTTTGGTCACCTGTAATTATTTTTTAAATAATGAAGAAATATGTTGGCTGTCCTAGGTGAGCCATTTCTGTCTGATATAATGGAGCATGTATGTAGAAGCACTTTGGTTCACTAAGCAGGCCGCTGGGATTGGGGGATCTTCACACTTTGCTTTCATGCGCCCTGACATACACCACCATCAGGGAAGATGCACAAGCCGTTGAGCCCGGCTAACCTAGGATTCTCAGCCACCCGCAGATGTTGGGAATTTCTGGATTCAGCATTAGAGAAGCGACAACGCTATTCATCACAGGCTTATGAAAGTGGGACAGCGTCTCCTCCTCTCTTTATACTTCTTACTTGGTTAATCTCTATACATTCACCGCTTGATTGCTTGTGTAGGATGAGTCAAACCCCTGTGCAAGTTTGCTGAGGGCAGACAAAGTGTGTTTCTTGAAGTGTCAGGTTTGTTTACTCTATTCACTGCCGCTAATGTTGCTTTCAAGAGGGAGAATGTCTAGAGGTGGACATTCTGTCAAGTTTCGAGAGTCTTCAGCTATTTAAAGTCAGCGAGAGTTGCCGATTGCAACACACTGTACTTGAACTGTAATTTGACACATCCTAGTGAAATAGGAAATTCAGTGGGGAAAAAGGTACTGTGGGACTTGATTTTATTAATTGGTATTTGATCGGATTGGATTGTGAAAGATGGGCATTACATAGCTATGGATAGATAGCTGTGGAGTTATTGTTTGTTTGTTTTTTTATTGTCCAATATCCTGTTTGGCCTAGGTTATGTCATCAGAAAAGGAAACTAGTTTTAGAGAGAGAGCAAGTTATGACTGTAGTTTTTTGTTTTGTTTTGTTAGTGAATAGTTAATGAATAGGAATAGGAATAACTAGGAATTAGGAATAAATAGGAATAATTCACCTCCCAAAAATGAAAATATGCTTAAAAGTCACTCATCCTCAGGTCATGAGTTTATTTCTTCATCAGAACAGATCTTGAGAAATTTAGCATTACATCACTTGCTCACCAGTGGATCCTCTGCAGTGAATGGGTGCCGTCAGAATGAGAGTCCAAACAGCTGATAAAAACATTACAATAACCCACAAGTAATCCACAAGAATAAAATCTGTCAATTAATGTCTTGTGAAGTGAAAAACTGCATGATTTCTCTCATGATTCAGGTAAGATGACTTTTTCACTGGAGGAATCAATATTATGGAAAGAGGACTCATATTTTAGCTGAACAGTTAAAAAGCATCTTGATGGATTGGAGTATTACAAACATGCATATTTTCACTTCGAGATGTTAAGTGATGGACTGGAGTTATGACATTTTCATTTTTGGGTGAATTATTCCTTTACATAGTGTCAATTTTGATTCCATGTCGACTTTTAATGTACAGTAGGTAACAAGACCTGAAAGCATTAGAGATATATTTTATAATTTTGTAACAGTTTCAATAGTTTTTTTTTTATTTAAATTGAAAGCACTCATTTCATTTCATGTACATTTTGATGAATTTTAATACTTAATTATTTAGAGCTTAACCAAACTGTGAAAAACAGTTAAATTATTAATATTAATTAGAGATTAAGGAGAAGCATCAGTGAGCATTTGGAACGAATTTTTAATGTTGCTCCCGTAATCCGTGCTTTGGTGCGAAGACAAGGGAGTTTAATGTTAAAATCAGCCTTTACTTGGCTGTATGTCCAATAAGTACTTTCTGGCATATTTCTGGCATGAGAGAGCAGTGACTGGTAGCCTCAATACCGCCTCCAAACAATAAAAAAAAAAAGAATAAGTGAAATTTTGGACTCCGAGGGGAGTCGCGAATGTCTGGCGAGTCTGATCTTTCGCCTGCACCTCTCCAGAGACATTTACTTTCTCCTCTCTCACTGCACTTTCTGTTCCATTCCTTCCCAGCAGGATTCAATTGTTTCCTCTGTCTTTTGCACACAGATCTACAGGACTGCAGCTCTTACATTTCAAGTAACAAACAGTAGAGCTGAATTTATGCAGTGTTACGATTATCATTCGAATCCACATGTTGAGCTCAAAGACGATGAAAAGCTTCTATAATGGTCCTCTAATGCCTATATTTTTTTGTTACTGATCCTTTTGTTTAGAATTTGGAATCATTTCAGGAAGCAAAACTTTTTTTAGTACTCTAGGCACACTCAGATCAGTGTTTTCCTTTATAGATTACAGCTCAGTATCACTACTGGGTCAAAATGAACACATTTGCGGATCTGTTAGTTATTACAAATACACATTGTTCACCACTGTGGCCACGGACAGGGTGATATTTGGACAATGCAGGCTTTTTTCATTTGTTTTGGATGAAAGACACATGTGATTAATGAGATTAGCCACAGATCATGTTTTGGAGTATTTTAGGACCCTTGTTTTTCCTCCAAGCTCCCTTCCATAGCTGCCAAAACGTTCTGAGATCGGGTTTTGATATGAGGAAATACCTTCTGCTAGAATGGCGACCAGAACATTCCCCTGATAAAAGTACTGATCTGAAAAAAAAAAGCAATCTGATTGGATGCTGAGCCGAAATTTAAATGAGTAACACTGAACTAGCTTTTGGCCTTGGTGCAAGAACAACAGCTCATTTTGGTGTTTCCTTGGCCGGAGGTCAAAAGCAAAGTAACAGGATCCTAATCGCTCCGTTTCAGTCCCGTTTCGATGACCTACCTCTTTACGCTCGAAGAGAAATGGCATCGTTCTTGGTGTTGACTGCTCTTGCAAAACATGTGCAAAAAGCACAAAAAACCTCCTTGAGAACACTGGCAATACCGCCGTTTAACTTTTAATCAAAGCTCATGTGAAGCGTGAGTTGCTTTGAAAATGTGAAAAATGATAGAGTATGTCTCTGCTTTTGTGTTTTTATTGCCAGGTACCTAATCTGTGTAATAAAATTCACACGAGGCTTGAAATTGCCCGGCTTCCATGCAGTTAGGAAATGGATATTCATCTGTGCGCCGTATATGATGAAGTTGCCAATAAACCCATCATTTAGCTTTTATGTGCACTGCAGGAAATTTGTGAGCATCAAACTTGTGTAATCTCTATGAATCAATGCTCTCTTCCCACTAATGGACAGTCCAACTTAACTGTTTTATCTAGCTGTTGACCCAGATGGTGTGCAAAGAGGAGATCCTCTTCTCTTCAAGGCTAGAGGTTGAGCTTTTCCTGTAAACATCAACATCCTCTTTTGACTGTTGAATGGACATCCTCTCATCGCTCATTAATGTTTTTTCGAAACCTTTATTTCCCTGTAGAGGTCAGACTTATTTGTCTTTAATATGCCTTGGCTGAAGGGGCTAAAAATTTGAGCTGATTTTCAAAGGAAGCAGTATTTAAATATGCGTAATTAAATTAATAGTTCATACAAAAAAGTTTTGTCATGTTTTTGACTCGTTTTTCCTTAGTGGAACACAAAAGAGAAACTATGAAAGTTGGGACTACATGTAAAAGAGCAACTACATTGACAGAGAGGCTTTCAGGTATCAAAAAGGATGTGAAAGTACTATAAAAAATAGTATATATGACTCATGCAGCTTATTTCAAGTCTTCTGAAGTTTTCTGAGAGCTTTGAGAAACAGACTCAAATTTAAGCTGTTATTCACTGATAATCTTCCTCCTTCAATGAGCTGTGACAAAATAATTGAGTCGGTGAGTTGAACTTGAGAATAAGTGAATGAATCATTCAGGGGAATCATTTTGAATCTTTTTTTTTCCAAAAGCATCAGTAGCCAACCAGGTCTGTTTGCTTTGTCACTATCAACAGAGTTCAACAATTTAGTGTTTCCTCAAAGATTGCTCAAGTTGTTCTCAGATGCCATTTTTGTTATTTGTAGCAAAAAATCTAACATTAATTTGATCTCAAACCAATTAATTATCAGACATTATTACCCCACCACTTGGGTATCATTATTAACAACAGTTACATATTGTTGAACCAACATGGTTTGAACAACGGATTTGCGACAAGGTTACTACGGTTTCAGGAAACAGTTGTGACTAGCTAGTTGATTTCTTCCAAAATGCATTGTATAATGGTAGTTAAGCAGTGAGTTACGATGTTGTACCAGAAACACCGGTTTCATGAACTAGTTCAACTAAGTCAGTGAATCCTGCTCAAAAAATCATTCATTCATCATTCATCACTACTTCTCTGATGAACACTCTAGGAGATCTAGGGGTGGATGTCTAGATTTTCAGTGAATAACAACTTTAAATTTCAATCTCATAGAGCTATTGTATGACTCCAGAAGACTTGGACCACTTAAGATACTTTTATGGGGCTTTTATTTTCTTTTTTGAAGCTTGAAAGCCATTTGGTGATTGGTATGAGCTGAATATTTTTTCATTCAGTCAGGCAAAGAATGGCTTGTACACCTTTGGTCTGCTCATAGTCTCTAAATGTCAGTCGTTGGGTGTAGTTTCAGTGTTTTTAGTCAAAGTAAGGCTCAGTAGGAAGCTTCCTCTGGCAGGCGGTGCAGTGAACCCCCAGTGTGCTGTGTGTGAAGCTGGAATTTCACCCAGCTTTCCTCCCACCAATCGATTGCTCGAACAGTCAGTCATGGGGGACCGCGAGCGAGCAGCACTGTGGCGCTCACACTGCCGCTTTGCTCTATCCTATTGATGTGTCCCACTTTCACACTTTGGAAAAGATCAATGTGCTGCCTATTGCTTCACTGTAAGCCCTGTCTTTCCTAGTTTTTTTTTCTTTTGCCGGTTTCCTAGTTTGTTTTGTTTTATTACACATTTATAGTATGACTTGCTGTCTCACTCTCTCTCCCAGGCTTTTCCGCTCCCGGTTCTACAGCAGAGGCATGGGAACCAGGCAGGGAAGCCTGTGAATTATTGTTTGTTTTTGTATGTCAGTATAGATAGTAATGCCTCCGTTAGTCGGGTAGCCTTAGAGTAGAAAAATGATGGATACGATCATATATGCTTTATTGACTGACACAGTCCTCTTTTAGCTTCATCTCGTCTAATAGAAAACCGAATAGGCCTTTTTGCTCTAGTACTGTTTATAGAAAGCCAAAATAGAGAGCAATGAGTGTTTAAGAGCTGCTGTTTGTACACACTGGAAGAGTGCAGAGTCTTACTTCCGTGTTTTTTATTGACGTCCATGATGTTGTATGGTGGTAGCCATGAGAACGGTCCCAGGCTGCACTCTCTGGAGATCAGATATATAATGATCCTGTCTCTTTGCCCCCAGGGGGCTTGTCCGGTATGCGGCCTTGACTGCTATCTCTCCACCACTGTGGGACTGTGACCATTTTTCTTTTATCTATTTATGCACTTCTGTCTTCCTTTGAAAAGCAAATCTAAACAGCGTAGGAGGGTTGGGATTATGGCGTGGATGTTGACGGTTCAAGATTTGGCATTAGCGGTCACTGGAGGCTTTAGAGATGTATGATATATCAGCACCATATTGGTTGTTGGCCAATTTTAGAGGTTTATCTTATCTTTTTAGATTACCTTTGTCATCATTTAACACTCACTTAAAGGTAATCTTTAAAAACACTAGTAATTTATTCATAATGCAATGTAATTTTTAGCAAATCTTAAAATGAAACTCCAATGTTCATATTGTACATATCACTTGTAAATTCACACAATATTGTAGTGTTGAATTGTAATATCAGCCATAAAATAAAAATAATTATTGATTTACCGCTGTCAGGCAGTTTTAATTTAGTACATTTCTTGCATGAAAGTCTCAGTTGCTTATCTATACAACAATGAAATTAAAGTGTTTTGCTGAATTTTTTGCTTCTCAGACTTTTTTTTAGGAAAAAAAACCTCTCATTAATTTTGTAAATTGCCAAGATGGGAAGGTATGCATTCAGTAGTTAGAGATGTCAATATGAACTCAAATATTTTCCCTTCTTCCAAGACCAAATAATCTGAGTTGTGTTATCCATTCATTTTATTTGTTTATACTCTTACTGAATGTCAATAAATGACTAATTTGTTTCTATTTTTATTCATCCTAAGGGGTAACTTCTTAGACAAAGTTTACATGTGCAGTACATCAAACGTAACTGAAATCTCCACTATAGAGTTAGTTCTAAAAAAAAACAAAACAAAACAAAAAAAATCTTCATTTATTCACCCTCATGTTGTTCCAAACCTTCATGACTTGCTTTCTTCAGTAAAACAGAAAAGGAGATTTTGTGTAGAATGTTTGAGATGGACAGTCTTAGTCACCTTTTATTGCATTTTCCCCCCCAAACAGTGAAAGACTGTCATGCCTAATATCTTCTTTCTATGGAAGAAAGAAAGGCATAAAGGTTTATAACAACATGAGGGTGAATAGGTGACAAAGTTTTCTCTTTTGAGTGCCTTCAAATCTTCCTTTCTTTGAAAGAGCAAATACTGAACTCTCCCTTTAAGAGCATTTGAGTCTCAGTCCTTTTGCCCACAGCGCTCAGCTGAAAAAACAGTCTCGCTCAAGCTGACGTCACTGTTGCTAAAACGCTTTTGTCTGGTACTGTAACATCTTTGTAAGGTCAGAGGTCGCTGTTTAACTGCTCTCCAGAGGATTCTCAGCATATCCAAGACTTTTCCATATAAGTTAGCCCCCCAGCAACCACCCAAACAGCAGAGATGGTTCACTGTCCCAGGATCAGTTAATCAATCAAACTCTCATCCTGATCTGCCCCTCACCGCCTCCTCTGCCCTCTTGTTTTTTCTCTTCCTGTACTCATTGTTTGTGTTTATGTCACACGGGTTTATCTTTAGAAATATTTGATTCTTTACAGTGATTGTTTCTCAGGGTGACGTCTGCAGAAGAACATTTGCATTGCTCCTCTGTGATAAAACTCAGGCACAGTTTGGTTATTTATATGTAAGACAACTGCCTTTTACAACTTCACTTGAAACTGATGATGGTTTCCAAAAAATACCATGTGTATAATTAATCCACTAATATGACTTTGGTCAAAAACAGCTAACTTCAGACAACTTTTGGCATCACAGGTGTCACATTTATCACAGGTGTGGTAGGTTGTGAATCTCATTAACTATGTTGAACTCTCATTCTGACGGCACCCAATCACTTCAGAGAATCTGTGGGTCAGCAACTGATGTAATGCTAAATTTCTCCATATCCGTTCCAATGAAGAAACTCATCTACATCTTGGAAAGCCTGAGGGTGAGAATTTTTGGCAAATTTTCATTTTTGAATAAACTATTCCTTTAATCTGAACTCAGGTTGCAATTCTAACAAGATCTCTGCATTTGGAGAGACATCAGCATGTTGTTTTTAGCATATTCAGCATCTTCCAAAAAGTCTGTGGTCACCGTGGGATTACCATGTCATGAGAGGGGTATAAGTGTAAGGAGTTTGAGCTAAGCGGTGTTAATGTCAAATCCCTTTCTGCTTCCTCAGCCCTTAGTTGGCACTGGATGTCGGTTTGTCAGACAACAGGCCGCCTGGGCTAAGTGGTTCAGTGGTGTCTAGTGTCTTGATGTGTTTATAGGCTCAGGGTCTCACACAGTAACCTTGGCACTCAAGGGGTCTTGGGTTGAGGTCCCTTGTTGGGAGAGATGCGATGTTCGATTGAGCAGTGGGTTGAAATCTGCTGCTGTAAGTTCTGAATGTCACTGGCCTTCAGAGACATCCTCCAGCCCACCAGTGATCTGGGGCACGAGCGAGGATGCAAGGACTATTTTTTTATTTTCCCAAACATATTATGTCTGTTTCCATCTTTTCGTTGCAGCTGTTGATATTTTCATCAAGTGGTTATCATGTTTTGCTTGAATTAGGAAAGATTTGGACTGCAATGATGATTTGATGCATGATTTTGAACTGCCAGGCGTAAGTTGTAAACAAGATTCAAAGAAAGCCTTAAGGAGTTTACTGAGGAGGGGAAAACAGCGACCTACAGTAGCTGTAAGCTTTGAATAAGTTAGTTCAAGCTCACCACTACAGTTCAAAAACATAACAAATCATATTGGGGGAAAAAGAAACAAACAGCCCAGAAAATTTGAATTATATTGAACTCAACAGGAAGGGGAAGGGAGGGCTGAGGTCGGTATAGATGGTTATGATATGGTAATTTCAAGGAATTCTTTCTCTGTGATATTGTGGTTGCCGGAATGTGATTACAACATAGAATACTGCCTTGGGATTTTTCAGATCATATGACAGCATCAAAGCCAAGAGGGATGATTGGGTAATGGATGCCACAGGGGATGACTTTAATTGCTTGAAGCAGTCTGACAGCATACCACAAACACACTACATATGCTCTGGTTTAGGGGTCCGTCTGAAGTTTTGGCTTAATAGCACAGTATAGAAGCTGAGGAGTTTAATGTCTCTCAGAGACCTACAGTGGAGAGGGAAGGACGAGAACGACTTGAGGAAGGAGAAGGTATATATGACATGCAATGCTATGTCATCCAGCCTAAGGTCCTGTAGATAGCTAGTCTCTCAGTCTGACCAAGCTTGTGTGTTTTGATGGTTTTAGAGTGGTTTTGGGTCTTGAAATCTGGTCAGGCTGGGAAACAAACTTGCTGACCAACTAAACCAGTTAAACACCAACCTTAGTTTCCTAAGCTGCTGTTTTCAGCAGGGGAATCATGTTTCCCTCCCTGGGATCTAAAAATAATATATTATCTAAAGCACATGCAATTTATTGTAACCTATCTGTGATACATTTTAAGTTATTGTACTGTAAATCCAAGCTCGGTCCAGATCCAGTTTTGATATAGGTGTGTTACCTATTAAGATTCATGGCAATTTGCTGAACCCAATGCACTGTATTGACTGGATGGGGAATCCATTGACTGTGTTAAGGTGACCTCATCATTTTGAATTAATGAGCTGGAATGCTAGTAGTCTCAATTACAGGTGGTCTCCTGATGTTTGTGCCTGGAGTGAAACTGAGACAGCACTAAATCTCCTGTACACAGAGCACTTTCCAATAAGGGATGTCATTGAAGTCCCCCTTTTTTCCAAAGTTTTTTATTGGGCTGTCAAAGTTAACAAGTTAACACATAATTAAATGTTTAGCACTGATTTTTACCACAGTTGATGCATTTATTCAACTGGACATTGTAATGTTTTACAATAATTGTAACGTAAGTGCTGCAGCTGTTGAACACACACAAAACAGTCACCTCCTGTTTATCAGTAAATGTGGAAAAAAATGCTTCCTTAATGGCTTTTCTTTTCTTTTCTTTTCTTTTCTTTTCTTTTCTTTTCTTTTCTTTTCTTTTCTTTTTTAATGAGAAGGACTTAAAAAATAGGATCAAACATGAATAAATATTTTAATCCATTGACTTTAATAGCTTCCAATAAATAAATAAATAAATAAAAAATTATATACACACACACACACACACACACACACACACATATATATATATATATATAACATATATATATATAAGTGGGACACACAGCATATGTTTAAATGCATACATTTAATTGTGTAGGTATAAAATGTGTAGGTATGTTAACTTGATATGAATGGAAGCAGTGTTGCACTGTAATTTTAATAGCATGAGGGAAGAAAGGACCTTTTTATGAGTCAAGCGTTCTTTTTAAGCAACCAAGCAGTCTGGAAATAACAGCCACTGAGCTCTATAGTTTATCCTGCCTTATCCAGTGTGGACACTGCTTCAGCAAATGACAGAGGACAGACTAATTCTAAATGACTCTGAAATAATGTAAACACTCTACGGCTCTGTACTGGATATTGAAGGGGACTCCTGTGTGAGGTGGACAGTATGATGAAGTGTCATCTCCAAGACATCTGTTTGTATATATATGAGAGAGCTGTGCTGATTTACCCTTCACATGCTTTAGTTATAAGCACACACAGAGCACTTAGGTTTCTGCCAAGGTTAAACATTATATGCATACACCAAATATGTTGTCAGTGATGTAATGGCATCTACAGTTTAAGGTGACATTTATACCTCAATTAAATGAGGATTTGGAAACTGCAATAAATGTTTTCTGACGATTTCCCAATCACCAGGCACTGCATCACTGCCACTGACACTCAAAGAGTGTGTAAAGACTTTGTAAGCTGTGTAATTGTTAATACTCTTTTTGATCTAATCAGAGTGAGTCGTTTGTAAGAGGAGATGCCTTGATGAAATCTGTCTGCCTAAGAACATTGCTTTTCTAATCCAGTGGTCTGCTTCTCCTGGATTTGAATCACAGATATGCTAATTCTCTTCAGCACAGGACCATCAGCATTAGTAATTTTGTGGCCAAGATGATGTAATTCTTTCAAATTTATGGACACTCTAAAGTCTAAAGCTTCCATATTCTTTATGAATGTTATTGCCATTAGCGTTTGCCTGTAGGCATAGCTTTTGTGTTGTGTCGGTATGAAAGACTTTGTCACAACCATTGTCTGACAATTCACTAAAAATGATAATATGTCTCTGTTTCAGCTTTAAAACTCAAAGGGCTGTCACGTTTAACATTGTTCAGCAAAAGTACAACCAGTAATTTCAGTAGGAATCCATGCGGTCATAAATTTCGCATGGGGGTTAAAGATTTTCTCTTCACAGTTTGGTCACATGGATTTGTCAGTTTGACCAGCAGAAAACTGCTTGGTTTGAAAGTGACTTCTGTGTGAGCTGTGCTTCATACATCGCTGCACTATTGACAATATGGAGCTGTTTTCCTTCAAATTTACGCTGTTAATGTGACCATACCTTCACTGATTTAAATTTAAGTGTACTTTTAAAGGTAGCTACCATTTCTGCTATAGTTTGTGATTCTCAGTGAGATGATACTGCAGAGAAAGAAAGCTGTTTCTTTACCACTGCATGTTGATTTTGTGATACTTTCATACTAGAACATCTTTCTTCATCTTGCAGTGTCTTTGGTTGTCATAACAATAACTTCATGTGCTCGCTGCCGCTCCCTGTTGTCCTCTCAAGTTAGCTTAAAATAGCTAGATAAAATGTGCCCAAACAAAAACAAATATGTAGAATAGTTTTAAGTTCCAAATTAAAGTTAAAAATTATTTCATGAAATATAGTTGGAGGCCAATAACTGAAGATCTAAACAAAATCTCAACAAGCTGTTATATGCTGTTTAAATCTGTTCAAAATTTAGGGAAGCTGAAAAAAGATAAGTGATCATTGAAGACTGAAACTACAGATGTGGCAAAATAAGAATGAAATCACAGGTATACCCATTTAAAGGGATAGTTCACCCCAAAATGAAAATTTCTGTCATTAATTACTCACCCTCATGTCGTTCAAAACCCATAAATTAAGATTAGATTAAATTAAGAGATTTCTGACCCTGCATAGACAGCAATGTTACTACCATGTTCAAGGCCCAGAAAGGTTGTAAGGACATCATTAAAATAATCCATGTGACATCAGTAGTTCAATTGTAATATTATGAAGCGACGTCTTTTTTTTTTTTTTTTGTATTATCTTTCTTGCACTTACATCATATTGTCTTCCACCATGTTATCAGAGCCAAGATGATTGTCCAATCACTTTAAATAATCATAAAGAAATTAAAACCTGACTCCCTGCATTTAGAGCTGGAGCTCTGAGATCTCCCAGTCGCAGATCAAAGAAGTTAGTACGCTCTGGCACTCTTCCCCTCTGCTCCCTTGGTTTCATTTTGCCTTGTTCTTCTCCTCTCCTCATTCCTCTGTTTGCTTCCCCTGAGTCACAGTGCTTCTTTTCTCCTCAAATGTTGGAGGATGTGAAAAAGGGCTGCTGGGAACACAAGCAGCTGCTCCTCAGATACTGGACCAGTCACTGACATCCTGTGATAAGGATTCATTCACTGCAGTGCTCTCTTTAAGTCATACTTAAAGGGAATTTCCAAAATAGTGCACTTGATGTGGACTTACAGTCCTGTGGTGTTTGTTTGCACATCACTAGGCTCGTTTTCATTACCCTTTAAATTGCGCAAATTAAAATTGCGAATTGAAAATACGCCTAATGGAAACGCGTCAATTTCGCAAAAACTCCCATGTATCGCAAAAAAGTTTTTACGCTCGCGTGAGGTGGTTTTTCAGGCAATTCGAAAAAGGAATATTTCGCAAAACTGCAATGGAAGCGGTTTTTCCGCATTTACAGGTCACATGGCGTTTGTAAAAAGTCATATAATCATTCTTCAGTGTTCTATAACCTCCAAGAAACACTTCATACATGGTCGCTCTCGAATATAAGGAGCTTTCCCTGCCATTAATGCTTAGACAGTTTACATTGCACACGTCTGCGGTGCAGTGTGGCTCTGATACAGCCACTGAAGCTGATTGCGGCCACTCTAGTCAATGCACGTGTTTATTCCAGCCACGCCACGCATGTTTCTGAAGTGGCTCTCCGTGGTGCTTCTGTAAAGATACACGCTTACGCCTCCTTTGAATAAATACATCCAAAATCCGTCAAATCTCACCAAAATCTGTTGCCATGACTTATCGCGAGAGGCAAAAGGTTACGTTTTAGTCGCATAACATTGGTTAATGGAATTTCTAAATACTTTTTTATCGACATTTATAAAATATCGCCCAAGTTTTTGTGCAAATCTGTAATGGAAACGCACCTAGTGAGACCATTGAGTGTCCTGGTTCTCATTTTATGATTTAGGTGGATTCATATATGTGCCCTATTGGCAAGTCCATACTGATGTAGACTAACTTTGCACATGCGTGTACACTTGAAGAAAGAAGTGTGCACTTGTTTGTTAAATCTTTTGAATCTGTTGGTATGTAGAGTTTTAATAGTTTATTGTCATTTGTCACACAGCTTTTATTGCCGTCTCAACTCTTACTTGCTCTACAATCCCCTGGATCTATGTTTGTTTCAAAGTGCTTGTTTTTTATTTGGATGATTTTTTTTATTTTAATGTCCAGATATTCAAGGCTGTCCAGAAGATGAACTGACAGGAGCTCTATAAGGCAGTTTCGTTTATAGGTTGTGTAGTTATGGCTGCCTTCATGACTGTATGATGTGCAGCAGTAAAGCTTATAGAGCACATTGCAGCTTCCTAAGGTGTCCCTGTTTTGGCAACAGCCATTGTCTCCTAGCGTTTCAGTGCTTCTGACTCCAGTCTCAGCTGATTGTGTTCAGTAGATGTTTTATCGTGAGTGATGAATGACTAACTGGTATACATGTTTTGATTGTTGTATGGAGCTGCAGGGTCCTATGCCTAGTTAGACGAGTCTGATCTTTTCCCTATTGTCTGTCTGTCGGCCAGATCTGCTTTTAAGACAAAGAGAACCCATCAGTGTATTGGCTGACTGAATTGTTCTGTGAAGAAAGGCTGCAGGAAGAGAACTCATGCTGTGATATTACCATAGTTTTTGGACATGTACTATGAAATTCAATGAAATAACTGGTCACACTTTATTTTAAGGTCCAATTCTCGCTATTAACAAACAATTAACTTTAACATTTGCCTCAATAAACTACTAATTTGCTGCTTATTAATAGTTAGTAAGGTATTTGTTAAGTTTAGGTGTTGGGTAGGATTAGGGATGTAGAATATGAGCATGCATAATATGTGCTTTATAAGGACTAATAAACCGCCAATATGTTATTAATAGGCATGCTAATAAGCAACTATAGTGAGAATTGGTCCCTATACTAAAGTGTTACCAAATAAAATAATAATAATTAAAAAATTGGATGTCTGATTTTTTGTCATCTGCTAAATTTGATCAACTTTATCTTGTTTTATTGGTTTTTGGTTATAATTTGACAGTCCCTGACAACATTCTGTCTGCTACATTTAAAAAATGCCTAATTTGATTTTTTTTTTTTAAATAATTTAAGTTGTAGTTTTAATAATAATTATGTGAAAAGGTTTTTTTTTTTTTTAATTTTGCTTTGAACACACATTGTGCCTGACAGCTAAATGGATTAGTACCATGTAAAGGTGAAAATGATTCACTATTAATAATAATGATATTACTTTGAGGTGTGCTCATGTTAGACACAAAGGATTCATATCATTTATTTTTGTTTCATTGCCTGCAGCAACTGTAATACGGATGATTTTAACACTCTGACTTCTAGTATTAAATGTGATGATATGAACTAGTGTTTTTCATTATACGCTTTATTAATAATACTGTTATTTTTGGCACATCTATTTTTTTAAATACTAAAAGATGGACATTATAGTTATAGTTGTCTGAGAGTCAAGGAAAATTGCAATCTCAGTTGCTCCCCTTCTGTATTATTCGCTATCATGGTACATTTCAAAGTACCATGGTATTATTACTGTACCTTGGCTCCACCACATACTTTTTTGTAAGGGATGCTGGGCAGGTAATTGTGACTTATTAACTGTCTGTCATTTACACGCTGGTTTCAGGCTCCATTTATTATTGTGAAAATTGCGTGTTGACCACTGTATGTATTTGCTTTAGACCGATTAATGAGAGTCTCAGTAAAACAACAGTGACATTTAAGATTCAGCTTGTTCTTCTCTTTGGAACACTCGTGATTATTTTAAAGGGGGCAGGAAGACTGTCTGTTTGCTAACGTGTGTGTTTGTATGAGTCATGGACCCGCTTACTTGCCACAGTTTCTCCACGCAAACCAAAGCTGCTATACCCAGCAACTTGGCTTTTTGCAGAGAGAATTTCTTGGAAGACAGACCTGATATTGAATTTAACCGGTGGTAGTCCATCGGTTTGTAGTGGCCGTTATTCTTTTGTGAAAGGCTTACAAATCAAAATAAATATAAATCAGTGTGGGCTCATTTGGCTGTGTTTTGAATAGCTAATGAGCAGCTGACTGTAGCTTTCCTGGTGTCTCATTAAAGAGTGATAATATGTACTTTGTCTTTCAGTGGTCTCTGGTTTGAGAGCTGCTGGAACTGCGGCGCTCCCAACCCTCGTTTACATGTTGTCCTATTTTTTTATTTTGTAAAATGGTTGCCGTGGTTTCCTCTCTTCTTCAGAGAAACCCAGGTGCAGGTAGCTCATTATAAGCCCTGTAGCATGTGCATGCTACCGGTTGTTTTCCAAAAAGCACCGGTGACCATATTTCTGTTCGTCTTGTTCTTCAGCAGAGGTTACCTGAGGTACATTGATTTTTTTCAGCCTTCCCAGATTCCCCTTTCACCATGGTAATGAGTTTCAGCCAATAAACGTTATCCCGGTGAAAGTTAAGGGAATAATGTACCACTATGCAGGGTTAGTCAATTTAAAAATGATTATCTTTTTTTTTCTATTTAATTATTTTTTTTTTATTTTTGTGTATTTCTCATGTATAGCCATTTTGCACTTTTAAAATGTATTATTTTACTATTGTTTCCCAGCCTCAAATATAAGCACCCATGCTAATGCATAATGTTTAACAATGTTTCTAATTATTTCCAGTAATGAATGGTTTGTCTTTGTCAATGAATATTCACACTCTCATGTCATTTTAAACCTATATGACTTATGTATGAGGTATTATGTAAAAAGCACCTCAAACCTCATACACTCTTTAAAAAAAAAAAAAAAAAAAAAAAAAAAAAAAAAGGTGCTATATAGCACTAAAAGTGGTTCTTTGGCTCGTAATCATAGGGGAACTACTTTTGGTGCTGTATAGCATCAAATCTTGGTGCTTCAGTGGTTCTTCAGCGGTTCTTCACCGGTTCTTTGGCACCGCTACCATACACCTGTTAAGCTCCTGGATGGTTCTTCAGTGGTTCTTTGGGGTGATTAAGGTGCTATACAGCACCACTGCCGTACAAAGAACCTGTTAAGCTCCTTTAAAGGTTCTTTACGAGCCAAAGAACCACTGTTGGTGCTGTTTAGCACCATTTTTGTTGAAGAAATACAGTGCAATATGGCACCTCTTATGGTTCTACATAGCACCATTTGACAAAGGTGCTGTATAGCACCTTTGAAGATATGGTGCTATATAGTACCAAAAGTGGTTCCCCTATGATTACGAGCCAAGAACCACTTTTACTGCTATATAGAACCATTTTTTTAGAGTGTAGTTGTGCAGTTTGCATGTCCTGAATTGCTAAAGAATTGGTCTCTGTACTAAAGTGTTACCAAATAAAATAATAATAATTTAAAAAAATGGATGTCTGATTTTGTGTCATCTGCTAAATTTGATCAACTTTCTTGTTTTATTGGTTTTTGGTTATAATTTGACAGTCCCTGACAACATTCTGTTTGCTACATTTAAAAAATATCTGATTTGAATTGAAACATTTCATTTTAAAAATGCATAAAGAGAATTTATCTCATCAAATTTTCTAGTTTTTAATAATTTCAGTAGTAGTTTTAGTAGTAATTATGTGAAAATGTTCAAATTGTTTACATTTTGCTGACCAGAGGTTAGCTAAATTTTAATATATGTGAGTGTGAATTTACGTACAAACCTATCATTTGGCTTCATAAAATTTAGGATACATCACTTGTCATTCACCTGAATGAAAAACATTAACATTCTGCTAAATATCTCCTTTTGTGTTCCAAGAAAAAATGAAATTCATGCATGTTTGAAATGATGTGAGGATGAGTAAAATAATCAGTTTTTTTCCTATTTTTTGAGAATCTTTCAAAAAAATGTGCTGCTTTTCCCTTCTTATATCTTTGTGACATTATGCAAACCTGCAATCTTTTTCTTTCCACAGTCTGTTTGAAGACATCTTTGCCATAATTTTCTTCGCCTTTGTTCTTGCATACAATCAGTGGCTCTTCGGTGAGGTGTTTAAAGAACAGCTGTGGCGTTTTAAGACTAAACTAACTGATTCAAAATTTTCAATCTAATTAAAAAGTCTTTTGTTTCCCCACACCGTGCCATATGGACCTCTCAGTCTTGCAGATATTTATTTCATGATGATTTTTTTTAAATTTAAACTTTCATTTAAACAGTTTATGATGTGGTTCTTCATTTTAATTGCTCACGCTGCATCAGAGAACAGATCCAGAGTTTAAAGACGAATACTCTCATGCATTTCTTATGGAATATAACCAAGTTTACAGCAGAGCTGTTTCTGTGCGTTGTGTATTATAGGCTCCCCTAAGTGAGATGTGCACTAATTTGCTGGAAGGCAACGAGGTTCCACTGAAAAACTGATATTGGATTTTCTCAGTACGATTATACCGCCTCCATCCTTGCAGGGGGAAAAAAAAAAACACACCAAAATAACAAATTCTAACAAATTCAGCCAACTAGTTCAGTACTAGCCCAATTATTTTCAGCTGTCAGCTACAATAACCTTTCTCTTCTGTTTAATATGAAATGCGTGCAGAAAACTGAAAGCAGCTGTCATCATATGCTTATCTCTGGTTTGAGTAATGATTACGTGCTTGGTTCTTTGATTTTAGGGTCAAATGATAAATCACATATGCTATATTTTATGGTATGGTGTGGCATATATGGTATATTTTATGAATAGGCTGCCACAGTGCTAGATAGTTGGGATATTTTAAGGAGGTATCTTACGACTTTGACAGAAGAGTCTCTTCGTCCTAGGTAGGTAGATGTAGGAAGCTGAAGTGAAGAGGATGTGTGGGTGAGGAAGTGTTTAAAATCACACATGGAAGACTTGATTAGTACCTTTCACTGCATCAGAGGATGTCGGAGGAAGCGACCTTACATATCTCAGAATGGAGTCGGAAACTATGAATTTTCTTTTGTTTTTCGCTCCCCGCTGAATAAAAAGGTTAATTCAGGCATGCAGAGCGAATTAACGTAACCGAAAAGTCATAGAGGTTGCTTGCCAGAACAGCAAAGCCACTGAATGTTATTTCTTGCACCCTCGTTATTTGCCAGGATCATTTCACTTATGGAGCCACAAAGTCTAGAAAGGAATTCTTCTAGATGTTACCTCATTCCCTCTCAGGATTCACCCTAAACGTCCTCCGACAAGTCATGCTTAAACAAAACATGTGGAAACCGCTGACGGACTTCGCTGCAGAAATAAACACCCCTTCGCCAGTGGTTGCTTAGTCTGCTGTGATGGTGAGATGACAGTTTCTCATACTGAGATATTCAGCAGAACATGATTGAACTAATATTAAGATGTCTGGCATAAAAGAAGCCCCCAGTGGTGTTCTTAATGCGAGGGATGTAATGAGTCTGGCGTAGATCTCTTGCCTCTAACCAGCTAAGTTGCACAGATGTAGCTCAACCTTTGCCAACCTCTGAGTTTTTCTCGTAGTGTTTAGACCAGCAACATGTCACTATTTGTTTTTGTGTGATTCAGAGGCTAAGTGGTTTGGGCAGACAAGAAATAAAGCTGTGAGTTGTTTATCACATATCGCTCACATCCCATTCCTTTCTTGCATCAGAATCTAAGTGGACGCTCTGGGCGAACATTCCATCACTTTCTTTCATTTTTATGAGGCTGTTCTGCATTCTTAGATCAAACATCTTTGGCAGAAATGCTGGCTGAGTGTATCCCTGAGTACTGAGAGACAGCTGGGGCGTGGCGATGGGTTGGCCTGTGCCCACTCAACAGGGCTTCTGCACTTCATCTCCATCTTTTGCTTGGCAGATTTGTGAGTATACACTACCGTTCAAAAGTTTGGCGTTGGTAATATTTTTGAATGTTTTTGAAGGAAGTCTCTTATGCCCACCCAGGCTGCATTTATTTGATCATACAGTAAAAAAGGTAAAATTGTGAAATATTACAACAGTAAAAAAATAAATAAATAAAAGCTGTTTTCTGTTTTGATGATTTAAAATTTGAATTTTCAGCAGTCATTACTCCAGTCTTCAGTGTCACATTATCCTTCAGAAATCATTGTAATATGCTGATTTTGTGCTTAAAATGAACAATTCTTATTATTATCACAGCTGAGAACTTAATATTTTTTTATTTTTTATTTTTATTTATTTTATTTAACATTATTTCCAGGATTCTTTGATGAATAGGAAGCTCAAAACAGCATTTATTCAGCATTTAGTCACTTTTGATCTGATTTCTCAATAATAATAATAATAATAATAAAAAACTTATTGACCCCAAACTTTAGTGTACATGCTTAGGACTGCTTTGTTTTGTGCAATCAGTATGTTGTCATTTTGTAAGTTAACATTTATTATTGAGAATTTTAAATAAAAATAAACATTATCTATTTTTTACCCATGAACAAAAATAGAAAAATCCAGCTACATTTGAGTTTTTCTGTTTCTTAAACAAAACAAAACCAAAAAAAAAAAAAACACAAAACAAAACAAAAACAAAAACAAAAACAAAAAAACGAAAATCAAACCATTTCTCATTTCTATTTATTTCTTTTTAAGTAGAAAATCAAATGACCAGAAAGTACTTGATTTCTGTTTTAAATTATTTTATTATTATTTTGCTGGACATAAAGTCAAAATCATAATGAATGTTGGTAGAAACATGAAGCATAACAAACAGAATGATATTATAGAGACTTACTGTCAAGCTCATTAAATCTTAAATATGAGATAATTAGAAGACAAGGTTAATTCAGATTGGAAAATTTCATGTGGTGTGTTTGCCTAAAACATACTAATATTTATGAATGAATAATTCATGATATTTGTACCAAAAAAATCTTTGCTTGTAAAAAAAAAAAAAAAAGACCTTGTAATTTTTAAAATGTTTTTTATATTTTATATTTAATTTTTTTTCTAACACTGAAATTTTATGTCAATAAATTTAAACATTTTGTAGAAAATTAAATAAATGTTTTTCAAAACCATGTTAAAACATCCATAATACAAAGAATAATTTTAAGAATTTCAAACTAGATTAAAACATTTAATTTTTTTTTTTTTTTTTTTTAAATTTTGGACACTTATTTCATCTGTATAACTCTTGTGCGGTTGTGTTTCTACATTTAAAATAACAAAAAGTGGTCTTCAATGTGAAAATTTCATTTGAATTTTATTTCCTTCAATATTCACTTAGGTTGCCCACCCCAGGATGGCATTCTAGTAAAGCCACTGAGCGAAAGGCAGGAGAAATAGTTAAACAGTAGCATTGGTAGATGGTTTACTGGATGACTGATGATAAATTCTTGAATACCATTCCAAAAGAACAAACCGTCCCCAAGCCCACAATGGATGAATCACATTATGAGTGTAGAATGTAGAATCAGAGTTTTTCCAGTTTTAATATGCTGACTGACTGAGTATACTCAAACTTGCCTTTTATTTCATTTGCAATGCACATGGTCTTAATTATATTTGCAATCTCAGGAAAGTTATCATTTGCTTTTTGTACTGTACGCTCCTGTCTGGTCTCATTAGTGTACTCGAATAACTCGTTCTGTACCTTTGAGGAATCACGCCTGCTTTTAAGCACGTGTGCCCTTTCGCTGCCTGTGCCCACCGGATGGGTAATAACTTAAAGCAGATCGATGTTTAACTGTTGGTGATAAGCTTTATTGCGTCTCCTTTGTGGATCTGAAACCGGTTTTATAGAGGAGAACTCTGCTGTTATGGGGCCATTTGTATCACCTTCAGATCTTTCAGCGTTATGAACTATTAAAGCGAAATCTCTCACTCTTCACTTGATCTTTTTCGGCTCATACTCTTCAAACTTAAGTGGTCAGCGCTTAAAGGTCAGAAAACAGCCTTACGATGCATTCGCAGCCACTGCAAATAGCTTATTTCATTCAGAGAAAGGCACATTGTGGTTTGAAACGGCTTCTTCTCGTCCCTAGACCTCGCCTCATAAATATTGTACAAAAGTCGAAAACTTGGAAGAAGAAAGAGGAGACGAGGCGGTGGGGAAAAAGAATAGAACGGAGGCGGAAAGTAGGGCAGAGAGGAGCGAGTCAGAGCAGCCCAAAATGATGATAGAGGGAGAAGAGGTGCTTATTAGAGAAGTGCAAGGATTTTAACACTCCACACATCTGCTGCTGCTATTACTGTAAACAGCCCCAGTGAGGCATAAATGAGCACTGTGGCCTCCTCAGTCAAAGCAGCACCTCTCACATGACTACACCACTTTTAGATATGCAGCCAAAACATGGTGAGGAGCATTGTGATGTTTTTTTGGGTGCCGTTTTGAGAATGGAACTGGCTGAGTCTTTGGAGTTGCATTTGCTAAAGTTGATGCTGAATGGGACAATCCATGCAAAAATGAAATCCAGTCATCGTTTAGTCACCCTCATGTTATTTCTCTTTTAGAAAATAAAAAAGATAATTTGAAAAATGTCTGTATGAAAGTCTACGACTAAACCATATTTAGATCCAAAACATTGTCCAAAACATTGTGAGGAGCATTGCCATTTTATGGTGTTTTGTTTTGTCCAAAGCAGCACCTCTCCCATGACATTTAGATATGCAGTCAAAATATTGTGAGGAAATCTTTGACGGGTTTTTTGATGGCGTTTTGTTAATGAAAATGGTTTTAGACATCTGAGTCTTTGGAGTTGCATTTGTTGAAGTTGATGCTGAATGGGACAATCCATGCAAAAATACTCACCCTCATTTTATTTCTCTTTTAGAAAACAAAAATTTTTGAAAAATGTCTTTTTTTTGTCCATACAATGAAAGTCAGTGGGGTCTGATGTTGGCCCCCTCAGTGAAAGCAGCACCTCTCACATGACTAAACAAGGCAAATCATTGTGAATTTTTTTTTTTTTTTGATGGTATTTTGTTTTGTCTAAAGCAGGCACCTCTTCCATGACATTTTGATATACTGCCAAAATATTGTGAGGAACATTTTGATATTTTTGATGGCGTTTTGTGAATGAAAATGGTTTTAGATATCTACCAGTTGGAGTTTTTGGAGTTGTTGCATTGGTTGAAGTTGAATGGGAACAAAATTAAATTAAAATTGTGCCATCATTTACTCACCCTTATGTTGTTTCTCTATTAGAACTTATATTATAACAAAATTATATTTTGAACAATGTCTGTTTTTTTTTGTCCATACAGTGAAAGTCTATGGGGTCCAATGTTGGCCCCCTCAGCCCCCTCAGATTTTTTTCATTTTTTATGAAAGAAACTAGCTTTAGACATCTGTCAAATGGAGTCTTTTAAGTTGTATTTGTTGAGGCTACGAGAAAATCTATCCAAAAATAAAAGTCATGTCATCATTTACTCACCCTTAAGTTATTTCTCTTTTAGAACACACAAAAAAAATGTTTTTTGAAAAATGTCTTTTTTGCCCATTCAATGAAAGTCTATGGGCTCTAATGTTGGCCCCTTCAATCAAAGCAGCACCTCTCATATGACATTTAGATATGCAGCCAAAACGTTGTGAGGATTTTGATTTTTTTTTTTTTTTTTTTTTTTTTTAACGAATGAAACTAACTTTAGACATCTGTCAGATGGAGTCTTTGAAGTTGCATTTGTTGAAGCTAAGAGAAAATCTACCCAAAAATGAAAATCCTGTCATCGTTTACTCACCCTCATGTTATTTCTCTTTTAAAACCCAAAGAAGATATTTTGAAAAAATGTCTCGGTGGTCCATTCAATGACAGTTAGTGGGGCCTGGTGTTGTTTTGTTTCAATTGTGTGGACAAGGCAGTTTGTGTTCTGCAGAAAAAAAAGTAAGTTTTGGAACGACATGAAAGTGATGAAAATAATGCTAGTATTTGTATTTTTGGGTTGATTATTCCTTTCATTTCAGATGTATCTGTTGGTGAGCCCTAATTAAAGGCATCACAGACTTTGTTGTTGTGGAAACAAAGACAGCACCATTTTGTTCAGTAGGTATAATGCCAGAGAATGTCCCGAGCACTGTGTTTTTCTTATGTGAAGGCATTAATGCTATGTAAATTTGGCTGATTCTTCTCTCAAGTAGTCCAGGCTGCTCCTCTTGTGTATATTTTCCCTGGACAATATTTATACTTTTCCTTTTCTCTGGCGACTGATGTCTCTCACATCCCGTATGGCAGAATAGAGTGTATATGGTTATGTTATGTGCTGTGTAAATGTCGGTACGTCTGGAAGAATTTGAGAAAAGAAGTCTGGGTTAAAGAACAGCACTGCTGCTGCTTTTGCTTGTATTGTATGTGCAGCAGGATGTCTTTTAATCAATTCTTCAGTGTTGAAAATCTGGTAATTTCACAAGCAGAGTCACAAACCCTCAATTACTCGGGTAACCAAGGGAAACCTACCAGGGAGAAATTTACTGGTGGCTTCTGAAGCTGAAATGAAACGGTGTGTTTATGTATGTTTGTGTTCCCAAAAGAGCTACTCAAGCTGCCAGTGCTGTTATTTCTACAGTCTCCACACACTTTCACACAACAGAATAAGGAAATGCTCATTTACAATTTTGATTTCATTGGCTGTAATTCTTTTCTTCTTCTCTCCCTCTTCTTGTATGCTGTAGATCTGGATGTAAAAGGGTGGTCACTCTCACAGGAAACTCGATTGTTATAGCAACTGATAAATACAAACATTAGGGGCACAATGTAAAGACCTGGTAACATATTGGTTATATTAGAGATGTTTTAATATATCAATATTCATATTGGATACAAATGGGTTAATATTGGATTCATAATGGAATAATTGTGCATTCTCTTTTCTCCTATTTTGACATTTGAATTATATTTGTCTTCATCTACGTCAGTCTCTACTTTCTCTACTTTAAGTTCATATTTAAAAATGCTAATAATTTTACTAATAAATGTCATTTTTGTCAAGTTTCATAATGAATATTTTTCATGCTGTACATTATAATGTGATGTCACAATTCACTTTTAAAATCATCGATTTGTATTTATCTGCACAAAATACTACAGAAATAGTATAGACCATATACACAAAATTATATATTTAAATATTAATAGAATATGTATTATTATTTATACTTTTACATAATATTTAGATATGTAATATTAAAAAAATATTTTAAAATATTTTTTACATAATATTATTTTTAGTTTTGGGAATTTCGTTTTTTTTTTTGTCACTTTTATTGGTGTGTGTGTGTGTATGTATGTATATGTATGTGTATGTGTGTGTATATATATATATATATATATATATATATATACACACACACATTACATAAATATATACACACATATTACATATATATATATATATATATATATATATATATATATATATATATATATATATATATATATACACACACACATATATGTAAATATATATAACACTCATAAATGTCGTGTTTTTTTTTTTAAATTTTTTACTTTTTAGTATTTAAAATTAGTTTATAATAAGTTTACATCTTCCATGTAATATTTATATTTCATTTTATTTTGTTTTATTTCAACTTTATTTCAAGTAGTTAATAACAACACTGAAAATATCTAAAATTTTATTATTAAAATTCATATGAAACACCCATATTAAATGACCATCATGGGTACTGGTAGATGATGCAACTAAATCATTTGGCAGCAAAAAAATGGTCTCCTCTTTCTATTGTGGTTATGGCCATGGATAAATTATATTTTATTCAAAACATTAGTGTTAATGATCCTTGGGATGTAAAATTGATATACATAAATGAATTATTAATTAATAATTGAATAATGTTGTAGTCACAGGAGTTTAACAGTAAAAATAGATGGCTAAGTGTTTTGTGTAGTGCCATGCTGATTGGTAAATGGCCGTGCTCATTGTAGTCCTGATGGAGTACAGACTTGCATGAGGAGGGAAACACAGTCTCTCATCAGCAGCTCCTTACTGGCCGCTGAGATGATTAATGCAGTGACCTCTGTCAGTCTCAAGAGTTAATGAAAAATACCCACTCCACCGGCACACCACCGCTCATCATGCATCATTATGCTGCTTATTTCTGTCAGTTAACTATCCTTGATTCACTCTGTGTGTGCGCTTGTGTTTCTGAATGCATGTGTGTTGATGTGAAGGGGCTATTCTTGTATCCGTGCTGTTCAGCACAACATTAGACCCAATCATGTGTCCAGTAATGGGTGGTCATCATAGCAGGAAATGTTGCTAACGTGAGTCTAGATCATTCAGAGGAATAGATTGATCAGTGAGAAAGAGCTCTGCACTGGGGTCGAAGAGATGCTTGATGACCTGGTGAGAACAATGTTCAGTTGTTGGTTCAGCAGTTGCTTCTCCTGGTTTGTAAGAACTTGCCTGAGTTTCTGTGTCTGTGTATATTTTTAGTTTTCATATTAATTGTAGTTTTGTTAATTTTATGTAATTTTGTTGTTGTTAGTTTCATTTTTTTTTTTTTTTTAGGTTTAATTAATTTCCGTTTTAGTAATTTTAGTACTTATATATTTCAGATATATTCAGATATATATATATATTTTTTCAGTTTCAGCTGGGTCATTATATGAAGTTTATATTTTGCAAAAAGTGTGAACATTTTTCTGTTTGTAGGTATGAAATTATCAAGAAAATCTTAATAATCCAGAAGTGAAAATTGATTTGCGAGATAAATTTAATGATAAATTGATAACACCTGAAGGGCTGTACTGGTAGAACTGAAGACTTTTGCTTTAATCTAATATCTACCTGATATTTGATTTGTAAGCTTGGCTTGTTTTGGCATGTTTTCCAGTTTTATTTAATTAATATTTTGGGATTTTGTGCTGGGGATGCTTGGATTGTATTTTAAGCATGAGGTGTTTATATTTACTGTGGGTTTTCAAAGTCTTTTGTAGCCTCATTACAAGGGCCTGCGGCATATTGAACTTTATGGTGAGTCAAACGCCACCAAAGCACTGCTGTCAGCCTAGTTTGCATCAGCTTGTGTTTTCTTCAGCCTCATTAGAAAATACCAGGCAGTCCCGTGCCATTCCTCAGCCAACACTTCAAAGAAATAACTCTGATACACACACACACACACACACATACAAATACAAATACAGGCCCATTCATTCCAAGGTGGGCTGACACATACTTTAATGTCTGTATTTTTACATCACTACGAGTAAATAGGCAGTCTTATGCCATTGTGTGCCTCCAAATCAATTTTATGAACCATAGGAAATTTTGTTGTTTTGTTAAAGGCAAAGCTCATTCAAAAATGAAAATTGTCATAGTTTACTCATCCTCATGTGGGTACAAACAAACTAATTTCTATGAAACTAGTGAAACTTTAACTAGTGGTTTCCTCATACAGGTAATATCAAAGAAGTCCAAAGCAACCTTTTTAAAATCTTCCTTTGTGTTACACTATGGTGCATAATGCAGAATATAATGCAGGTTTAGAACCAGTGTTGTTATTGTTAACTAAAACTATTAAAAATTGTTTTTGTTAAATGAAAAAAAAAACTGAAATAAAATAAAATAAAATATAAAGATTAGTTGTAAACTTAAATTTAAAAGTTTGCGCAAAATCGGAAATGTAACTGAAATAGTTTGTTGAAATACTAAAAATTACTAAAACTTAAATATAAATAAAAATAAAAATAAAAAAGAATGGCGAAAAATGGCAAAACTTTAAAATTAAAAGTAAAACTGGAAATGGCTAATTCATTCATATTCATACAACATATTAATAAATAAATACTATAATAGTATATAAGTAACATTAAAATAACACTGTTTGGAGCAATATAAATGTGACTGAATGATGAAAGTGTTCCCAGTTTTTTTTTTTTTGTTAAGAAACTGTCAAACAGGTTTGTCTAACTGGTCTCATTTCAAACTGAAAGTGGCTAATGTGACTAATTGGTCCCACTTTATATTAGGTGGCCTTAACTACTATGTACTTACATTTAAATTTACTTACATCATTTGATACAATGCACTTATTGTGTACATACATCTTTTTACATTGTACTTATATTTTTAAAAATACCTATATGTAGTTACATCTGTAATTCATTTCTGTAATTACATTAATAATTACACTGTTGACCCATCCCTTACACCTTAACCCAACCTTAAATCTACCCAAAACACCAAACCTGTCCCTAACCTTACCCATATCCCACCTCAATAGCAGCAAAAGTGTTTTGCAATACAATATGATCACAATAAGTACATTGTACTTATTTTTTGACATAAGTTAAGGCCACCTAATATAAAGTGTGACAGACTAATTTATTTTTTTATTTTCACACAATCGCAGGGTTATAGTGGTTGAATGGACTTTAACCTTACAAAATTGTATAAAGCAGATGTGCTCAGTGATACAAGTGGATCTCTATTATCCATTAGTCTTGAACAGTATCATTTGAAATCCTCAATATAATGACTCAATGTTTTCATAAGCGGGAGATCGCAGACCTTGTAATTTGATAGACTCGTATTGTGGTTGAATGCAGATGTGTATGTCACTGAACAGCTGTTTCTGCCCAGCCAGACTGTCTCTGTTTCTGTCTCAGGCCCATTTAGCTCCTGAAGCCTAGGCCAAACTTCTCACTAGCATTGCACTATCAATTCATCTGAAAGTGGTGAAATAGTTTAGTATTGGTCTAGACGGAATGTCTGGAATATTTATTTGGCTTCGATCACTAAGACTGAGCAAATGAGAAAAACATATTTTCAGCTATATAGCGTTGCATAATACTGAGGCCCGAGATGGGGTAAATCCAGAATTCAGTAATCATAAAGTCAACGCTGTTCACTTGCCAAACGAAAATGCTGGTGATGATCAGATCGGCCTCAAGTTTTACTTGAGAAACCGCTTCTTGAGTGCGTATAACAGAGGGCAAACACATGGGACTGCCCCATTCCAGTGGGCCTTTCAGTTCAGTGACTGTGGCGGGTTCCACCTGACCTCAGAACAGCGGGAGTCCGTCTGCACGTGGGCTCCAGCTGGAAGAGCGGGGCGGCTTGAGTGGATTGTGTGTGTGGGACTGTGACTCATGGTAACCCCTTGAACACTTAAGTGCGCTCTACCTTCCTCAGGCTGCGGAAAACCGAGACTTCTCAACCGGGACGCCTTTTTTTCCTGGACCTGGGGGTATTAATAGCTCTGTTAATTGTGGAGAATCTCACGAAGTGAAGTTTGTTTGCGAAAGGAACAAGGCGAAAATGTCCCCCCAATTAGTTGAACTTTCGAAAGTTTGGCTGTCGCTCCGATGTTCCAGAATGTACTCTCGCAGCTTGAGGGGGTCTATTATTGGGAGCCCATTCAGAGTGCTGTTTTCTGTCAGCCAATAAGCAGAGAGCGCCCCAGTACTTCCCTGTTGATTTAAAGTAACGCAAACCAGATGAAGCCAGCGTGTGCTGCGTTAATGACATGCGGGCCTTGGAACGGACGAGATTCGAGTGGATCTTTCTAGAGTTTGCATTCCTTTAAAACCGCACCATGCGTGAAATATTAATCAAGGCGATGTCTTAAGCATCTCGAACTTTAATCAGACATTCAGCCTCTCTCAAAGCCAGCCAAAGATGTGGCGATAAGCCCCTTAATGAGCAACACTCAGATAAGCATCTCGTGCCAGCTAATTACAATTTTTTTTATTTAGTCGAGAGGATCATATTTGACATCTACTGTATGATAAGACAAGACGTCTTCTTTGTTACCATACTGCTTTTTATGTCTTTGGATTTGAATTGTTCAGAAAGGTACAATACATGAAAGGCTTTGATTTTTTTTGCGTGGCTGATTTGTAAAGCTTTGAAATCACAGTGTCTTTGTGCCAGGGATTGTGTAAGAAGGATGGGGCTCTGTAATCAGAACTCTTCAACAGATGCCTTGTTACCTGGTTTTACAGGAACACTGTGAAGAGGAAATGCACAATGGCAACATTGGGTTGCTGAATGTGCTTTTGGCACTGTGTCTTTTTGCTTTGTGCTAGCTCATTGAATATTATATTATAATATAACTAAAATTGGGAAGAAGAGAAAGGAATTCAATAAGCACAGGCTTTACTGGACTATGAGGGTGAGAAAACCTTCAGTGAGAGGACTTAACATGAAATGCACAAAGGCAACATTTAAAAAAACTGTACTTTTTATTATTAAATATCAGTTTATTAATGCTGTGTCAAACTCTACTGGAATAATATTTTAATATTAGATACAATTTTATAATTATGTTCTAAATAATTACCTTTAATTTTATCGGTATAGTAGTTAATTTATAATGATTTCTTATTTTATAAGAAATTTATTTGATTTGATTTGATTTATTGTTTTATAATAATTTATTTTTACAATTACATATTTAATTATTTTAAATAATTAATTTCTATTAATATTTTTTATAATTATATTTTAAATAGTGTTGTCAAATCACTTAATCGCGATTAATCGCATCCAAAATAAGTTTGTTTATATAATATATGTGTGTACTGTGTATATTTATATGTATATATAAATACACACGTGTATATATTTAAGAAATATTTACATGTGTGTATGTATGTGTGTGTGTGTGTGTGTGTGTGTGTGTATATATATATATATATATATATATATATATATATATATATTTATAATAAAAGACCAAAGTGTACATTTGTTTGGTTGCTTCCAATATAGAGCACTATACATGTCAGTCACTTATGAAGTTCCATTTCAGTTAAGATGTTGTCTGTGTAGATGTCAGCAACGCCAGCATTTGGAACAGAGATTTTGTGTGTTTTGAGTCATTATGTGATAGTAGCAACTTTGCATGCATTTGTTTAAAAAAAGAGAGAATTCATCTACTGTATTCTCCCACCACCACACATTGCATGTACCTCACCTTATCTGTTTATACATTCATTAGTTTACCTTGCCAAGATTTACCCTGAAGCCCTGAGATTGATAGATTTACCACTTCTCCACAGTTACTGATGAGAAATACTGGCAAGTATTTATTGAAATACTTTACCTCTCACATATTATCTGAAGTTGTTTATGCGGTCTATGTGTTATTCATTGCCTGGGGCTCTCAGTCTACAGTCGCTGCTTTAAAACTTAAGTAGCTCTGGGCTGTTTTACGCTGGGTGGTGAGGACTAATTATCCTATGATTTGTTCTACGATACTGTTTGAGGCTCTGTTTAATCATGTCGTTGCAACCTCTTATGATGATAATGATGAATTATTCACAAATAGAGCAAACACAGGTGTTTGGAGATGCTGCACATGTTTGCACTGATAAAGCTGCTGTGAATACCTTTTGAATTGGGGTTTCTGGCAATTTGGTTCAACATTATTCACGACATTTAAAGGGATAGTGCACCCAAAAATTAAAATTCTGTCATTAATTACTCACCCTCATGTCGTTCTAAACCCGTAAGACCTTCATTCATCTTCAGAACACAAATTAAGTTATTTTTGATGAAATCCGTGAGCTCTCTGATCCCTGAAGAAACCACTTATTCTGTCACAATTCCTTGAAGTCCCAAATCAGGCACATGCATTATAATAGACTTATGTGAACCTTGTTTTTAAGGTCTAGAGATGGTGATGGAGACTAAAATAGCTAGTGTGGAATGGGTTTCAGTGTTATCACCAATAGTGAAGCATGTTAGAGATGGTTATTAGTGCTTTGGCCACGTGCAGAGAAGGCTTTATGATGTTTAAGTCTATAATGAGGATGTGGAGTGGCATCTTGGGATATCTGATATCTTAGATGCCTTTAGGGCACATAGTCTCACTAGCACGAGAGAGAGAGTTCTATTTTTTTTTCTTTCAATTTGATAAGAGATTATTCTCTCTTTTGTGCATGCTTCATATTTTCTTTAGTGCATTGATGTTACAGTAGGCTATATATTATTTCAGAACTTTATTATCATCTTTAAGAAAACATGCTAATTTAAGTTAATTTGCTAACTCAATGAGTGGTTAGCTCTGAATGTTTCATGCTTTTAAAAATGTGTTATGACACCTTTTAATATTGGCTAGAGATGGTGATGATGATACTGTGACTGTCAAATAACAATGGTTTTTGGAAAAGAGGAAATGCACGGAGCAGCTTATTAAATCTTTAAAATGAAAAATGTGGCAGTTAGTCTAAGACTTAGTAGCTATTCTTACCTTAAACCTTTAACAGAAAACTTTCTCTGTTTAAATCATTCCAAATGAATTGACTACTTCAAAATTGTCTCCAAGGTCAGTTACGTTGGATGGAAAACATAATTTTAGTCTTTTTATCATGCGTTTAGCAGGTGGCTGTTGTGTTCTCATTGTTTTTAGCATGTTGCTAATGTGTTCTGAGTGGTTTTAGCACATTGTTAATGTGTTTCAGAATGTTCTGGTGGCTAAATTTTCTTACATTATGTTACATTATGAAATGTCATATTTAGGATTTGGGATTTATCAAGCAAAGCTAAAAATCTTTATAGTATTGCATATAATAAGATCACAGAATGTATGTATTAAAATGTTTTCATAGGAAAATACCATAGAGTTTACCAAAAAAGCTATTACCATCACATGCTTTCTCATATTACTTGTCAGTTGTTAGCAGATGTTCCTCAAGATGTTGACTGGAATTCAAAGCTTTTGTAAATATTGACAACAAAAAGGCTTGTCATATTACGTGTGAGCTCTGGGGGCAGTTTGCAGTAATATTGTGTTCTGTACTCCCAGGGGGTGTATGCTTTTATCTGTCTTTAAAAGGGCGATGTTGGGGCAGACACGGAAAACTGCAAAAATAAGTGTTTCTGACTGAGTCTGGTTTGAAGCACACAGTCTTTGTCGAAGCTGTCTTTTTTGTTCTTAAGCCAGTCAAACATAACCTACTTAAGTGCATAAACCTGTTTATTATTGTTTGCATCTGTAGTCGATGTGAATGGGTCACTCTTGTCCTGAATCTGAGTGTGTGGCGCTCTGAAACTGAATGGCACTGTATAGCTGAGATCAATATTTCTATCTTTTAAGGATTATGTTGTCCATTCGTCTGTGTCTTGTGTTTGCTGGCATCTGTCGGAAATGGTCCGAGAGCTAGTGGAAGAGGGATTAAGCTGTTGGATTCTTAACAAGAGGAAAAGAACATCCTTCTTGAGACAGGTCGAATACTAGAGCCTAATAAGAACACTGGGCCAAATGCAAATAGGAGTTGATTGCTGATGTTGTGCTGTCAGCACATGCTCTGCTTTATTTGCGCAACTGTGTGTCTGACTGTTTGTTGCTTATGTCAGGGGTTTTCAAACTGGGGTCCGGGGACCCTCAAAAAGCCACAAGGGGGTGCTAGGGAGTCCACAAAAATGTCTAATGTTAATAGTTAATTAATGTCTAAAGATGTTTATGTAATATATTGAAAGTAATGTGTTCAATGCATAGGCCTAGGCCTATGTTTGGCTAATAATACTATTTCATTCTGCTTTCTAAAACTCCTCAGAAATCATCAGATGAATTATGATTTGTTTTGTTCTATTTAAAACACTAGTTAACACTTTTTATTTTTTATTTGCATTTAATCTCACACAGTATAAAATAACAGAAAAGATCATTTTTTAATACATTAAAAATAACATTTGTGTTATTTTATTACTTTTTAATATCACTAAATCATACAGTAAAAATAACAGTATAATTTTGTTTTTGTGCATGAAAATGAAAATCACAATCTCACACAGTATAAAATATAAATAACTATATAAATTGTTTTTATACATGAAAATATGTAACATTTTTGCTATTTTATTTTTAATATCACAATCTCACACAGTATAAAATATAAATAACTATATAAATAGTTTTTATATATGAAAATACATATCATTTCTGTTTTAGGAACGGGGTCCCCTCAGGGGTCTCAACATATTTTGGCAGACCTGGCATCAAAAAGTTTAAAAACCCCTGGTTTATATTACAGATGCATACCATACAGTTAAGAGAGCTTTCCACACTCGTGTCTGTTTCTCTGATGAAATCCATGACTGACCAAACAACGTTACTGCAATAGGAAACATGGACATCAAGAGCCTTGGAAAAATATTGATTTGATTATTGATTCCCAACACATTTGCAGATACACTGTATTTAGGGTCAGTTTCCATGAAGGCAAAATGTAAATACATACTTTTATGCTTCCAGAAATATTAACATATATGTGGACACACCCCTTTGCAGCGTCTCTATGCCTCCCAGTTTGAGAACATCTGATTTATGTTAATTGTATGCTGGGATCTATGTTTATAGATGTACATCTGATGTGTATTTGAAGGCATTGGTTTATGTCTGCGCAACTGTGCATGTATCCATGATTGTGTGCAACATATGTGTTTATGTGCATGCCTACATGTGTGTTTATCTTCAGCAGTTTCATGATTGTGTTGATAGAAACAGTGCGGCCCTTCCATGGGGGTTTTGTGTGACATTTATACAAGATGCTTGAATAAGGTTGGCATTGATCACACCCTGTCTAACGTATAAATAAAAATATGTTGCAAGCCCATGGGCTTTCAGCATCCTCACAGAATCTATGCGTCGTGTGGCAAACGTCCACGTCCACATCTAGTTGTGTGTTGCCAACATTTCCTTGATTATAGAAGATACAAACTCTCCATATATGTGTTTCTCATGGCAATTGAGTTCCCTCTCAGTCGGTCAATCTCGACGTCACGTCGGTAATGACCGACTATGAGATCCCATAGTCGGTCATTACCGACGTGACGTCTCCGTTCTCTCCTTCAGGGAACGAGGGTTACATACGTAACCGAGACGTTACCTTTGGGAAGAGTCACTTAAAGGTATCATGAATAATGGCTGGGTCATATTTGTGAATGTATGTGGATCACAAGTTCAACAAAAGTATTAAGCACCACAAATGTTTTTTAACATTGATAATAATAATAAAAAATGTTTCTTGAGCACCAAATCAGCATATTAGAACAATTTCTAAAGGATCATGTGAAGACTAAACTAATGGCTGCTGAAAATTCAGTTATTCCATCACAGGAATAAATGACATTTTAAAGTATATAAAAATAGAAAACACTTTGATTAAATAAATAAATAATTTTTGATTATATAAATTCAGCCGTGGTGAGCATAAAACACTAATTAAAAAAAAAAAAAAAAAAAAAAAAAAAAAAAAAAAAAAAACAACACTACAACAAAAAAAAAAGAGTCTTAAGTTTAAAAAAAATTTAATAAATAAATAAATAAATACATAAATATATAAATATATATATATATATATATATATACACACACACACACACACATTGCATAGCTTAGCCTTGTGGACTCAAATGAAACTTGAGTAATATTATATGTTTAGAGGTTTGCAATCATTCAAGTGGACAAAAGTCTCCAGGAGAAATGCCTGCAGACTTCTTTCTGAGGAGAAAATATATTCTGGGAATAAACAGAAAGCAAGACATTCATTATTCTCATCATTCTTTCATAAACTGCAATTATTGATATGAAAACCAATCCACAAGGAATGTTTTTTTCAAATCATGCATGATATATACATTCCCTACCTCATAGCTAATTGGTTGTTATTCACAAATGTCCATAGTGTTTGTTTGGATGTAGTGTTTAGTCAAACTTCCTGCCTTAAATTGATCAGAAACACAGTTAGGAATGATGGAACAGGCCTACAGACCTGACCGGGCATTTGCAGACATGGTTGAGCAGCTCATCATGGGGATTAAGCCTTTACTTTAGCTTTGCTAGCTAATTAACTTAATTTAACAGTACACATGCTGTCTGGATAGACCACCACTTGATTAAATCCCCTTTCTACAGGATGTAACTCTTCGGCCTTAATCTTCCTTTTTCTGTGCACTACATCGCAGTATTGGGGAAGCTACAGTACTTTCAGGCAATTTTAGCTTACTAGCCTACAAGCTACTAACACCGTGTCCTAACTACATGCGACGCGACAAGGTACCAGCGACAAACAATTTGGCTGTCCACACCAGACGCGACACGACAACGCGACATCACAGAATCAATCAAATATCACTGCCAATCAAAAGCGTGTGTGGGCGGGCTCTCTCTGGAAGCACACTGCACTTGCAATGAAATGGATAAGTTTATAATCTAATCTAATTCAAAAATTTTTTAACTGTTTTAACATTAGTAAATGTACATACTGAGTGACTGATACCATGTTTGTTATGGAATACGCTTAATGGATCGCATTGATTTTGCAGTTTTAACATACATGTTTGCATTATTTTTTTAAAAGATCTGAGGTAAACTATCTGTTATTGCTTTTAGTATGGCTACAAATGTTACGCAATATGATATTCAAACTCACATTAGACACTTTTAACATTGAATAAAGCACAAAATAAGTGCCTGAGATTATCACTGTCATAGTTTGTATGTTCCAGTTGCGACGTCGCAGAAATAGAAACCGAAACCGTTTCTAAAATAGAAATTTCGCGTGCCACCGTCGCAGCTGGTTAGGACAAAAACTCCAGTTAACATGGAAAAGATACTTTTTTATTGTGTGTTGCGCCGTCGTGTGTAGTTAGGACACAGTGTAAAAAATGGTTAGATGCTACTTACCATACTAAAAAATGGTTAGAAGCTACTTATAATTTTCAATACTCTTTTGAAAAAGTTGTTAGTTACGTTTCAAGCTACTTACAAAATGTAGCTACATTGACGCTATTGCTATACTGTAGCTAGCCAACTAGTTAAAGCTATGCATTTTACTTTTTACAATAGTTGTTTTTAAAGCCTTAAACCTGACATCATGAAACTTCAGCAGATAAATTTACGCTAAATACTACCATACTAAAAAAAGGTTAGAAGCTACTTATTTGAATACTAAAAAGTAGTTATACGCTACATGCTATGTAGCTGCATTGAAGCTATTTCTATACTGTAGCTAGCTAACTCGAAGTACAGTTTAATTTTTACAATAGTTGTTTTGAAGCCTTAAATCTGACGGCATTAAACTTGAACAGATAAATTTGTGCTAAATACAACTACACTGAAAAAAAATGGTTACAAGCCTGTAATTTGAAAACTCCTGAAAAAGTAGTTAGAAACTCTACAAGCTACTTGCTAACGCTACAAGCTATTGCTATACTGTAGCTCGCTAATTTCATTGAAGCACACTTTGCTTTTTACAGTAGTTTTTTTTTTTTTAAGTTTTAAACCTGACATCATTAAACTTGAACAGATTTTATGCTAAATACAACTAGTTAAAGGATTTACTTTGATTTTCACACACAATAATTAAAAATGAATGGCAGGTAACATGTTAAATAAATATTTGAAGTAGAAATACTGGAATACTATTATTATTATTTTTTTTTTTTTGTGAAACATACTTCACTAATCGTTGTTCTATTTACAACAAAACCATTTTTTTTTGCAGTGTAGTGGAGTTCATTTGATTATTGGTTTACTATTGATGCTGTGCTGAATGTTGAATGCTGAAAGCTTTGTAGTTTGGTCAAGTGAAGTCTTCTAGCTTTCTGCCTCTCCATCTCATCTGTCTATATTCATTTCCCTGCTACTTTCAGTGCACCTGGGTGAATCATGTTTTTTCATGTTCTAATCACAGAAAGAAGTGTATGCTGAGTTCTCTCACCCCTCGCCCACTCCACGCTGGTGCCCTGAATCTCTGAGGATTGTTGTGCCAGATTGCATGTTTTGTGCATATTGCCTTGGCTGGTCTTCTATCACTCTGCTTTCTCCTTCTTTCCATCGCCATCTCCTGTGGCTTTCTCCTCATTAGCCTCTTTAGGGTTTTCTGGCAGCCTGCACCCCAGTGGTTCCCTGTAAGGATAGTTTTAGATTATGGTGCCCATCAATGAAGCTATCGTCAGGTTCCATGTTATTTCACAGATATAGTGGGTCTGAGTGCATTCCAGCTGTTTCCTACTTCTCTTCTGCGTACATTAATTTTCTGCACCTTGGGTTTTCTGTATGACTTTTACATGGGCTCTCTTCGAGTTCAATGGAGATCCAGTAGCCTTTACATATTTATAGGGAGTAAAGCATTAAAATCTTTTCATACAAAAAAATATATTTTTGAATTAAAAATTAAACTACATATAAATGAATATATATATATATATATATATATATATATATATATATATATATATATATATATATATATATATATATATATATATATATATATATATATATATATATTGTGACGGGGTGGAAGTATCACACGACAAGGAGAGCTCAATAAATACCCCGGAGGGTGGGTTTATTCACAAAGAAAGAAGGTGCAGAGTGAAGAGTGGCTTGCTGAGGAGGTGCGGTGCTCTCCGTGTGTGATTTCCTTGGTGCGGTGGGTCGGGGCTGTGCTCATGGCAGAGCTGGTTCGGTCACTCGCTGGCGTCTGAAATCAAAGAGAGTAGGCACGTTAGTCCTTAGCATGGGAGAGACCCGTCTCTTCCATTACCCAGCCTCGCACGGCTTATCTGGCCGCGGACAAACGAGCCTCAGGTGTGGCCGATCCAGCCGTGATGAGCGGGTGCAGGTGTTTCGCGTCCGTCTCCAGGGCAACGCTGATGAGTGTTCGGGACGCTCGTCACACTCCCCCCCCCTAAGCGTTGTCCTGGTCCTGGTGGAAACATAAGGTAATAACAAGGGGGAAACTGGGGGTGGGTGGGGAGTGACCCCTGACAGACCTGCGAAGGCCGACCAAAACCGAGAGAGTCCGTCGGCGTTAGCGTTGGAGGCTCCGGCTCGGTGGCGGACGACGAAGCAGAAGTCCTGGAGCGCGAGGAACCACCGCGTCACCCTGGCGTTGGTGTCTTTAGCCCTGGCCATCCATTGAAGGGGCGCGTGGTCTGTGAGGAGGGTGAACTTTCGGCCCAGCAGGTAATACCGCAGCTCCAGGACTGCCCATTTGACGGCCAGAGCCTCTTTCTCGACGGTAGCGTAGTTCCTCTCGGCTTTCGTCAGCTTCCTGCTGATATACAAGACAGGGTGTTCCTCACCTTCCTGAACCTGGGACAGGACGGCTCCCAGCCCTGCCTCGGACGCGTCCGTCTGCAGCAGAAAGGGGCAGCCGAAATCTGGGGCTCGCAGGACCGGTTCCTCGGTCAGGGCGCGCTTGATTTGGTGGAACGCTTCCTCTGTCTCTTTACTCCAAATTACACGCTCCGGCTGCCCCTTCCTGGTTAGGTCTGTCAAGGGGGCGGCTAAGGAGGAAAAGTTGGGGATGAAAGCGATAGTAACCCGCCAACCCTAGGAACGCTCGTACCTGAGTCTTCGTGCCGGGCCGAGGGGCGGTGCGGACGGCCTCCACCTTCTTTTCCTGTGGCTTGATGAGGCCCCGACCGACCCGGAAGCCCAGGTACTTCGCCTCAAAGAGCGCCAGGTGACACTTGCGAGGGTTGGCTGCGAGTCCAGCCCTTCGAAGCTCCATAAGCACCCTCCGCAGACGGTCTAGGTGGTCCTCCCAACGCTCCGAATGGATAACGACATCGTCGAGGTACGCTGCTGCGTACTGCTGATGTGGGCGCAGGACGATGTCCATGAGCCTCTGGAACGTAGCGGGTGCCCCGTGAAGGCCGAAGGGAAGGGTCCGGTATTGCCAGTGGCCACTTGGGGTCGAAAAAGCTGTCTTCGGTTTCGCACTGTCCGAAAGGGGTACCTGCCAGTATCCTTTCGTCAGGTCCAGCGTGGAAATATACCGGGCCCTTCCCAGCCGATCCAAAAGCTTGTCCACTCAGGGCATTGGGTAACCGTCGAACTCCGAGACTTCGTTGAGGTGCCGGAAGTCATTGCAGAAGCGGAGGGTGCCATCTGGCTTTGGAACCAGTACGATTGGGCTGGACCATGGGCTGCGTGATGGTTCGATCACCCCCAACTTCAGCATCTGTTGAATTTCCTCCTCAATAGCCTGCCGACGAGCCTCTGGGATGCGGTAGGGCCGTTGCTTCACGATGACTCCTGGGGGCGTTTTAATGTCGTGTCGGACCAACTGGGTTTTCCCGGGGACGGAGGAGAAGACATCCGAGAACTGACCAATCAGGTGTTGCAGCTCAGCCTTCTGCGCCGCCGACAGACCGGGGTTGGTGTCCACCAGAACGGGCTCCACGGTGGCAAGGGCTACGGTCTGTTCTCTGGTCCCCACCCATCTCTTCAGCAGGTTGATGTGGTACAGCTGCTGGGGGCTCCGTCTCCCAGGTTGCCGTACACGGTATGTCACTGGTCCCACCTTTTCCACCACCGTGTACGGCCCCCGCCAAGTGGCCAGAAACTTGCAGGCGGCGGTGGGGACCAGCACCATGACTGGGTCGCCCGTCTGGAACTCCCGAGGCTGAGCTGCCCGGTTATAGTGGCGCGCTTGGGCCTGCTGGGCTTTGGCCAGGTGTTCCCGGACTAATGGCATGACACGGTCGATCCGTTGCCTCATCTCGGTGACGTGCTCGACCAGGGACCGGTGTGGGGTGGGTTGTTGATGTTCCCAAGCCTCCTTTGCCACGTCGAGCAGTCCGCGAGGTTGTCTCCCGAAGAGGAGCTCAAACGGGGTAAAGCCTGTGGACGCCTGGGGGACCTCCCGTATACCAAACAGGACATATGGCAACATCTGGTCCCAGTCCCGTCTGTCCTCTGCTGCCACTCGTCGCAACATCTGCTTGAGTGTTTGGTTGAAACGTTCGACGAGTCCGTCCGTTTGAGGGTGGTATACGGTCGTCCGCAGTTGCTTTACCCGGAGCAGCTGGCAGAGGTCAGCCATTAGCCGGGACATGAACGGTGTTCCCTGATCGGTCAGGATCTCCGTCGGTATGCCAACCCGGCTGAACAACAGGAAGAGCTCGTGGGCGATGTTCTTTGCTGTGGCTTTCCTGAGGGGGATGGCTTTGGGATACCGGGTGGCGTAGTCCACCACGACGAAGATGTGTTCGTGTCCCCGGGCCGACTTCGGCAACGGCCCCACCAGATCCATCCCGATGCGCTCGAAGGGCACCTCTATGATGGGCAGTGGAATGAGCGGCGTGGGGGGAGGTGGCTTGGGCGAGGTTTTCTGGCAGTCTGGGCAGGCTTGGCAAAACCGTTTCACCTCGGCCTCCAGGCCGGGCCAGTGAAACCGGTCTCGGATGCGCTGGATGGTGTTACCTGCGCCGAGGTGTCTTGCCAAAGGATGTGAATGCGCCAAGTTCAGGACCGTTTCCGTCTTTGAGCGTGGAACCACCAGCAGTTTTTTCTCCTCCCCCCTCCGCTGGGCGACACAATAGAGCAGGCCGTTCTCTACGACAAAGTGGGGAAGAGGATGGGGTTTTGGCCGGGTGTCCTTGCCGTCCACCACACAGATTTGCGACCAACAATGTTTCAGTCGCTCGTCTTCCCGCTGAGCCCGGCCAAAGGAGCCCCCTCCTGAGACCTGCTGGTAAACATCATAGAAGAGGTTAGTACTAAGGGAAGGGGACTCACCATCTCTCCCACTGTCAGTTGCCAAGAGAACGGGGCGGCGGTTGGGCCTCTTCATTGGACGCCGTCCACGGCGGCCCCCTCTTGGGCTGGCAGGCTGTGTGGCGGTGCTCAGCAGGGCCTCGAAGCCCGGCCAGTCTCGTCCCAGCAACACAGTTACCGGCAGATCCTTCACGAGCCCCACTTCTACGGGCCAGGAACCCGGGGTCGCCGAGATGGTGACGCGTCGTACGGGCACCTCCCGCGTATCTCCATGGACGCAGGTAATCGGCAGTACAGTCTTGGTCCCATAGGGTGGGGGAAGAATCTTCGCCTGGACGAGACTGACGGCGCTACCTGAATCGAGCACTGCTTTGAACGGCCGGCCGTTGATCTTGATCTCGGCCGTTGGAGCTCCCTTAGGCAGCTCCTGGTGCACCACACAACCTGCCCACCAAGTCCGAGCTTTGGGAGAAGAGGGCGCTGTTGGCATGGACTCGTCGTGAGGTTCGGGGACCGCCGCCCTCTCTATCGCCCGCGAGATGCCCTCCGGCCTGCGTTGCTCCGGAGCCACCCTCCGGGGGAAAGGCGGCACTCGTTCCCCAGCCTCGCGTCGGTGGGCCGCCTCAGCCAGCTCAATCGCCTCCACCAGCTCCAACGTGGTTGTGGGATTCAGCATTCCGACCGCCTGGCGGAAAACACGGGGCAGGGCCCGGAGGAGGCGATCGATCACCACGCGTTCCGTTACTTGGGCAGCCGTGGGTGTTCCAACCATCAGCCAGTGTTGTGCCAGACGAGTGAGTTCAGCTGCTTGGACACGAGCGGGACTTCGAGGCTGGTACGTCCAGTCATGGAAAAACTGGGCCGCGCACACTGGAGACAGCCCCACCCGGGCCAGTATTTCCCTCTTGACATCCTCATATCTCTCCGCCGTTGTAGTGGGGAGGCTGAAGAAGGCACGCTGGGCTTCGCCCGTGAGGAGAGGGGCCAGTGCACGGGCCCAGTCGTCCGGGTCCCACCCCTCCGTGGTCGCCGTATTTTCAAACATCTGCAAGTACGCCTCCACATCGTCGTGGGATGTCATTTTCGGCAGGAGCTGGGTGGCTTGTACCCGTGGATCCGGTAACGGAACGTGCTGGCGGGCGGCCGTGCGAAGGGCTGCAATTTCCTGGTCAGCCTGGCCCTGGCGTGTGGCCAGGTGTTCTACGATCTGGTGTTGGCACAGGCTGACGTCCGTTAACTGCCGGAGAAGTTCTTCCATCCTGAGGGGAGGAGTACCCGCCTTTCTGGAAACACAAATAAACAGGTTTTTTTTTTTTTTTTTTTTTTTTTTTTTTTAAAATGGTGGAGATCACTTGTCGGTGAGAGCTTCCTTTTCACTTGCCCGCATTCTCCACCACTGTGACGGGGTGGAAGTATCACACGACAAGGAGAGCTCAATAAATACCCCGGAGGGTGGGTTTATTCACAAAGAAAGAAGGTGCAGAGTGAAGAGTGGCTTGCTGAGGAGGTGCGGTGCTCTCCGTGTGTGATTTCCTTGGTGCGGTGGGTCGGGGCTGTGCTCATGGCAGAGCTGGTTCGGTCACTCGCTGGCGTCTGAAATCAAAGAGAGTAGGCACGTTAGTCCTTAGCATGGGAGAGACCCGTCTCTCCCATTACCCAGCCTCGCACGGCTTATCTGGCCGCGGACAAACGAGCCTCAGGTGTGGCCGATCCAGCCGTGATGAGCGGGTGCAGGTGTTTCGCGTCCGTCTCCAGGGCAACGCTGATGAGTGTTCGGGACGCTCGTCACAATATATATAATTATAAATATTTAAAGAAAGAAAGAAATAAAGAAAGTTTAAGTCAAGGTCATGTATATCGTGCTTTATAAAATCCAGATTATTTCAGTTTAATAAACAGGAAAATATCTGTCAGTTTTGTGAAGTTCGTCAATTATGAAACTAGCTCAATTCTGCTTTAAGCAGCTGCAGAAGGCCATAGTGTCATTATTCAGCTCAGGTCAGTTCAATGTTGATTCAGTTAAGTTCAGTAAGTTGAATTTAGATGAATTCAGTGCGATGTTTCAAAATTTGTATCATTATCCAATTCAATTCAGTTTAAAATTTTTCTCATCCAGTAGTGCAGTTAAAATGATAATATTACTGAATATTAATTGTCTTTTAAACCTCAACAGAGCAAGCCAAAGGCGACAGTGACAAGGAGCTAAAAGTCCATCAGCTGACAGTAGTGAAGAAAAAAGACTTAAGAAATTATTGTAAAAGTACATGTATTTTCTTGTTGACCGTTATATATTGAAATATATAAAATATATAAATATATAATATAATAATAATATATAAAATATATGAAATTACATACAATAATGGTGATGCAAAGTTATACCAGTTTTTTTCAGTGTATATGGTAAAGTAACTTGGTTAAACAATTTTTGCTGTAGCATCTTTTTCTGTGCAAATGATATTACTTCTGTATTGATGTTTTAGCAGTTCTAGGTATAATGTAGTATAGTACAGAGTTTGGTCATTTTAAACCAACTGGTCTTTTCTATAGAAGCATGAGTTACTCATTTCAGTATGTCTGCATAACTACAACGCAACCACCTCAATAAAAGGAGGAGCCTAGATATAGGAGCTACAATTACCATAGAAACTGGATCTCCTAACAACCCAGAAAATGAAAAGAGACCAAGTTCTGCAGAGTGTAAACATACTGTCAAACTGAACTGTGTTGCCATGGCGAGTCTCTGTGTGTTTACATGCATTTCCTATTCATTAAAATTTGATTTTCTTATGTCTCTGTGCATGCGTGTGAGTGAGCTGAAAAGGGAAGGGAGGATTAGAGATTTTTAGATGTGTTCAGGTTTTCAAACAGATATTGCCAGCGAAAAATAGTCAGGGAATATTAAATTGCTGGAAAGCTCAGTACATCTTGCAAAGAATTCAGCTCCCTGTTGATTTTCGGGAAGGCCTTGTAAGTCTTCGGTAAACTTTAGGAGAGCAATAAAATACTTCTTGATTTGGTGGTTTGGATGCGTATTCTTTCTTTTCCCCTCGTGTTTATGCTACTCATAATAATTACATCTTATGTTTTGATAACATTAGTGTGGCATTTGGTACAATAGGTTCACAATGGAGCACGCATATAAGCTTTTTACTCCCAAAAACCTTTTTTCTGATACTACAGCTCTCCTAATGAAAATGTACATGTATCAAAACACTATTTCATACACATTTATAGCATGAATGTTTTGCCAAATATGGTTTTGGAAACATGGTAGCAGGTTTGGTACTGATGCAGAATCCAGTCTTTTGATCATGTTTTACTAGATCTCTCCGTGCGACACTTGTGAATAGTCCATCTGATCATCATCAGATTAATAGAATCTATTAAGATAATTTTGATTTAGCTGATTTTCCATTTTTGATTTTGGCTTCCAGGGATTCAGAAAATGCAATACATTTCAAAGCAGTCAAATCATGTGATGTGACTGTCATAATTTACAGTCTCCTTGCTCGATACTAAAACAAAAAAAGCATATTGAACTGCAAAAGAGGCACTGTTCCCCAGTTGGCTTTCTGTGCATGCAATCTGAGACAAAAATACGAACAATTATAGGCTACTTTGGGCTTCGGCTATGTGCTTAAATGGACAAATACACACAAAAATATGTCAAAAAGTCCATCTTGGTGAGTTTTCACTTAAACATAGTCAGTTTTGTCTTAGTTAAACATAAAAAATTGGGAAAGTACTCATACTTGTCAGTATAGTAGATCTGTGCATTCAGTCTTAAAGTGACTGCAGCCTAATATACCTGCTGCTGTCTCTGTCATTTAATGTTAATCAGACAACACTCCAAAAACTCCCAGATGGTACTTAAAACGCTTTGAAACAAAGGTCTGCTGTCCCTTGATTTGCATCTTCTGAAAGGGTTAAATACTGGAAAAGTATTTATTAATCAGATTAAGCTGAGGAGTATTGTTTGACACTGGGTGATTGCCTCACAACACAAGTGAAGTTCTGTCATTTGTTACGAAACACAGTGGTTTATTTGTACTCCTACACATGCACACAGCGGTCAATTAGGGCCAGAAGATGGTGCAAAAAAAAAAAAAAAGCAAGGGCCAACTGCTTGTCAATTTATATTTATGAAAACGTGGCTAACATGCATTCAGGAAACCGGTTCTCAAGTGGGTTATTTAAGATGCCCTGTGAGCAAGTGAGCATTCTGCTTTATTTACTGAGTGTGATGTATTATGACATGCCAGGAGATTGGCTGGGCTATTTTGATCGTTCCTCAAACAGGAGTTTGGGGCAGCGGGAGGGTTTTAGATCCACAAAGGAGACGAGTGGGTTTTCGGTGAGGATCCCAGCCAGATGCTCTCCAGGGTGATATAAAGATGTTTTAAAGGGACTCCCGAGCAGACAGGGCCCTCCGACGGACCACCCACTCCAACCCTCCACCTCCTCATCACTGTTTGTGGTAAGAGGAGAGACTCTGAAATTAAGCTCCATGTCAACCAGATGGTTCCGATTCTGTCTGTTTGCTGGAATTACTCTTTCGTCATTGCAGACCGAGAGCCAGAGTTAATAGTGTTGTTAACGTGAACTTTGCTGTTTAATGTTTAACAAAGGCAACGAATAGCCCACACTTCACATATACACCATTCCGTTGCTTGGATCAAAGGATATATTTCAGGTTTATTTAGTCTGTTTCTGTCCTTTTGAAAAAGACTGCTAGTGTAGAGGTGAAAGAAAACATGCCAACACAAGATGACTTCAGGAGTGGACATGCTCTAATTTGTCGTGTTTTATTACACTGACTCAAGTGTGAAATCTAGTGTGATGTCTATCACTACTTTTTATCCATCTGGTTTTAAGATTTGGTGCCATCTTCATGTCAGGTGGAATATTTCTCATTTTTAAAAATAAATATCTATTTTTTTAATATATTAATATATTAAATTTGAGTTAACTTTTAACTTAAAAAATGTCTTACACTTTATTTTAAGGTGTCCTTGTTACAGTGTAATTGTACATTTAAGTACTGAATAATATTAATTAGCTACATGTACTTACTATATGGTTAGGATTAGGGTTAGGTCTAGGGTTACTTGCATGTAATTATGCATAATTCATTGTTATTATAATAGTAAGTACATGTAACTTGTAACAAAGACTCCTTAAAATAAGGTGTTAACAAAAAATGTTAATATTTATACCCTGTAAAAAGGTATACAATCAGTTATTCATGGCAACATATGTTTTACTTTAACTTATCAAAATAATTTAACCATACATAGATGAAAATAATTATTGGCTTTTCAGTATTGGTCAGAATTTAAATATAGGTGGATCCCTTGCTTATATGCATTCTTATTTAGAGAGAAAAAAAAACATGCACACACAGACAGCGTTTTTACCTCAGTCTCACATAAAGAACTTCACGAAAGAGAATTCGATTCTAATTCATGAAGCCTGACAGCTCTGTACACTGACTACATAATATTTGATTATTTGAGCCATCAGCTAATGTCAAAGCTCTGCCTTCTGTCTGTCTGAAGTAGAATCGTGTTCTCTTGGGCGTTTTTTGGTTCTTGTGGTACTGGAACATGCTGTACTTTTCTCCTTCCCCTCTGATGTTTAACTACATTTTTTGGTTCAGGGCTGAGCTGTGAGGGGATCAGGTTTTTATAAAAAATCTCAAAATGACCGAGTCCCTCCATGTCCTTTCTTACATTGTAGCATATGTGTGCCTGACAACTGTACCGCTGTGAGGGCTGTTTATCCTGCCCATTTCCTCAGTCTTTTATTATTTCTCTCCATATTGATTTTTTTTATAGTCTGCATCTGTCTTCAAGGCATATTTTGTACTATTAAAGTGCACAACAGTAATTGACTTTCAGTGTCTCAATTATTTGAAAACTGTTATACAAATCCTTGTCTGTTAGTCTTAGGTACATTTCACATACTTTTTTTTACAAGTCTTTAAACCGTTGCACTCATGTGTCTCTTTTCAGTTTTTTTAACAAAACAAACAAAAAAGAGAAGACTCTGAGGCACTGAAAGTGCAAAGCTGAGAGCTGAATCTGAAAGTGTGATAACTTAATAGTTTAATAGCATTCAAGTTTAGTTTTAATTAGCCATTTTGCTAATTCAATTTTGTAGAAGTTTCGAAGTGGTTACTGTACCTTTAAAGTCCCTATACTCTTAGTTAGCTAATCGTATAGCTTTCTTGACCTTGCTTTGAGTGCTGCTTTATTTTAGACACCATTTAAAAGCTAATTATGATGATTTTGCCATTTCCCTCTTGAGCGTGTTAATGGCAGCTTTAAAGGACTTACCAAAACATTCCTAATAACAAGGTCATTTTAAGACAAAGTATGTCTTTCACTTTGTCTTTTATGTTATCAGTATATTGTGGTGGTCGTAAGCTGTAGTGGTAAATGGGTCTTAAGAAGCACTGCAGGGTTTGTTTCAGCCATCATTTTAGCACATAGTGAGAAGATGGAGAGAGGGAAATATAGACCTATCTCAGGATATCAAGAGAAAACACTTCACCTCACTCCTGGTTTCCTCGCAGAGCAACTTATAGTCACCTGTCGCTATGCTAATACATACCAGGAGACTGTGTTTGGCTGCTTACGGCTGTCTTTATGTGTGTGTGAGAGTGTGTTTGTGTGTGGGGGGGGGAGAGCAGGCTGTTACTGACGACTCTGAATAAGTCTGCTTTAATCTTCGCTGGACTGCAGTTCTCCTCACTGTTTCAGCCAGAGGGAAGACATGATCTAGTCTCGCTCTAACAAGCCTCATATAAGCCAGAAGAAACAGTCAGCCAGGAATGCAAGAGCAGAGACCGTTTTTTTCTCCCTCAATGATAAATGAATGAGGTAAACAATAGGAAATTCCAAAGACATTTTTAAGGTTTTAGTGGAATCTCTTTGCAGTATGTGGAGGGAGTATTTGTGACTGTCATTCAGATTTTTAAGTGGGTGGATTTCAATCATTCAAACTGTTTCTTTAAATGACACGTTCCCATCAACAAAACGTGTGTCTATTGTTATCATCCCTCTCAAAACTCCTACTGAGATCAGTATTGTCTCTTATGAAATAGCAGTTGGCCAGGAGATTTTCCTTGAAGAGCAGATGTATCCTGAAGAAACCGGGTGTAGATACTAGGGTGACCACAGAGAAATTTGCTTTTCGAGATTTGAATTACAGAAAGGTGTTGAACATTGAACTCCTGAAGGAATGAAAACAGACAAACATGAGAAACACATATTAGACCTATTTCTGTCATTTGTGCTTTTGATCAAAGTTCTCACGTCTGGAACAATTTGACTGACTTTTTTTTCTTTTCTTTGATCAGTCATGTTTAGAAGAAATGCTTATGAAATTTGCCCTCTTCTGTCTCTTAAAGGTGAAGTGTGTAATTTCTGTACCACTAGTGGCATCAAAAAGAATAGCAACAATAATGAATGAATTAATGTAAAATGGCTGTCGCTGTTTGGACAAATCGAGAGTTGAGCAAACAGAGTGCAGTTTGGTCTGGTGCCACACAATTTGGGCAGAAATAGACACTTCAGTTCAAAGTATACTTAAGGCTTGACACAAACACTTAGTTTACAATCGAATAGATATAGTCTATTGTTGTTGCGTCTACAGTAGTTTATTGTTGTTGCATTTCTTCATTCTGATTTACTGACAATGCGCACATTAAAGAACACAGACGCAGCCACAGATCATTTTCATAATGACCAGCACAATCTACCAAGAGCAGCGCAAATTACCACCTACTTTAAGACATGCTTTGTTGGGCATTACATAATGGCGCAAATACCAGTTATTTGACACAAACGTTAATAAATCACATTGCGTGATACATTTTAATACTCTCCTCCCATAAATTTTGCACCTGGAAGGGAAATTCGTACAAATCCATATTCAATAAGGTCAGGCGCAAAAATAACTGTCCACGCCTTTTCAGCGCTAATTCTTCATTGCGTGACTTTAGTAAATCTTGACAGTACTATTTTAACACCAAAAGACGGTTTGCGCTGGTGCAAACTGTTAGTAAATCTGGCCCTTATTTTTTTTTTTTATATTTTCATTTTCATTTTAGTTAAAATTGTAGTAAATTTGTTGTTTTTCTCATTTTTAATAGTTTTTTAAAAATGTCTACAGTATATAGCTTTTTTTTCAGTTTTATTTCAGTTTTAATTATTTTAGTCCAAGTTAAAATCATTTTTTAAATTTCAGATAAAGTTTATTTTATTAAGTAACAAGTTTATTTTATTCTTTTTAGCTAACTGTAATAACTCTGAAATAATTACATTTTATTAGATGTTGATGGATGGATGGATAGATAGATGGCATCAGTTTTTATTCCATGTTTACTTCAACACAAAGCAAGCCTGAGTGAGAAGTGCATTGTAACTCTCAAGGGGATATGTGAGCGTTAACCGCAACCATGACTGGCTCTAATGTGCCACATGTATGACTGTGTTCAGTGATCTAGCATGGATTTGTCTGTGACCTGTCTCTGTTTTGTAATTCGAGGGTGTGCTTTTACCTCAAAGAAGAGACTGGAGGGCATTTTAAAGGAAGCAGCCCACTGAACTGGGACCAGTTTGCTCTCAGGATCTTGCCTTTTGTTGTTTGCTCTGTGATGTAAAAATAGCTCCGTGCCCCTTTGTGTCGGCACTCTGATCCTAATGAGATGCCGTCCGTATTTTGGCTTTAAAATGTTTTATTCATTATCCCTTAGCATAGAGGGGAATTTTTCTTTCTATTCCTGATCACGCACAAGTGAATAAACATCATATTTTTCAGTATCTGTCATTTACTTGCAGATGGTGCTGGGGGTCATGATTGCTTAATACAGACGCAGTTGTTAAATAATAAAGCTTTGAAATGGGAAGATGTACTCTGACTAACTGTTTTTTTTTTTTTTTTTTGGTAATGGTTTGTTTGAAAGATGGATCACGTATTTAATAGTGGCTGTTTATGTATTCATACACACACCTTCCCCATAACAGGAAATTTTGTAAATCTGTTACATTTACTGTAATGAAAGGGCAAAAATACTCCTCTGTTTATGAAAATATGCCCACTGACAATCACCATAATCATTGCAAACTGATGGAGAATGATCTTCTCCGATAGCATGTTTGGGAAATGTTCATATTACCATTCAGCTTAATTTTCTTGACGGATGATCTTCTCTCTCCATAAAAGATTTCCGTTGCTATTGTGAGTCCGGCTCATATATTTAGGAGACATGGCCTTCTGAAAATCGATCAAAAGCCAATAAATTCCATACCTCCGTTAATCTAATCTTTCTTCACACATCTGAGAGAAGACACAATATTTTCTCAGGCTAATAAAATAGTAGACATTACTACCACTTCTACTTTCATACAGAAGATGATAATATTTATTTCTAATATTTTAACTTATTTTAACTATATATATGTGTGTATGTGTATGTGTGTGTGTATAATAATAATAATAATAAGCACTCTTTCAACTACTTTCATACAGTAGATAATAATAATAATAATAATGATAATAATAATAATAATAAAAATAATAAAATTGTAACAAAACTAGTGTTCTGTTTGTCAAAAAGTAGAAAACAGACTTGTACATTTTTGATAAATATGCCTTAATAATAATAATAATAATAATAATAATAATAAATTATATTGTTATTATTATCATCATCATCATCATGTGCAGATATTTTCAATGTATTAAAATAATCATAATTGTAGTAGTAATAATAATAATAATAATAATTATTATTATTATTACTTATTATAATAATTAAAATAATAATAATAATAATAATAATAATAATAATCATCATCATCATCACTCATTTTAATCATGTGCAGACATTTTTAATGTATTAAAAATCATTATTATAATAATAAAATAATAATAATAATACTTTATTATTATTATTATTATTATTATTTTATTAATGTTCTGACATTTTTAATGTATTAAAATAAATGATTATTATTATTATTATCATGTGCAGACATTGTTAATGTATTAAAATAAAATAAAATAAAGTGAAATAAAAATTATAACTATTACGAGAGATTGTTATTATTATGAGAGATTATTATTATTATTATTAGTAGTAGTAGTAGTAGTAGTAGTAGTATTACAAGAGATTATTATGATTATTATTATTATTATTCATGCCATTATAAGTCAAATAAGCATAAACAAATAAGACATATTTAGCAAAAAATATATTTGTATTATTTTTTTTACTGTGTAGTTTTCCAGGAGGATCATTATTATCATGTGCAGATATTGTTAATGTATTAAAATAAAATATTATTATTATTATTATTATTATTATTATTATTCATGTTATTATAACAAATAAGGCACATTTAGCAAAAACTATATTATTATTATTATTATTATTATTATTATTATTATTATTATTATTTTTAATTTTACTGTGTAGTTTTCCAGGAGGATCAGTGGTTGCAGTGATTGTTATAATGTACCTAGGCACAGCCATAGTAATCGATATTGGTTTCTATGTGGTAATCTCATATGACGGGAAGTTACCAACTCCCATTAAAAATAAAAATCCACTAAAACTGCGTTTTCGTGTCCCGGTGTGCACGAATGGCTTATCAGTCAGCACCTGTGCCCTGGAGACAGGCAGCCAGAGGCTTTGAGGATATGTTGGAGGCAAGGAGAGAGGGAAGACGAGGGGTGAGCCGACCTGATTGTCTCCGTGCCTCAGGGGCCCTGTTGGCGAGAGGCAGATGCCACCATGCTCTGACACAACCATTGGCCTTGTCACTCTTCCAGCACCATTAGAAACACAGACACAGCACTATGTACTCTCATTGAGGCCAGACCAAATGCATTTTGTATCAAATAAGTGAGCTACATGCTTCATCATTATGTGTGAGAGTTTAGTCTGTGTATTATAGAGCTATATTGGAGTGTGTGACTGGGAATGTGTGTTGCCAAGTGCAGTTAAGATCAATTAAATCACATTACTTAATTCCCAGTTTTAGCAGCGTCTTGGGGTCCATACTTGCATGTGATTAGCTGTATGTATATTACATTTCCCATTGTGCCAGTGGAAAACTCACATGCTTAAAGCAGACTCGAGCCAGGAAACACCTCTGCTCCTTTGTGCTCTGAAATGTCTGTTGCTAGGCAACATTGGCTTTCATCATGAAGACTCATAGTTCAGCAGAATAATGTCTCAATTACTGTTTTGATGACAGGCATTAGAACGGTATAGCAAACAATTTATTGGTTCATAGCAAAAATGAGCGCTAAGGTCTTAAGACTTAACACGTAACCCTTTCTTATCTGAAGTTAACTATAGCTCCTGAAACTTTCAAAGCATTCAGTCATGTTTAATATATGCATAGGACAGATTGAAAGATTGATTGTTTATTTGTTTATTTATTTATTTATTTCAAGTGAAATTATTTGTGTCTGCAAATTGATATGCACAAGAGAATTACAGAATATTTTAATTTGTTTGTTTGCTTGCTTGCATTTGAACACAATAATTAATAGCCTAATCATTACATTTATTTATTTTATTAATAAAAATGACATGTTTTTAGTAGCAAAACTCAAAGCTATTTGTTTATTTATTTATTGGACACAATAAATTAAAATGAAAATAAAATAAAGAGATTTTGCTACTAAAATTATTATTATTATTATTATTATTATTTATTTATTTATTTATTTATTTTTGTTCATTAATAATAATAATAATAATAATAATAATAATAATAATTTTGCTACTAAAATCTTATTCATTCATTCATTCATTTTGGACACAAATAAATTGCCTAATGCACTTATTTATTTTGTTGATATATGAAAAATAACTTCATATTTTTCTAGACATTTTAGTAGTAACACTCAAAACAGCATCTCAAAATTATTAATACTAATAATTAATAATAATAATATTATTATTATCAAATAGTTTTGCTTGTAAAATCTATAATAGTGTCATGATTGATTTAAATAATTAAATAAAAAAAGTTAAAGGTAAAGATATGCATAGTGTTGTGATGTACTGTCAAACTTCTCAAAGCACTTTTTAAACAGAAGCGATTGACAGCAGTAGAGTAACACATTCAGACGACGAGTTTGTGCCAATCTCTCAACAAGAATGAACTCTGGTCTTTCCTGCTACATCAAAGCAGCTAATCCTACCATGGAAACTCTACTTCCTGATGCTAAATCAGGTCTTTGCACTCCTGTGCACATCTCCTTTGGAAGCACTTTCATGTTATTTTCAACAATTAAAACACCCATGTCAGGTGTCAGAGCATGGCTCACAGCCGTCACAGGGGGCAGCATGCATCAGCGAAAACGTGCTTAACTGAGTGGCAGCAGGGCTGATCTGTTAATAATTTGATAGACTGCTCAGCATGTGTGTGTATATGTGTGTATGTGCATATCCCGGATTCTGAGTGAAGGAAAAATGAATGCATGAATCCTGCTGATTTGATATTATGCACATTATTAACACAATTTATAACACTTCTATCAGCCAGGTTTTTGGGCAGAAATAAAGAATACATGAATAGATTGCATTTTAAAACATCATTTATATTGTATTGTTATTTATATACTTCATTTAAGTTACCTTAAGTATTCCAATAGTTTTGACTGTCAGTGAAGCATTATTCTTTAAAAATTGGAATTTGGAAAATACAGTAATTTGAATATTTGTATGTAAACAGTCACTCCATAACATCAGCATGTGTGTCTGTAAAGCTTTAATTATTTCTAGGGTGAATAAGGGCTATTTGCTATAGGATTTAAAGCGAACACTGCTGTACAGATTAGTGGAACATCTGCATGGGGAGAGGATCTGACTGACTTGGGGGCTCTAGTGTCTCATTCATCTTTGTTGGACTAAGTGGACTCAACGCTCTGAAGAGTCTGAGGCAGATGGAGAAAAGACAGAGACACATTGAGGTACTGCGCGATACGAACAGGGCCTTAATTGAGCGAATGAACAAGCTAATGCTCCGCGGCAGAAAATCGTTGTCTCTTGGCACAACATGCTTTGCTTTCTGTGTGTACAGCCTTTGTAAGTGTGAAATGTTTGGCACATTGCAATTATTCCTTATTGCCCTCTTAACTTCATGTCATGGATCTTTGATTCTTAGTTTTGCCTGGCTTAGTGGTGATGGGTGAATTTATGTATTCACTATCCTGTTAAGCCATATCACAAATATGATTTTGCTGGCAATATACAATTAAGCAACACATGGCAGTGTTTTGATGTGTGTTTTATTTGGCCTTCGAATTTCCTGAAAATTGTGTTGCAGTCTTACAATTTTCAGGTATTAGAGCATTTAGACTTTTTTTTTAATTAGTATCTCTGATTTTAACTTTGGCAAACGTGGCATTGGAGTCGTTTCAATTCACTTTCATGAACTGGTTCAAGCTTTCAGTGAATCACTTAATGATTTATTTATACAGGTGCATCTATATAAATTAGAATGTCGTGGAAAAGTTCATTTATTTCAGTAATTCAACTCAAATTGTGAAACTCGTGTATTAAATAAATTCAATGCACACAGACTGACGTAGTTTAAGTCTTTGGTTCTTTTAATTGTGATGATTTTGGCTCACATTTAATAAAAACCCACCAATTCACTATCACTATCAGCTTTGAAGTAAAAAAAAAAGTGCAAAAGAAAAACAACACACACACACACACACACACACACACACAGACACACACACGCATATATATATATATATATATATATATATATATATATATATATATATATATACTTTTGTTTTTTAGTCCTTACATTTAGTTTTTTTTTTTTTTAATGTAATTGCAGACAATAACTTTTTGATTGAAATCATGGTTTCACTGGTTGGAGAAAAAAAAAAACAAAAAAAAAAAACAACAACAACCTTTTCAGATCAAAAACATGCATATCCAGATATATTTACTATCCTCAAAAGTCTAAAAAGCATCCAAATTGCTTAGCCTACTTTTTTGTGCTTCAAGCTTGTGCTGCAAGCTAACGCTTGAACATCAACACAGCAGGTTAACAAATCCAGTAACCATTTTCAGATCTTGACCGTTTCACCTCTTCAGCAATGCATGTTTATCCATGTGTTTTGGTTAGAACAGCGTGTTGTGTTTGTGTCCCACAGCGAGTTTCTAATTTTGAACCTAGCATTTCCTCATCTCGGAAGTTTACTTGTTTATTTTTAGTGAAATTTGGATTTTTACACAACAGACAAGCAACAGTTCCTCACAAACTTTTCTAGTTTAAACAGCTCCCTGGTGTGGAGCAGAGAGTGGCTCTTTTAGCACTTCTTCAGTCAGATGTCCCCAGTTTTGTCAGCATCCATCACAAGATTCCTTCCTCACTGATCCTCAGAGACTGCTGATCTTGTAACAGAACTGCCGGTTCCAGAAAGTTGAATCAAAAGAGAAGATGCTGAGGAAATCTAAATGCTTTTATAGCCATCTGGCCTTTAAATTGCTTCTGAGGGTTTTTAATTTTTTTTCTCTCAAACTCTCGCTTCCCTTTAGATGGACAGCTGAACCTGGCAAATGCTTTTGGACCACGGCCCCTGAAGCATCTGTACATAAAAGAACACGCAAAAATGTTTACGTCTCAATTTTTCACTAGATTAAACACTTAAGTATGTGGCATTTAGTGTCTCAGAGCAAAGCAGATTTAAATGAATTATGATGTTTGCTTTGCATATTGTATGTAAAATTTGAGATACTTCTGTCGCTCGATAAGAGGCTCATCATGTATCTATGCGGAGCTATGAGAGGTAGCAGAAAACTTACACCTCTATCTGCTCGCTAACCCTTCATATATCTATTCTGTTGTTTTGTTTCATAATGCTTTGTTCCACATCCGTGCTGATGCAGAAATGAAATGGTTTTATTTCTGTTGTGTTTTTATCTGGGAGGTCATGCAGGACTAATCGTTAACAGTGAGGCAAACAAAGGACTGTGTGCACTAGACTCTCAATAGTTCACCCCAAAATGAAAATTGTCATTATTTACTCACCCTCAAGTTGCTGTATGAGTTTCTATTTTCTGTTAAGCACAAAAGGAGATATTTTGAAGAATGTTGGTAACCAAACAGTTGACGGTAGCCATTGACTTCCATAATATTGGAAATAAATGTTTGGCTACCATACTGTCAACTGTTTGGTTACCAACATTCTTCAGAATATCATCTTTTGTGTTCAAATAATGATTGTTAGCTAGCACCTTTTAAACTCACGACTGTGTACATGACAGAGTGTTAATTTTTGGGTGAACTGTCCCTTTAAGAGAGGTCAGTGTGAGTTTTACCTCAAACTCTCCTCTGTTCACCCTAGAGGACTGCAGCTAACTTTACAGTTAAACTTTAAGTGCACTTGAGAAAGGAGCTTGTGTGGCATAAAAACATTCACATTCCCCACAGACTCTTTCCCAAGTCCTTAGAATCACATTTCTGCCTTTTTTTTTTCACAGCTTTAGTCTTTTACATCGCAGACGTTTGACAGATGGGCTTGTTTGAGGAATGAGGATGTGTCAGATGTGAGCTTCATGACTCTGAAATATTGACTGAAGTCAAGCCTATCTTATGTCATATTCATCTCTGCCAACAGAGATCTGGAGATGCTAGTTAGATGAATCTTGGTCGATTCTGTCTGTCAGGGTATTTTATTTATTTATTTTTTTTCCGTTCATAATTAATAGCATTGTTTTTTTGTTTTTTTTATGGATGCTTCAACCAGAAACATCTTGCACCTATGTGATGTATATTATTGTATATTTTAGAATTCATTTATTTATTAATTTGTATTATTTGATACATGTATTTAATTAATAATTAGTTTATTTTATCATTATTAGCATTTTAATTTCATAGCACTTATGGTGACTTCATAAGATGAAAATTTATTTACGCAACTTATTTTCTTATCACTATTTATTTATTTATTTGTTTGTTTGTTTGTTTGTTTGCATTCTAGTTTTAGACACTTTCCTTTAGTTTTTATTTTTTTACTTTTTATTTAACAGTTTTTATTTATTTTATTTTAAATGTTTATTTTATTATTATTAGCATTTTAGTTTTAGACCCCCTTTTAATATGATTACTGTGAAACTTATTTATCCAACTTATTTTCTTATTTAGCATCTTTGTTTGTTTGCTTGTATCATACATGTATTTATTAATTTTTCCTTTTAAACACTATTTCCTTTATACACTATTCATTATTTTTATATTTATACTATTTATACTACTTTTCATTTACTTCTTTACTACTTAAGAGCAATATTTATTTATTTCACATTTGTATTTTTATTTGTGTATTAATTTCATTATTAACATTAGCCCAAATCTTAGACCTTTTTTCCCTATGATTACCTTTCCCTTCTCTTATGTTCTTAAGATATTTATTTATTTATTTATTTGTGTTGCTTTTGAAATCCACTAAAATTGCAACATTTAAATGGCCATAATGCATTTGCTTCAAATACATCATGATTAAAATAATTGATGCATGTTTACTGACTTTGTTTGACCATGTTTCGCGGTTACTCACAAAACATACTCAATTCACAGGATAGGTTAGGAAGAAGAATGTCCTTTGCTAATGAGCGTACAATGACATAAAAGCATGGAATGGTTTTTGCATCGGAGCAGGATGAGCATTTTAGCACAGTGGCATCAGACTTAATCCTGCGAGGGTCCCAGCAAAGGGCCACATCAGGACTTGTGACACTAGAGAATGTAAAAGCCTGGGATGAAACATAGCTAATGCCAAGAGCCTTGAATTAAACATAGGACGGATGAAATATGGCTATTAACCAGGCATGGCAGTCATCCATATGGGCTCCTGAGACCCTGGAGAAAGGGCCACTAAACATTTAAAGTGCCTGCATGCACACATTTAGACTGGAAGGATAGAAATGTGAACGGTGAATGAACAGATGGTCTGGAACTCACATATGAAAATACTAATGTGCATTATATATTTTGTTAGTCTGTTCAGACTAGTACTAAAATGGATACTCAGTGCATTTCAATTAGATGCATTTGGCTTTATTATTTAGCTGGGTTTATTATCATTGCATGTCCTTGCAACAGAATGTCCCGATAGTTCAGCATCCTGCATACAGGACACCCCCTCATTTATTCATTACTTAGCATAAGATAAGTTTATACCCAAGCGCTGGAGCTTGACAAATCTGAGCGTGTTGCTTATTCAGCCCACCTCTGTCACTCTTTCAGGTGTGTTTGCTAGCATTAGTCTGCAAAATCAGCCTGGAAAAACTGCAGAATCGCACACACAAACATACATACGCCTTGTTACTTTCTTCCAGCCTGTCAGAAGAGTGAAAGTGAGGCTTTTCAGAGCATGAAGGGAGCCTCATGTGGGAATTGGGCTCCACATAAACACAACATAAAGAGTTGATGAGGTTTTGATCTCACCGTTGCCTGTGAGTGAAACCCACCTACACTCCTCCAGCAATGGTGAAGGGGGTCCACGTGAGAGCAAACGCGTGTCTGCTCATGGTGAGCGGTGGAAATGTAGGGAGGGATGTTCTGTTTGTGTGCCACGGCCCACTGAGAAGCTTTCAGAAGCATAGAGATACCCGTTAAGGATCACACAGCATTTTTAAGCTCAGTTTTGTGAGTTCACTGCTTTGTTTTTCCAAATTAAAGCCACACTTTATGAAATAATTTATAAGCACATGTTCCAGTGTTCTCATTTATTGTTTATAGGGGTTTGTGTGGATATTACTGTCCACAGACTGTCTCCATTTCGCCTTTAATTACTGCTTGCTGGCGAGGGAAACATTTGCAATGTCTATGACTTCCTACATTCATTAACCCTTTTAATCCTGTGGGCATTTGTAAGTTGCCGAAGGCTCTACCACTGTTTTTCTAGCTGTGAATATTGATTTGGTTGCTATAGGTTTTTTAAAAAAGGCATATAAGTAGACAAGCAAGAGCTTTTGACAACTTGCTGGATAATGTGTCATGGGTTGACTGTTTTCTCTGAAATTCACGTGGCAACTTTCTTATTGTCTCAATCTTTGCAGGTTTCTATGGGAGTTTCTATATAGAGATAGAAGCAGTCAACCAGTCATTATCACAGAATAAACCCCGACAGCATGACCAGAGCCCCTGCTCATCAAGTAAATAAATGAACATGCAGTAATGATTTGAAATTATTTTATTATGCTAGCAGAAAGATTGTGGAGTGAAATAAAACACTTGAAACTCTTTGCCAACTGTCAGACATTATGCAAAATCAAACATTATGCAAAAATACTTGATAGCAGAAGTGCAATACTGCACAGTATGAGGAATAATATAAATAATTTGAATTTCAGAAATCTCTGGAAAAAAAAACTGACCATTAATGGGTTAAATTGAGAAATTTAGTGATACTTACACTACTGTTCAGAAGTTTGGGATCTGTATTATTTTTGAAAGAATTATCTTGTGTAATAAGAGTAATATTGTGAAATATAATTTATTTCTGTAAGGGCACAGCTGAATTTTCAGCAGCCATTACTTTCAGTCTTCAGTATCACATGATCCTTTAGAAACAATTCTAATATTGCTGCTCAAGAAACATTTCTTTTTATTATCAATGTTGAAAATTGTAGTGCTGTACTTTTGTAGAAACCATGATACATTCTTTCCAGGATTCTTTGATTTTTTTTTTTTTTTGCAGTATTTATTTGAAATATATTTATTTTTTAAAATTTTTCATTTTTTAACATTATATAAACATTTCTTTACTGTCAATTTTAATCAATTTAATGCATCCATAAAAAAGTATATGTTTCTTTCAGTCAGTCAATCAAACAATAAATAAATCTTACTGACCCCAAACTTTTGAAATGTAGTGTAATTGCATGATTTACTGTTAAAACTTATGCTGTGTATCATCCATTTTTTTTTTCACATACTGTAGTTCACGACTGTCACTTCCACTGACTCTCCTCCATACCTCTGGTTCAGTGTATGTAGATCAATGATGCCTGAGAGAAGTTAGCAGCTTGTAATTAGTCTTCCGCCTTCCTGGAGGAAGAAGACACATTCTGTCTGTTTACATTATTCATGCAGAATACATTATAGTCCGAGCCCCTTTATGCAACTGGAGACGTTCATTATGGTCAAGAACTATAAAATACCGTAACACCAGTGTTGAGACTTCACACCAGAAATCATTTCAGCGAATACAGAATGTGCCGAGAGTTACATTTATTAAGGTTTATGACTTCTCATATACCTGTACACAGCACTAATTCATGATGCCATTGTGAAAGTGTGATCAGAAGCCTGAATTCCACTGTAAATCCACTGAGCGTTGTCTAAAGTGTTGCGTAATTTCCTTATTAAGTTCTGATGTCATCAGACAATATATAGTTTTATTGTTGACCATAATCAGAGTTTCTCCTGGCAGGAAACTTTCCTGTTTGATGGCGCATCCTCTTATTTTGTTTTGGCGGCTTTAATTGTGTCCCCTTGGGCCCTCCGCTGGCAGTAATTGTGAAAAATGAGTTGGTTTCTGTCTGGTGCCTCTTTGCTCAGACGGCACCCTGTATAGGCATTAGCATTCTTGTATTTAATTTAGATGTAAATGTGCGAGCTCGACCCCTGGATGGGTACGTGGCATCTGAGGGACCAGCCACACATTTTCCCACCCCGTGATCAATTACTAGCGGTGAGCTAAAAGGATGAAGGACCTCTGGGTCATTTATTCCCCACAAGTAAATCAAGAAAAATAATGACGAACATAATGACAAAAGCACCGTTGGCCCTGTAACAGGTTTAGCTGGACTGACCTTGTTTTCGTGACAGAGAAAGTGATTTTAGCCTTTGAAATATTATTTGTTAAAGCTGTAATAACTGAATTATGTGATCACTAACAATAACGTGATAATTTATTACAATTTCACCTTGCTTTCTTTTCCAAAACAGATTATAACAGTGTGAAAGAAGGACGTTACATCAGTCACATCAGTAAATCACTGCATTAGTACTGTTTTTTTTTTTATTATTTTTTTATTTATTTTTTATGTCTTTATCGTTTAGCAAAAGTGAGGTAAATATGTATGCCAATAGCTTGGATGTGGTATATACACTGTAAAAAAATTATTTTTCGAATATTTTTGGGAGATTTTTTACAAAAAATACTATTTCAGTCATTCTACTTCAAAATGAATGTTTATTTCAGTGTATTCTTTGCTGTTTGTAGCAACCTGGTCTCGTGATGAAAACGTACCTATTTGAACTTTTTCACAAGACGCGAAATACGTATCGCCATGTGCGTATTGTGACACATTCGATGTGAAATGTCCATTGGGTGACGCTAAAAGAGTGTTCGTTTTTTCCCCCCGGAACAGATGAACGTACATATGGTATGTTTTATGTGATATTGGTTTTGTAGGTGTCACCACAGTTCTGACTTGAAATGTCCGTTAAGTGGCGCTATAACTCTAATGCTCCATGACGTTTTAAAATAACGTACCATCTGTACTATACCTAAACCTACCCGATGTGAACAAAAGCGAATGTGACATAAAAACGCAATCACAAGCGTGCCGTTTTTCAGTCTCTCATCTTTCAGCTCTTTCATCGTTGAGTCATGTTTTTGACTGGAATCGTACCAAAGGATTCTGCATCTTAAGTCCAATTCCGGCTGAACTACCGAGTAAACTTGTTACATCCGGAAAGCAAAACATATGGAGCTGTAATCATAACTGTGTACCAAAACGATTACAAGTGCTTGCTGTTTTACCGCCTCTAGTGTTCATTTTTGTTGGAAACTTCAGTGATATGTACTTATTGGTACATATTTTGCATCTTGCGAAAAAGTTCCCAGAGGTACGTTTTCGTTAATGAGACCAGGTAGGTTTCTTTATACTTATTTGTGAAATTTGCTATCAATTTCTGAGTGAAAATTGTTTCAAAATACTTTTATTTTATCTGCATAGGCTGTAATAATGTCATTAATTAATATTCTGAACAAGACTTTTGCTATTTTTCTGTGACTGCATGTATTTTCTATGTACTATTCCTTAACTTCTGCTTCCTACATGGTTCGAGAGGGCCAGCATGTTGGTAATCCTGCTGAACTGCGTTACTCTGGGAATGTTTCACCCTTGTGAGGACAGCCACTGTGACTCAGAGCGATGCAAGATACTGGAGGTAAGTCTCAAACCTAGAATACACCACCTTTCGTAACCCGATGTACTTTAAATAGATCAAAGAACAGATGGTAAACAAATTAAAATGCAATTGGACACAGACTTGAAATGAACTCAGTGTTAAAATGTAATCCAACGACTGTTACAACTCAAAAAAGGGAGGTTATTTTGTGGTGTTTGTCGTCGTCTCTCGTGGAGCGCTGGGTTTCTCTAGATATCCTGAAGCATGTTGTGTTGAATGACTTCCAAAAGACACAGGAATGCCCTAAACCACATGTGGTGATAGGCAACAAAGAGATCCTCGCCTGTAATTCAAAGCAGATTATCACAGGAAAGACACTGCTTTGGTTTATCATTGACTTGGGAACATGGCTCAGGGATTTTGATTTCAATCTGCTAAATTCCTTTTGCTTTGTTTAACAGATGAGTGTTTTGCCCTAAGGATTTCAGAGAGCTATCCTCTCTTTTCTGCTTTGGATGTTCTGCTATGGATGTCTTTTATCATTCTGGGACTCAGCAACAATTCACTTTTGTCCTCCATAGAGGACATTGGTATTTTATATAAATATAAATATTTGGGACATTGGCAGAGGACTTTTTTTTTTGTAAGAAGGTGAAATTCAGAAATTCAACAAGACTGCATTGAATTCATCCTGAATGAAAGTAAATAGTTACAATGTTAAAATTGATTTCTTTTTCAAATAAATGTTGTTTTTCTGTACACTTTTATTACTAATATTAATAGAACATTACTACTACTAATAGAGAGGTTTCTTTTGTACCAAATCAGCATATTAGAATGATTTCAGAAGGGTCATGTGAGACTAAAGACTGGCATAAAGGGCCCTGGAAATTGAACTTTACCATTATAGAAATAAATAAATAAATAAATGGAAAATGTTTTTTTTTTATTGCAATATTTCACATTTTTTTATTGTATTTTTAATTAAATAAATGCAGACTTGGGGAAAGTAAGACTTCTTTTTAAAACATAAAAATCATCCAGTATTTTCAATAGTAATATGTATAAGCCGATTTATGAACCAGTTCTGATTTGTGTGAAAATTAACATTTTACCTGTAGTGTCTCATCTTCATTTTCTCCTGATATCCTAAAAAACAAAACGTGTTCCAAAAAAAATATAAAAATAAAAATAAATAAATAAATACATTTTTTGTCAGATGTATTTTATGCTCCATATACTATCATGAAGTGAAGAAAATGATAAATTCCCAAAACTTTTTTTCTGGCTCTTAGAAGTTATATAACACTTTCAACCTCTCTTCCTCTCTATGTGATCCCTTTAATGCTATGGGGGTGTCATAAGCGTTTGGAGGACTATATAAAAACAAATGAGCCTGAAATGGCCTGGCCCTAGAGAGGACTAAACCACATTAAATGAAGTGCTTAAATCACGACTTCAAAGCCACTCATCCAGGCAGCCATTGTAATCAGGCACTTCAGAATACAATGTGACTGATTGTGACATGAGGTGAATCGCCTCTTATTTCTGAGTTATTAAGCTAATGGTTGCTGTAATGAATGATACTAATCTGTGATCTTTACATTGTGACAGTGGGTCAAGTTCACTGTACATAGTGCCGGTGAGACATGATTATAATATTCTGTTCAAAGTCAAACTATCACATAAATCATACAACAATTGTGCAGTGGCTTGCCTCCAGACTGGATTTTGAAATCAATATTGACATACTCTTGACATAATAATAATGGATAATTGACTAGTGCACATTATTTAGTCATATATATGTATGAAACACACACACACACACACACACACACACACACACACACACACACACACACATACATATACAGTGCCCTCCAAAAGTATTGGAACAGTAAGGACAAAATTGCTCTGTTGGTTGTGGAGTCAAGACATATGATTAAAAGATGATTAAAATATGATTAAAAGATGAATATGAGACAAAACTACAGAATGTCACATTTTATTATTAGCCGTTTCAACATATACATGTTTTACCAGATAAAAAGAACAGCACTTTTAGAGTTCATCCCACTCATTGACGTGAGCATAAGTATTGGGACAGTTGAACATAAGGCAGATATAAAAGATTAAAAGCTATTATTTAGTTGCAGATCCCTTGCACACAATCACAGCAGTGAGTCTGTGACCCATAGACATCACCTGACTCTTTGTCTCATCCTTTGAAATACTTTTCCCAGCCTTTAATGCAGCCAATTCCAATTTTTGCTTGTTTTGGGGAGTTTCTGCCTTTACTCTTCTCTTCAGCTGGTGAAATTCATTGACTTGGGCAATCTAAGACTTTCCATTTCTTTGCCCTTATAAATTCCTTGACTGAACTGGCAGGGTGTTTTGGATCATTGTCCTGATGCAATATGAAGCACTTCCCAGTGAATCTGGTGGCATTTTCTTGAATATTGGTAGGCAAGATGGTTTTGTAACCTTCCAAATTAATTATGCTACTGTCATCATACATTAAGTCATCAGTAAAGTTGAGAGGGCCTGTTCCAGAGACAGGCATACATGCCCATGCCATGACACCACCTCCACCATGCTTTACAGATGAGGCTTGGAATCTTTTGCCGTTCCCTTTTTTTCTCCACATTTTTGCTTTCCCATCATTTAGATAAAGGTTCATCTTTGCCTCATCGGTCCATAAACACAGTTCTAAAACTCTTCTGGCTCACCTTTGTGCTTTTTTGCAAACTCTAATCTTGCCTTTCTATTTTTGGTGCTGGTCAGAGGTTTGCATCTTGCTGTATAGCATCTGTAATTCTGTGTCAAAGTCTCCTGAGGACAGTAGATTGTCAGAGCATCACCCCAGCTTTCTGAAAGTTGTTGGTGATTTTACAGACACGTCTTTTAGAGTTCATTTTCACAGCTTTTATGATTTGTCTGTCATCAACTACTGTTCTTTTCTCAGCCGATCAGGTAGTTGTTGGTTGCTGGTGTCGCTGGTGGTTTCCAAACTCTTGATTTCTCCATGCTCTTTGTTTTTGCTATAGCTCTAATTTACTTCCTCTTTTCTTTTAGCATTCAAATTGCTTGCTTTTCTCTCAAAGTCAGCTCCCGCATCTTCATCCTGGTTTGTGTGTCATCATCGAATGCAAGATTCAGAATGCAGAAGTAATGGATATAACTGATACGACACATTCCCTGCTTTTAATATCTGAAGAATGAATGCAACAGGACACAGCTGATCACTTAGAAAGACCTGTGAGGCAACTGTCAATACTTATGCTCACATCAGATAGGGGGATGAAACTCTAAAAGTGCTGAACTTCTTAGCTGGTAAAACATCTATGTGTTGAATCACCCAATAATAAAAAGTGACATTCTGTAGTTTTGTCTCATATTCATCTTTTAATCATATTTGTAAATGTCTTGACTCCACAGCCAATAGAGCAATTTTGTCTTTACTGTTCCAATACTTTTGGAGGGCACTGTGTATGCCAATGTGTCATGTTTTCCACACAAATATTAAGCAGCACAACTGTTTTCAACATAGATAATGTTGTTTGAGCACCAAATCAGCATATTTGAATGAATTCTGAAGGATCATGTGACACTGAAGACTAGAGTAATGGCTGAGGAAAATCCAGCTTTTCCGTCACAGGAATAAATTAAATTTTAAAGTATATTAAAATAGAAAACAGTTATTTTAAATTGTAACAACATTTCACAATATTTCTGTTTTTACTGTATTTTTGTTTCAATAAATGCAGCCTTTGTGAACATTGAAGTCTTTGAAACTCTAACAAAAGAATCTTACCGACCCCAAACTTTTGAACAATAAAGTATAGCATTTTTTATATACATCCAACTACTCCAACTGTATTATTATACAGAATAATAAAAGTACATTTACTGTATATACTTTAGTAATGTATTTTAGTATTGAATAGTATGGAGATTGTAAGCTTGGTCATGGTAATACAGCAGAGGTATATCTATTTCAGAAATGTATATTGGAATACCCATTGTACACATTTACAGTGTTAAAACTGAAATTAGATTTAGAGGCGCTTTCTTGCTGTGAGTTTCCTGGAACCGTCATCTTTTACTCTCCACCATGCCTGGGTGAGATTGCTTTCTTTCCATTGAAAATGCCAAGTTTTCATTGGGATTTAATGGGAACAGATCAATTTCTTTGTTTGATTTTTATTTTGTAAACTTGTATTTTTCTGAATGATGGTAACTGAAATCTGTAGCGCAGCTAAACCCCAGTTTTTGTGCATTCCCCTCCCTGCTTCTCATCTGAAATAAATGGCCTGGGCCATTTCATCTCTGAGATCTGAGAATTTACAGCGATTATCTTATCCAACTGCTCTATCAAATCACTCTCCCTCTTGCCATATGGAAATTAGTGTGCTTTGCCAGAAATAAGATTGCAAACCTGGTCATCAGGAAATTTACAAAGACATACAATCAGCTCCCATCACTGTCAGGGAGACACGCCTGGGCTCCATAGCTGACGTGACTCAGGTTAGCCCTTGGCATGAGCTCCAAAAAAATGCCTTTGGTGGAATAATGGAATTCAGGGAAATACAATAAAGCTGGGGAGCATGCCTGCTGTCTCTCTCTTTCTCTCTGTGCCCGTTCTCTTCTGCCCACACAACACATTATCATTTATTTCTTCAGTGCTTTACTCTTTCCTTTTTTTCCCCCTCTGCAGGCATTCGTAATTTCTTTTAGAATTTTTTTATTTTCTGTCACTACATATCATTCTAAACACATGACTTTCTTCTGGGAAACACAAAAATATCATGGTGTTTTCATACAATAATTAGTTTACTAGATTGTTGTTTTGGTCCTCATTGGCTTTCATTGCTTGGTCTTTAAAACATCTTTTGTGTTTCACAAAAGAAAAAGTCGTATGACATGAGTGTAAGTAAATGATGGCAAATTTTTCACATGTAGGTGAACTAATCCTTTAAATACTGAATTCCAGCATTAGGATGCACATGTGTGTGTTATTATGCAAGCTTTAGTTGAATAGGGGTGTAGATGAGTGGTTTCTGGGGCAGAAAATGAGTAGTATCATATTTAAGAGGAAAGTCGAGCGTCAAGTACTGTGATGTGAACAGAGCTCACTGTGAGTTTAACAGTACCGATTGAATCGGCTATTATTCTTTTGTTGTATCTTTATTTTTCTCTCCCTTTTTATTGCTCCCTGTAAATGTGTTTGTGTGGATGATGAGATTCTTATGCATGGTTTGAACTACATAACTCTTGTACAGTACAGTATGATTTGTTCTGGCTTGGTTTTCTTAGCATTCTCTCCAGGTAAAGTGAGCATATGTTGTTCTTTTTGTCAGCTGTTTTGCTGGGGAATCCCATTTGCCTTGGAGTAATTCAAATAATGACACTTGTGGTTTATTGCTTACGAGTGGCATGATGTAATGAGTGCAAAAAAAGAAGAAAACTTTAGTGTGTAGTTTCTTTGTAGCTTTGTATCTGTAAGTCAAGTGTGCCTTATGGACAAAATCTGCAGAAATCGTAGAAGTTCTATCATCATTTACCCTCATATCAGCGTAAAGCTATTTCTTCCATGGAGATGCTAATGAATGTCTAAGCTGTTCTTTTCCTTATAACTAAATGGTGACCAGGGGCTGTCAAGCTCCAGGAAGGATAAAAAGCACCATAAAACTAATCTGTTCAACGAATGAGCTGTGTACAAAGTATTGTGAAGCATTTACACTACATGGTTTTCAACTTAAAAACAATTTTTATGCATATTGGATGTTTATTTACACAAAAACAGCATTTTTGGGATCCTGAAAATGCAAACTTTTAAAAACGGGATTCAAAGTGCAAGTTTTTGAAAACGATGCATCTGTCATCTCTGAAAAATACAAAAAGCAACATTTGTGAAAACGGTGATGTCATCCGTGTGAAATATTTCGCAAACTAACAAATGCTGTGTGAACTTACTCGATCTACTCAATCGCCGACCAAAGGCAAAAGATGCAGACGTGTAACACACTAACGCGACAAAATCCAACAAAACGCGTCTATTGCCGTTGCTTGTGTCTGTGGGTGCAGTGTAAATTAAAGCTCATTCACACCAAGAATATCTAAAATGATAACTATAGCAATAACTGCATTCAACGCACGATAATGTTCTGTTTATTAAGATACGATACGATACAATACGATATGATACGATACCATACAATACAATACAATATAACTTTTATGCTTCAGTTATGTAGTCTTCCACATTAAATGCTCAAGCTCTTTAAAGTTGGATGGATTCTGATTGGATGTCAATGTTTTTATCGCTCATCATCTGTACAAATTTGTTCTGAAATTGATTCCAATTATATTGTTCCTTTGTTTCATTATCGTTATTATAACCTTATAGTTATCGACAGTTGTTGACGTTCATGGTGTCCTTTTGTCTTATGAGGAATAGAACAATTTAAGTCTTTGTCCACTGCTAGTCTGCTCTTTCAATGTACAGTATATCTCGTTTGTGCATATTCAAATATGGTGCTTCAAAACTTCTCAGATTAGATTTAAGATTTAAAGGGATAGTTCACCCAAAAATTTTGTCATCATCCACTCACCCTCATGTCGTTCCAAACCTGTATGAGTTTCTTTCTTATCTAATTTTTTCTTATGGAAGTCAATAGGGCCAACAACTGTTTGGTTCTTCAAACTTTTGTGTTCAACATAAGAAAGGTTTGGAACGACGTGAGGGTGAGTTAACGGTGACAAAATTTTCATTTTGGGTAAACTACTCCTTTAAGTTCAGCTATGTGTCTTGGTCTTCTAACCCATTAAAATGAGGCAAATTTGAATGTATGCATATTGAAATCGAGAGAGCTACAAGGGAAAAGTACTTACGATATTTTCAACACACAAAGCTATCGTAGGGTTTCCGAAGTATTTTTGAATAATGTGGATGAATCATACGAATCACTTTTATATTACACTCCTGTTGCTTTTCTTTGTTATTTGGCCTTTAAAGCTTGTGGTCACCATTTCATTTCATTGTATACAAAATTACAGCATGAACATCTTATTTTGTGTTTGACGGAAGAAGAAAAACAATCATACAGACTTGGAATGACATGAGGGTAAGCAAATGATGACAGAATTTTCATTTTAGGGTAAACTGTCTCTTTAAATGTTTAGTGAAAGCAGCATATTTCATCAACAGATGTCAATGCAGGACAAATATCAGAGACATTAATGTGTATTATTGTGTTGATTTATGGTAGTGTGATGATTGGTGTTTTCCTGCTGCATTGTACACGTCTCTTCACTTTCCTTCTAGACTCCATGATGTCATCGGCATAGCAACCGCACTCCGCACACATGAATTAGATGAATTAGAAGATATTTTTGTTTATCCTCAGTGAATGTGTGTTGCAGCTTCCTCCTCTCTTTGTGTGTGAGTGTGTGCATTTGTGGGGGTGGACGGATGGTCTGAAGAAGTTCTGGATTTAAAGAATTGTTTTTTCCGAGGAAAGGCCATCAGTTGCACTAGAATAACCTACTCACAGCGCAGACAATACACCACTCAGCTATTTGTACAACAAAGAGGACACCATGAGAAGATTTATTCAGTGCCAAAAGATCACCGCACACGCGCAAACATCCTCGCTTCCACACGCGCGGATGAGACCGACTCTTTCTCCAAGCTATTTTTGAATGCTTCCCCAGAAATATGAAAGAGAAAGATGACATGTATTAAATAGAAATGGGTGGATGAGATGTGGTGAGAAAAAGGAGGGGAGGAGGAATATGGGAAGAGGCTCTCTGAAACAAAGGATATGAGAGACAGGGAAGTATAAAGAGGAAGATATTCATATAGTGTGTAGGGTGTGTGTGTGTGAGAGAGAGAGAGAGAGAAAGGAAGAGGGAGGAAAGCGCTGTAGAGAATATTTAACCCCTGAGCTCTGCTTTCTGGCTGTGTGGAGACTCTGAGAGTGTTTTGTTGAGGGGTTTCCCTACTCTGCGTCGTTTATCTTTGGAGGGAGCTGTTGAACCGTAGAAAGGCCCATAGAGATTTATACTCACACACACACAGCTGTGTGAGGCAGAAGCTCTACATGGACTCTACATGGAGGCAGAAGCTCTACATATATAAAAAAAAAAAAAAAATTTGAGTAATTTGACAGTTGGTGTTTTTTTTCATACTTGTATGATACTAATAAGATGCATCCATCTCTCTTGAAATATTAGGGTCAAGATCGGTCAGTAATGCAGGGACCAACAATAGGGGCCAATACAAGAGTGTTTTGGGCCAGTTGATGGACTGTCTTTTGTCTTATCAGACCAGTACAATGTTCTTTCTTTCTTTCTTTCTTTCTTTCTTTCTTTCTTTCTTTCTTTCTTTCTTTCTTTCTTTCTTTCTTTCTGTGCATATGTATGTTTGTTTGTTTATCCACTATTGCAAATTATGCTAGTTTGTTTTTGTTTAATTTAATTTAATTAAATTTAATTGTTCTTAAAATACAAATGATTACATTTTTATTAATGTTTTGTATTTTATTTTTTTCTTATGCTGCCAAAATATTAAGGTCAATAAGAAAACACTAATAAAATTACTTTATCTTGCTTACTTAGATAAAAGTGTTTATGCATTTATAGCTGTCATTGAGTATAGCTGTAAGCTGTTACTGTAAATTTAAAATCTAGTAATTATTTGTAACCAAAAACATTGAATAAAAAAACACATTATTAAAATTTATGGTATCACTTTAGAATAGGGAACACTTATTTGCTATTAACTACAACTTTTCCCTCAATAAATTCCTAATTTGCTGCTTATTAATAGTTAGTAATGTAGTTGTTAAATTTAGCTATTGGGTAGGATTAGGGATGTAGAATAAGGTCATGTAGAATAAGACATTAATATGTGCTTAATTACTATTATATAACTATTTTATAAATTCATAAACACACTTTTTATCTATTACTGTAAATTAAAAGCCTTTCAATTATTTAAGAAAACTTTTAATGAAAAACACATGTAAAAACATTATTTAAAGAATGTACTTTCATTATATTGAATTATTATTAGAATATAAATTATTAAAATATGAATTATGACATATGCATACATTTATTATTATTTTTGGTCACGCTTTATTTTAAGGTCCAGTTCTCACCATTAACAAGCCATTAACTGACATTTGCCTCAATAAACTCCTAATTTGCTGCTTATTAATAGTAAGGTAGTAGTTAAGTTAGGTATTGGGTGAAATGTAGAATATGGTCATGCAGAATATGTTCTTTATAAGTACTAATAAACAGCCAATATGTTAATAATAGGCATGCTAATAAGCAACTAGTTAATAGTGGGAATTGGTCCTTATACTAGTGCCAAAAATAGTGACTTGTCGAGCAGAAACCATCCTTATGTTGAGTAGTATTAATATACAGTGCAGAACCTTTTTTAAAGTGAGATTTCAGTATGAGGATTTTTGTGTTATTTATAGCGAAATTATTTAGTTTTCATGTGTTCACCATATGTTCACATTAAGGCAGCTAATTAGAGAACATTAGGGCATGGTCTTAGGAGATCTATCTCTGTCTGAACAGACAGTCTCTTCCCCAAACCATTAATGCAAAATGAAAGCTCGCAGATTCTCCCCTCGTCCTCATCCTGACAGCATTGTTTATGTGTTATGTGTTACCATTAACTTTGAATTGGCAGGAACTGTAGTGCTCTATAACCCAAATGTCCAGTGTGTACAATACAAACAGATCAGGGATGAGGTAATACATTAGCGCTTGGCTCTGAATAATGTCCAACGCGACAGTAAATGCTCTCCACTGCGGCTTAATTAACATTCCCTACATTGTCAAAGTGCAAGTGCTTTGGCTGGAGGGAATCCCTCACTTAAGAGCTTTGACTAATGTCCTCGCTGGCTGAGAATGCCCAGGTGTCTTTCACTGACGGTCGACCTTGAGGAAATGATGGTCTCTGAGTTCATATGGACCCGGTCTGTGGTCTTTACTCAAGAACTGACAAACAGCCTTTTACATCTGCCTGAGGAAAATACATGTTTAATAAAGCAGGTCCAGAAATGCACCATCTATTGTTGAAATGAAATTAAAGGAGATCTGAATAGGTCACCAGTCTTGCAGTTTTTCCTTCTGTGCATGTAGTTCTAATCAACAAATCATTATTCAACAACAATAAACTGAATATTCAGTAAATGGACGCTTTGTGTTTCTTATAATTGCTTTGTATGATATATATTTTGAAAATGCCCAATTTGATTAGTATAGTCTTGTTCATTTTTAGCTTTACAAAGAAGTTTTAGAGAGAATAACATTTTCACAGTCTGTCAGAATTGTCCCTCTGTCTTAATGGTTATTAGCACAAACTTAATTTATTGACACAGGCTGAGGAGAATTTCACACACAACACATTTTTCCATTCCACTGTGCTACTTTTTCATTGTTTTTCTATGTAAACATGCACTAGACAGACAAAGTTCTAAAAGCGCGACACTTTAAAGTTCAACTTTTAAAAACGTGTCTCAAGAACATGCGTTTTTTCCCTTGATTCCCACATATCACGTTTTTTAAAGCAAAAATGCTTTCTTTTTACCTCGTAATGCTGTATTTTGTATTCATACTCATTAAAACTCCATATTACCCTGTATATGCACATCTACATTTTTTTTATTTTTTTTTTATGCATAACACATTTCTGGTAACGTAAGCAGAGGATTTATGGGTAAAGACTTGGGTGAGTTGGCTGTTTGTGCCCACTCAGACTTACTGAGATCTCTGTGTAAGGATGAGTCAAGGCTTATAGGCCCTCAGTACATGGACACACACACACTATGCTGTGACATCAAAGTGGAAATTTAATATTCATCTGCATATGCCTTTGGAGGGTTTATTTCTTTATTTATAAGTTGTCCTTAATTTAGTGTGAGTTAAGTTGTATCTCCTGATCAAGAGAAGAACATTTTTGCAAACTCTTGATTTGGCCAATGCAGCGTTTTAAGATTTTGCTAACCCTTCGGCTATTTCTCTCTCTCCCTCCAGGACTTTGATGATTTCATCTTTGCTTTTTTTGCCGTGGAGATGGTAATCAAGATGGTTGCACTGGGCATCTTTGGGAAAAAGTGTTACCTTGGAGACACCTGGAATCGGCTAGACTTCTTCATTGTGCTGGCGGGGTGAGTCCTGTAATGACTTTACTGAAACTTTTTTTTTTTTTTTTTTTTTTTTAATATGAATAAGTGCGAATTTCTGTACTACCTCATATTGACCTTGAATGTTCTGGCAAATTTTACAAAAAACTACATATAAACACTACACTATCATTCAAAAGATTGGAGTCATTATGTATTTATTTTATTTATTCAAAAGATTGGAGTCATTATTTATTTAATTATTTTTAAAGAAATTGTTACTTTACTGTTACTTAGTGAAATTTCTGTCCATCAAAAAATCCTGAAAAAATTTATTACGATTTCCAAAAAAAATATTTAGAAACACAGGAATTTTCAACATTGGTTATAATAAAAAAAAGTATTATAAATTGTAATATTTCACAATATAATTTCAATAATTCACAACTATTTTTACAGTATTTTTAATCTAATTAATGCAGCATGGTGGGCATAAGAGAGTTTAACATAAAAAAAATACTGACTTCAAACTTTTGAATAGTAGTGTACTTATTATTTTTTTTATTATTTATCATTTATTGTGATGAGGCTGTTATGATCAGATATTTTGACTAAAGAAGCAATTCACCCCAAAATTAATAATATTTGTCTTTACTCATCCTCGTGTTGTTCCAAACCTGTTCGTTTTGAAGAACATTCATGAAGCTCAATGTCAACCCTAGTAAAAAAAAAAAAGTAAAATATTTAAAATACATTTATTTCATACTAAGCATAGTTCAAGTCTGTTAACATATTTACTGACATATCACTCGAGACTTACTGATATAAAAATTATAATTAAATTTAATTTGGAGTACTACTTGTGCACAATGCACATTTCTTAATATTAAGTCTAAAATGTGTTTTAATTTCATTGATGAGGATTGTATGATATTTGAATAATATCAGTCTTTAAATGCAAGATATTTAAAGTGTAACTGAAGTACACTTGCAATAGTTCCACTTTAGCACAATCAAATATACTTCAGTAAATCTTTAGCTGGACTTCATCACTACTTCTGCACAGTTAAAGTGCATGAAGTACAAAATTAGTTGTTTCAATTTAGCATACTTTAAGTATACCTGTTTAGTATACTAAAAGTACAATTGCAGGGTATTTTTAAGTAGTACATAAATATGTAAATGTATTTGTAGTATACTTAGCATAAAATGTATTTCAAATACATTTTAGTATATTTATTCCCAGCATATGGAGCGTATAGAAGCACTTTCAGGAGACATCATCCAAAGTGTGTACACAAGATAACCCTACAAGAGTGACAGACTGCTGGCTTGTTCCACTGTTGGCGCAAACTAGTTTCCCCTCGGGTTTTTGATACTTCTCCAGATGAAATGCTTACCACCAAAACCTTCAGTAATTCATGACAGGCTATATCATCTTACACATTCTCAGCAGTTTGATCAGTTGTGGTACCTTCTGAAGAATTTTGACTATGGTACAGTTATGGTATCAGGTACCATGGTTTTTGATATATACCATGATTCTGAAATGGTATTCACATGATACTCCAAAGTACTTCCAAGAATACCATGGTGATGTCCAAAAATCAATGGCAGTACTATAGTGACATGTCCAAAAAGCTGTGGTACTTGTCCAGTGTCCAATGTAGTACCCTGTCCAAAAATCATGGCAGAACCACAGTTTTTGTTTGTTAGTACTAAGATTCATTTATTCTTTGGGCTTTGGCAAAAATTGGCAAGCAAAGTAACATAAAAAGTGTAATTCAATATAAACCAGAGAACTTGGAGGCATGGTTTATATGAACCATTTGTTTCAGTTTAAAGGTTAACATTTAGCGACTTTTTTCCTTTTGGAGAACATTCTGATGCAATAAATCACAAGTCTAAAACTCACTTCAGCCTGCTTACTATGTGAATAAATTGGTGTTGGTGGTTCAACTAGATGGTTCGGTTTCCAAAACCCCCTTCACTCAGACATTGTTTTGCTGAATCTTCTGTTCTCTTCTATCTGAGGTGAGCCAGAGAGCTTATAGAAGTCAAAAGATCTTGGCTGCTGTGCTGTGGATCGTATGTCTTTGTGTGTCTCATCTGCAGAGATATTGAGGCGAGCCTTCTCTCTTCTCAATCTTTCAAAGCAAACCCTTAGAGAATGCAGACCCTCAATACACCCCACCAAGACAAGGTATCAGTTTCAGACACCCGCAGCGGTTTGGCAACTTCTGCTGAATCACTTTTAAATGAGTCTGCCATTTTCTTATCCACAGAGTCTTCACACACACAGAGTTAAATACACAAAACTTTCCAAATCCACGGGGCTTCTACAGAGACTGTGACAGTGTCTTCAAGGATTGTTTCTAGGCTTTTTAAATGCTCTATGAGACAGAAAAGCTTTTACGATTTTTAACGAGACATTGGGTATAAAGGCATTTCTAGAATTTCTTCTAGCATACTTTGCCATAACCTTGATGGAAGTGAGTTTTACGAGTTTTTCCATAATGCTCTACCAAATGTTGCATACTTTGACAAGGAACCAGTGTTATTATTTCAGGCATTATTCTCTCATGCATTTTCATGCCAACTTTGGCCTAGACGGGAAACAGATACAAGACAAATTTTGTCTTTTTTTTTTTTTTTTTTGCTTAAATATTTATATTTTACTGGAATACCTGATGCTTTGACACAATTATTTTTCATCAGTCCCTCTAATGATATGCTGAATGTTATGTACCTCATCTGGGATATAATGTATGTTTAGTCTGGAAGCTTCACCATTAAGGCCAAGCCCAGATGTCTTAATCTTCTCTCTTTTCCTTCCTCTTTCTCATCCACTTATCTATATCCATATTTACTTCCTGTTGTCTTCCTCTCCCAAATTTATATTCACTTATAGTTCCACATCTACAATACATCCCCTTCTTTCCCTCTTCATCTTCCTCATCATCTTCCCCCTTACCCCTTTCCTTCCCTTTCCCCGCTGTCTAAGCTTTTTGCCTGGACGTTGGCTGATAAAAGCGAGTGAAGGCTCTGACTGTCTGTCTGGAAGCATTTCAGGTTTTTAACTTAAATACCCATCAACTCACTTTCTCTCTTCTGGTGCCCACTCACCGCTCATTTTGAACCCAGAAAGCTGACCTGACATATACTCCACTATTCAAAAAGCATTATATTAAATTTAATATTAAGAATAATTTTATCTATCTCATAATGGCCTTTTCACATGAACGTCTTGGTGAGAAAATGCTGATAATTTACTTTCCTTCTTGGTTTTTTTGACCTGACATGTATTCTGTTTCATGTAGACAGCTGTCAGTTTCTGGTCAAGTCAATAGTTCTAAGGCTAGCACAACCTGTCAACGTAATTGCCATCGTTCATGTCAAAAAAGCTGACAGTTACTGTCTTTTGTGTGACTGTCACCAGAACAAGCAGAAGACGCTTTCACAAGCCCACTGCTCAAAACATTCAACAACAGCTGAAGTTTACCGTTTTATTTGTATTTTATCTAACAACCGAGAACAGAGTTTAGAGGCAGGTCTGCTCTAGATTGAATCACAGTAAAAGCTCCTGATCAGGTCATGACCCACATTGCCTGTGCTATCAGAGTCTCTTCAGACCTGAATGCGGATTTCCGTGCTTAGGTATAAGAGTCTTCAGGAATGCCATTTGGCTGGGAGGCTGTTGATGACACTGGACAGCATCCAGCGCTTTCATCTTAGGAGTTTGTATTTAATTTGATCTTAGGAGTTTGTATATAAATTTGTATATGGAGACACCTGGAACTGATAACGCAGTCATTCACAGATACGAGCAGATGGCTGAGAGCTTCCACACATCCATTAAGCTGAAATTCATTTACTAACCTAAAGGGAAAGAGAAGGATGGCAAAATATTTGCTTTTACTAACTGTTTTGTTAGGAGAGTTGGTGAAATAATAGCTTTGAAATAAGCAATAGTACACCCAAATATGATTTACTCACTCGTGTTGTTTAAGTCTGCATGACTTTCATGATGCTTTAATGTTGCATTTGCAGGTTTTTTTTTTTTTTGACATCTTGAATGTCACCATACCATACTTGTACACTCTTCAATTAAAGGTTATTTATTGGCATTCATGGTTTTTAAAAAACATGTTCTTTTAAAAACTGTTCACTGAAAGTTTTGAACCCAAAATGGTTCTTAAATGGAAATGCTGTGGGGAAAAAAAAAAAAAAAAAAAAAAAAAAAAAAAACTTTTTTGAGCCTTTATTTTTATGAGCATATAGGTTAGCACAGTTTGTCAATAGCCTCCTTTTGTGTTCCACAAAAAAAGCAAGTCATACAGATTTGAAAAACAACATGAAGGCGAGTAGATAATGACAGAGTGTTCATTTTTGGGTGAATTATCCCTTTAGGTTCTGTGTGAATGAAATATTCAGGCTTCGTCACTCACACTCTGTTTGGAAAAAACAAATTATATTCTAACAAATCTCATTGTTGTCATCTGCTGTTTAAATTCTTAAACCACTGTCCTCATGAAGGAGAGGAGAATCCAAATGTCCACCTCTGCTTCTGATTTAATGATGCTGCTTCGGCTGTTTCCAGACCCACTGCTGACACACATTATGTTCAGACCCAGACCTTGTCAATAGGATGAGACAAGGACAAAGCATTATGAACAAAGGTTATCAAACGTTTCCTCAAGGAAAAAGCCAGTTACAGGTCCCCTTCGACCCATCAGAGGAACGCTTTTTAGCTGAGGCACTCAGAGCAAATCTGGTTTCCTCTCGAGTTATACATCTGCATCATCTTCCATTATAATTATTATTCTGTAAAGTGACCACAGGGCCTCAGAATGGGTCGGTGTTGATATAGTATGCTGTATACAGACTCAAGGGGAAAGATAGGAAAGAACAAAAAAATGGCTTTATTCCTCATTAGGATGGTGGGAAGAGTAGTGCTGCTCTCTCAGACATTCATTCTCTTTGAATTGGAAGGCTTTTGCTTGGCTTAGGTGTTGAGGTATTGTTTTGAAGAACACTTATTTGAGAAACAGAAAGGAACTTGTCATTTTGCTGTTCTGAATTCGAGGCTAGGGGCAGATTATCCTCTTCCGACCATTGTAAATCAATCTGTCTCATCCCATAAAAACAGAAGAGCACCCCTTACGGCAATTGTCTCTGAGAGCTTGTTGAGAGTGAAATAAACAGAAAAGTACAAGACAGAAATATAAAACTGAGGAGAAATATTGTTTGAATCTCTCTGTTGGTCTCTGTTTGTGAGCTGAGACAACTAGACAAGCCTCATGAAATCAAAATGGAAGTTTTGTAGCTTTTAGTCCACACCTCTTAGCTCCAAGGCAATTTGTATGCTAGAGTTCTCCTGAAAGTTTAGGAAAATAGCCTTTAGCGGATGTAGTTAAACTGGTGCAGAAAGCATTTCTGTGTACACTACCTTTAAAGGTTTTTAATATTTTTGAAAGAAGTCTCTTATGCTCACCAATGCTACATTTATTTGACCAAAATAAAGTAAAAAAAATAATATTTTGAATGTTATTACAATTTAAAATAACAGTTTTCAATTTTAATAAATTTCAAAATGTAATTTATTTCTGTGACGGCAAAACTGAATATTCAGCATTCATTACTCCGGTCTTCAGTTTCACGTGATCCTTCATAAATCATTCTAATATGCTGATTTGCTGCTTTATGTATGTATGTATGTATATATGTATTTATTTATTTATTTCAGTTGAAAACAGTTTTGCTGCTTAATATTTTTGTGGAAGCTGTTACATTTTAGTTTATGTAACATTAAAAAATATATTTACTGTCATTTTGTATCAATTTAATGCATCCTGATTAATTAATGTAATAATTTCTTTAAAAAAATCTTAAATCTTAAACCAAACTTTTGAAAAGTAGTTTAAATCATTCAAAAATTCATAAAATATACCTGAAAAGATGAATGTGACGATCTCCATTAAGGATTTTTTTCTTTTTTTTTACAAACGATTTACACAAATTCATTCTGATTATGATTCCTGAGTAAGAAAAATTCCAGGAATTTCTCTTCTAGGAAAGCAGCCAATAATATATGACAGGGACATATCCAAAATTTAGTTTAATCAAATGTTCTTACCATAATAAAACCTACCTCTGATTAGCAATAGTAAAGCAAATTCAAGGAAGGGACCTTTTAACAATAACTACATCAGCACAGCGAACACAACTTGTGTTTCTAGCATTATGCTAAACTGTACTAGTCTCACTTTGCCATATTTGTAGTTGGTCTAAAACGAGATACCAAAAGACAAAGAATTTAATTCATGACTGAGAGGGAAAGTGAGGACAGAGTATGTGTGTGTGTTGTTAAGGGTATCTTCCTTCTCTATCTTAATGGAGAGCTGATTGTTCAGAAGTGAACCTCCTCTGAAACTCGCCTCATTAACCTGCCAGGTGGTGGAAGACACCAAGCTCTGATTGAACTGCAGCCAGGGCGGCTGCTTTGAAGACCACAAGGGACTAGACAGAGAGAGCGAGAGAGAAAGAGAAGCATAAAGCATCTAAAATACCGCATGTACTCTGTTGCAACCTTTTTACGTAAACCAACAAATCTTGCATTGATCACACAGGGCAACCCTGGTTTATAACGTATGAAATGGAGTATGTCCCAGAAGAGCTGGTATTTCTAATGCTGCAGGAATTTAAATGTCTTTCAGTCCTTTCAATAGTCTGTTGTGGAGCTGTTCAAACAAGGCACAACAGCATGCTAGCTCTCTCGAGTGCAACCGGAGATCGATTCAAACGGATTTCTTATGGATGTGGAAGGCCACAGTTGTTTTGAATCCGAGACTCTTGGCTCCCTCATACTTTTCCTATTATAGTGACCTCGCAACTGGCATTATATATGAAGCATGGAGCTGTTGTTGATTGTGCGACAATGTTTTCAAGAAACAGAGAGATTCTGGGAAGGTGTGTCATCCTTCACCACGGACATTTCAAACGCAAACAGATAACAGAAGTGAGGTCTAGGTGCTGACTGGACAAACGCCCAGGCCTGACACTTCACTTTTTGTTTATGTGTTTGCGAGCGGCCATATTAGTGATTCATACGTGTGTACGATAGAAGTAAGAGGCTGTTGATGATATCCCATTTACACACGTCCTTCTTGTTTAGACACATCCTTCGTCCCTGGGGACATTTTTGTGGAGTGTCCTCACACATGTCCTGTCTCTCTCCTCCTTTACAGGCGTTTTGTCCTTAGAGGTGACGGCTTGCTCTCCTTTCTCTGAATCTACTTCCTGTGTTCCCCTTCGCTTTTGATATTTTCATGTTTTCTTCATTCCCATTCCTTCAAATTTTAGCCTTAGTCACCACTGTTATTATTTTTGCAGTCCAGTCACCAGCTGGTTTCCATCAAGCCCAATCAGTGCCTTCAAAGCTGTTCTGCACATTTCAGGAGCAACAAAGTCAGAACACATTTCCTCACTGCCCTGCTTGGCTAATGGGGCTCGCACTGTTTGCACGTCACCGACTTCACTCGATCCATATTCCAAAGAATGGAGAAACACCCCAGATCATGCAGCTTTAATCTAAGCAGGCCATGTGACCGTGAGAACCCTCATTAACATGTTCATATGCTTATCAGCATCAGCTTTGTGTATTAACTTGATACGTACTGTAATTTAAAAGTTCAAGTTGTTGTATGGCCAGAAACGGTTATTGGGTTTACAATTACACGGTTGCAAGCTCACAGGCACATAGAGTCACACACTTTGTTTATGTTCTGCGAAAACATGCAATTCTTTCATGTGCCTGGCTCCGAAGTTCACATGTGCAGAGCAGCTGTGGATGTGTTTGTTTGCGAAAGCTCTACATTAACCTTCTGTCCACCTCTCTTTGACCTAATTGAAAACGATTCAGTGTAATTGTTTGATGAATCCTGATAACTTTCGATTGATCTACAGTATGGCGTTGGCAGTTCAACAGAAAAAAAGCCACTAATGTGTCTGGGCAGTCAGTGTTTATTTGAAAGTATTGCTGGCCTTTTACACTTTGCTGCCATAGTAAGTGATACATATGGAGGATATTCATCAGTTTAAAAATCAGATAAATTTTTGCTTTCAGATGATATTATGAATTCCAATAAAATCCGAAACGTGGATTAATTAACAGATGCACTGCAAATGGGGGGTAATGCGTCTTCATTAGTGTGTGCATGCATTCAAATATCTTGCTTTATTAAAAGTTGAAATTCTTTTTATTTGTGTGTGTTTACAGGATGTTGGAATACTCTCTCAACCTGCAGAATGTTAGTTTCTCTGCGGTCCGAACGGTCAGAGTACTTCGACCTCTTCGGGCTATCAACCGAGTTCCCAGTGAGTACAATATCAGCAACCATTTTCCAAATGCACTTTCTAATATTAGTTACCTATATTGGTTTACATTAAAAAACAGTGAAAAATACATTATTGTTAATATTATTCAATAGGCCTGACATAACATGAACTAACAATGAACAGTTGTATTTTTATTAACTAATTTTTAACAATATTAATAAATACAGTAACAAATTTATTTCTCATTGTTAGTTAGTGTTAGCTAAGGCTATACTGAATAGAATTTTATTATAAAGTGTCACAGACATTCCTGAATGAGACATTCCTGAGTGTTTTTTAAACAAATTGTTTGAGTAAATGATTCAATCATTCACTCAAAGGCAGTCACTTGCTTCATTCCTGAATGAGTTTGTGTTTATGAATGAATCAGTTAAGTAAATGATTCAGTGAGTCACTCAAAGGCAGTCAGTTTTTTGTTCCTGAATGAATCAGTGTTTATGAATGAACCATTTAAATAAATGATTCAATGATTCGCTCAAAGGTGGTCATTTGTTTCCTGAATGTATCAATGTTTTTGAATGAATTAGCTAAATGAATGGTTCATTTAGCTAAATGAATTTGGTTCATTAACCCAATAATTAAGACAGCCACCTTCTGGTGTAATTATGTAACTTTCAGAAGGATACAACAGTCTGTCTGGAGTGTGCAAAAACATGCACAGTAATTCTCAGTAATAAAACAGTCACTCAGTAATAAAGCAGTGTGCACAGTAATAAAAGTTTCTTTTTATATCATATCAAGATCTATTGCTTATGTTTTTTGTAAGTTATTAAAAAATTTGGAATATTATGTAAACCCCAAGTAATCACTTTTTTTTTCTTTAACAGTGATTGAATGTTTAAATAAGGTACATTTGTACCAGTTTCTGTTTTAGAAAATCAGAACGTAATTCAATTTATTAATTCCCTGCATTCAATCAAAGAGTTTATTAAATTCAGAGTGTTCTATGTTGAATTACATTATTTAAGCACTGTGGTCAATTAATGCAATTTAATCAACATTTGAATGAGAAATGTAGCCTGTGCACAGTCATATACCAGAGGAGTTCATGCCATTTTAGGGACTTTAGATTTATAGATCATTTTCCTCTTCAGTGCTTTTTACGGCTTCTCTCTTTTCACACACACATACACACACACAGAAAGAATAATAGAGACTGTCTCTCTCTCACACACACACACACACACACACTCTCTCTCTCTCTCTCTCTCTCTCTCTCTCTAAAGCAGGGTGATGATATTTCATTGGCCACATCTTTATATACCGGATGTTTTAATCACCCTCCGTGCCAAGGAGATGCCCGCGGTTACCCCGTGGCTCTTATTTCACGAGGAGCCGTGTCTGGCCAATTCTGCTTGATGTCCCTATTTGTGGAGAGTAGTAAAATGTATATTGAACAATGGTAGCATTTAGCTGGAATGTTTTGACTAGCCCGGCTAAGGTTGGTGAGGGTAATTTGTGTGGGGTCCCGTTCACTTCTCACCCCTCTGGATATGGTTCAGTATGTCTATCAGTCCGACAGACAAACTGCACCCATTCTTCATCACAGGAGTGGGCCGTTTATTCACTGTAGGCCCCGGGGGTCACAAATGGCATCCAGGTGCCTGCCTTCTAGTTCAGTTAGGAGAAAAGAGTGGATCCATTCCTGTCATGATTAATACCTTATTAATACCTGTGCCAGTCAGAGACAGAGGGTGAAGTGGTAGCAGACAGCCTAATTCATTATTCAGGAGCCACCCAGACTAATTAAAGGCCTAATGTTTGCATTAATTTGTGAATTATTTTATCTGTGGCTCACCTGCTGCAGACCATCACTGGGAAAATGGGTGACAGAGATTTTTGTTGATCCTATTTGTCATTTTTCACTTTTTTTTCCAGCTCTAATCAAAACAAAAAGGGTGAGAGAGAGAAAAACATAATAGGAGATAAACTCAAATCATCAATCATTAGACTGTCAAGCTGGAAACTAAAGCAGCCTGTCATAAACAGTTTGAAATTCTTTTGACAGCAAAGTATTAGAATAAATTGGTGGTCTTTTCCTCTCTACAAGGCAATTTATGCAACTAGTGTCTAAAACTTTTTTTTAAAAAGTTAAAAAAAAAATTGAGTGAATTTTATTTTATTTTTTTTCGAAAATGTAAATGTAATGTTTTTTATATTGTATTTTTAAGAATTATGTAGATGATATTTATTAAATTAAATTAATTAATTTATTTATTTATTTATTTACGCAAATAATATGTGAAAATAGGTGCTTAACCATTAGGAAATATTGTGCAAGACAGGTTAATAATAATAATAATAATAATAACAATAATAATAATAATAATAATAATAATAATAATACTATTATTGTTATTATTATTATTATTATTATTATTAAATATTTAAAATATTTACATTATATTTAATAGGTTATAGAGGTACTGGGAGTTCAATGGATTGTACTGTTGTCTAACAACATACCAATTACCGATACTGATGAAATGTCTTTCTGAAAAAAATTATCAATCAATCAATCAATCAATCAATCAATTGACTAAAACCCCATAAAACAGTTTTGAAAACGATGTGTTGCCAAAAATTCTATGATCTAGGATCTTTATACAGTGGGTGCCATTGTAAAGTCTATCCCTCACAGTCTTGTTTTCATCCGTGTTAAATTCAATATGGCGTCTAACAAGTACAAGGCCTACATGTATGGTTGAGCTTGTATTTTCCAGAGTCTTGTCTTTCCCACTCTGTGTTTCACATCACCTTCTTCTATGTCCTCTATACTTCCCTGCCCTCTGTTGTTCTGTTGTCCCTATCTTTGAGGAGCTGTCTTAATCAACATCACACTCTGTTGTTCTCCACACCCATGGCTTGATTGATGAAGAGACAGGGCAAAACTGTCAGTAGATGACAAACATGCTCCCTCACAAATCAAAATACTCAACACTGCTGTGGTGTACAGCTGGCTCACTCTGCTTTGTATTTGGTGTGCAGGTGTGAAAAGCGATCTCTTAAAAGGTTTGTAATATGTAGACAGACTACTATTCGTGCCCTTTCACTCCCTCAGAAAGTGGATTAGTCTGTCAGAAAGTCTGGAGCTCTTTTACACTTCATCTTCTGGATAAGAATTCACCATGATTCCACACTTGAGGGCGGTTGGAGGTTAATTGGAAATCCGCCTGGCTGCCCACTTGTGTATGCTATTATTATTTGGGCTGAGGAACAACATCATGTCGAGTGTCCGCCAGCGGTGACGTTGCGGTCATCAGTTTTCAGAAGGCCAGCAGTAATTGGAGTGGTGGACATATAGATTGGTGAGAGGCATGAGGACACTATTGGAGAGAAAAAAATGCAGGCACAGGAAGAGAGGAACTGATAATTTTGTCCACCATATGAGTGACTTTTTAAGAATTATGAAAATTGCAAAGATGAGAGTGTGGCGGTGCGACAAAGGAAGAAGACAGTGAAATGGACTGTGTAATTTGTGTAAGTGTAGTCGTGTGATTTGAAAAGAGAAATAACTCTTGGACCAGATCGATGGCTTTATGATTTTTTATTTTTTTTATTTATTTTTTTTCCACAACTTTTTATTAAATTTTCTTCTGGGAACAGTAGTAAAAAACAAAAAGTAACTGTGCAAATTTAGAACCCACCCCAACCCACAATAAAATAAGTTTTACAAGGATTTTAGAAAAGATGACACAACATTAAAAGCTGAATGCTATAAATTTACAGTTTCCACAGAGTTCCATTGAGATAATGTCCAACAAATACACAGTCCAGGTTCGTCTGTCCATTGTGTGAGGAGGATTCCAACGGTTGACTAACAATTTTTTTTTGCTGCTGTGAGAGCAGCTAACAGTAAACATCTTTGTTGGACGGACAAGGTGAAGTCTCAAAAGTTATTCATAAAAAAATGGCGTGGACAGGGCCGCTGCTGGCCAAATGGGTGCCCTAAGCAGAATTGTATTGTTGTGCCCCCTCCCTTAAACATTATGGAAGTAAAAAAAAAACAAAAAAAACACCTACTATAGGGGTCAAAATAGAACTTTGATAAAATATAAAAGTAAATAAATAAATAAATTGTAATTAAATTGTATTATTTACAAATTACAATTGTACACAGTTACCTATGGCTATTATTTTATTAAAACATTTGTCTAATTGATTTAATAGTCTCAAACATTCAGAAATCACGCAAAAGAAAATTAAGCAGTTTTACTACGAAAACCATGGTTAATTTTTGTAAGGGTTGTGATGTCCACATGTTTTTTGTTGAAGAAATTATAGAGGCTGTGTCATCTATAGCAAAAAGGTGGCCAAAAATTAAAGATTAAGCAGATATTTGAATTAAATGTTTGGTCAATAGCCTATTAAACAAGGATATGATCGTCCTGTAAGTGTAACAGCAGCAGTTACCAGGCCTTTGGCTCCCTTTGCAGGCATTTGTAATGACATGTAATGTTGAAAAAAAAAACAAAACAAACAAACAACCACAACAAAAAAACAATAGACACCATCACAAAATTTGTAATGGTTTTACTGATTATGATGTGACTTGTATTGGTTTTAATGAAAACTTTAATGGACCCTGTTGGTCTCTACTGGTAATTGGTCACCTTCTAAATCCTAATGGAATATGTCCCAAAACACACTACAGAAAAACATTTTTTAATGGTTTTAATGGTTAAAAGTTGATGGTTTGTAATTTTTGTAATGGTATTTGTGATTTATTTGTTATTCATTTCTGATGGTATTAGAATTTTCTGTGATGGTTCTATTGTTTTTTTTTTTTCAGCAGGTTTGCCTAATTATATAATGCATTCAAGTCATTTTAAAAGCTGTTGTTGGCTTAGATTTGTTTTTATAACCAAAAAAATGTAGTTACCATGGCTGCAAGAACCATGATTTATTTATTTATTTTTCATGTTAAAACCATAGCTAACTTTCGTAAGTGAACATGGAAACTCAGAGAGAATATTACATGCGTTGGTGGTGGTGAAATTATTACTGACATTAAAACACGTTATTAACCTCAACACCCCAAAAAGTTTCACAGGATTATGAATGTAGCCTACCTGAAAGTGACACACGGGCTTCGTTTTCAACTTGTTTTTTTTCTTGGCGCTGGATTGCTGATGTCTTTTCACGGGCATAGTTATCCATGATCATTTGCATTCAGCCGCAAACATGAGGTACGAGCGGTTGCGGGTGCGGTTGTGAGAATGTCGTGTCACGTTTTTTTTTTTTTTTGTGAGCAACTGGGATGGTGCTCCCCCTGGGAGTTGGTGCCCTACGCAAACTGCGTACTCTGCGTATAGGGAGCGGCGGTGCTGGGCGTGGAGTCAAACATATCTCAGTGCCTAAAGATCCTTGCGAACAGAGATTACACTTAGGAGAAGATGACAGATTCATATTCAGAAAAAAAAGCTTGAGAGTGTGATTCCTTTGGTCCAGATCTATCTAGTATATGTGAAATTACAGAATTCGTATCTGCACCGATACAATTTCAAAATCCAAAAATTTCAAGAGATAGGTTGACAAAAAGTAGGGTCAGGAGTACAAGGGGCATAAACTGAAAGAAATACAATATTCCTATTCTCCACTATTGTTTTTATATGTGTTATTCTACCGTCTGTATCACAACCTTTATCTAAAATAGTAATATTTAAAGTCTTCCGAACCAATATTAGGACACCCTTGGTTTTAGTATCCGAAGATGAGTGAGATACCACTTCATAAAACTTATTATTACACCTGTGTATATCCTCCTCTTTCAAACGGGATTCTTGAACTAACACTATATCAATATTTCTTCTTCTCAAAAAATCCAGAAAACCTGTACGTTTCTGAGGGCCATTTAGGTCATTAATATTACAACTCAGAATATTAATTTCAGTCATAGGTATCGAACAGAATTACTGCATAATAAGAAAAAATACAAGTTTGAAAGTAAAACCAGTTGAGTCTACCATTAAACCACCTCCACCCCCACCCCCTCCACAATGAAAGCTTCTAGTAACTATGAATTAAGAAGTGAACATTAAAGTGAACAGTGAAAAACACAGTCACCTAACCATTTAGAGCATCTCTTCTCCGATTAGACCGCAAATGTCCAGCTGAAGCTCACTGAGAGTTGGTGGATGAATGAGATCTGAGAAAAACTCTTGCTTCTTCTGGGGAGTACAGCATTTTAGGTTCACCTTGATTGAGAATAACCTTCAGCGTTGCAGGATAAAGAAGAAAATTCTGGATGCCAGCTTCTCTCATTTCCTTCCTAATTGGCGCAAATGCACTTCTTCTTTTTGCGGTGACCAGAGAAAAATCTGGAAAGAGCGACAGCGTTGCTCCGTCGGATGTTTTCACCGGGGTGTGAAGTCTGGCGGCCCGCAAGATGAGCTCCCTGTCCATGTACCGCAACAGATTAAAGATGAAAACCTGTGGTTTAGCGCGATCTGAGGACAGCCTTGTGTACACGCGATGCGCTCGCTCCACTTCAATCTCTTTGCCCGCCAGAGATGGGAGCAACGTCAGTAGCGATCTTTTCAAAAAGCCCATAGGGTCATCCTTTTCGGAATCCTCAGGCAATCCAACTAGATGCGGATTGCTGCGCCTATTGAGATCCTGTGAGTCCACAACCTGTTGCTCAAGCGTGCCTATCGTGATCTGCGACAACTTTCTTTTGTTCTCTCATCTTCCCTGTAAGAAGATCCAATTTAGAGCATAGTGACTGAACAACTGAGATGTGAGAAACGAACTCGTTCCGCATCGCCGTCAACTCAGTTCTTAGAATGTCCTCAAAGTGTGTAACAGTGTTTGCCATCTTGTCCACCATATCGCTCGATTGTATGCCATCCGATTGTATGCCATCAGGGAAAGTGTTATTAATGAATAAAACTTAAATAAAAAAGAAAAAAATCAGCAAAAAGGGGCCAAACGTACGGAGCTCTACTCCCTTTATGATTAAATTAAATTAAATTATGATTTTTAAAATAAAATAAATATTGAACAAAAAAGTACAGTAAATGTATGGTCACCCTTCAAGTATTTCTCTACCAATTGGGATACATTATTATTCATGTTATTATTGAAAACAATGAAGTTATGTATATTATTATTAAAATAACGTAATATTTCTGAAATGTAAAATTAACATTTGAACACTTATTAAAATTAACATTTTAACACTTTAAAACTTTATATAATTTTATATGCACAGTGTATCAATAACCCATGGAACGGGTGAATGATAGAATCCAGTTTTTTAGTAAGATATGAATCAGTATATGACTTATTGTTAATTCTGTCATGACAACTCTCTGAGAGTTTAGCATGATAATGTACATGACAGTGTTAAAGTGTTTTGTCTTGGCGGAATATACAGTCAAACCAAAAAAATTTCAGACACCAGATATAATTTTTGAATTTTTTTTACTAGTGGGTGCAGGACACTATAATTCATTTATGTAAGTGAGGATAGCAAAATAAAGTAAACTGTGACATATTATACCCAAAAAATTCTTCATACAGTGGACTATCAGTAAAACTGATGAAAATTTGGGACCAAAAATTTGATTTGACACTTTGAACTGACCGTGTTTTGTTACATACAGTACCTTTCTATCAAAGTTATCTGACATTATCAAGATGAATTTGTTCTGACACAGTTTAACTCTTGAGTTCTTGTCATATTTTATAACCATTTTCTAAACTATAGCAAATAAACTGTGATAATGTGACAAATTTTGAAGGTGTCTGAATAAATTTTGGTTTGACTGTAATTCATTTGTGATTATCAAGATGAATTTGTTCTGACACAGTTTAACTCTTGAGTTCTTGTCATATTTTATTACCATTTTCTAATCTATAGCGAATAAACTGTGATAATGTGAGAAATGTTGTCTGAAAAGGTGTCTGAATAAATTTTGGTTTGACTGTATCTATATACATGAAATTACCCTTTAGCAGAACTATACAGGTGGAGCTGGGGAGGTGGAGGGTTTCTGAAGCAAACTGCAACTGCTACAAGCACTAGCTAAGTGTTTGAATATTGAGCAGCAAGCTTATTGGCTGCTGACGTGAAAAGAAACTGATCAGCTGCGCCATGTGAATGATGATGTAATTATATCAGATTGAGTTTGACCTATCGGTCTGCACCATCCGGAGTTTCATGACAGAACATTATATTTATCTTTTTAACATCAGGGCATTTATGTCACCAGCCCCTTTAATGAGCTTTTGAGTGATGCAGAAATGAAATCAGTGGGTTGAGTGTTGTCCTTTTACAACTTTATTGAATTAATACTGAGAAGATTAAGCTTCTCATCTCTTTTGTTAAGTCTTCTGCCAAGTATCAACACCCTTATGTTAAGACTGATACAGCCCTACAACACTGGAATAGACTCCTGTGTTTATGTGGTTTTCCTGTGCCCTCAGTCTGTTTTAATTAAACTGCTCTTTTATTATCTGTGGAAGCTTATGAGAAATAAATAGAAAGCATGGTTATGATCTCTTCCTCCCCTGTGCTTTGTTATTGAGCTTGTTTGGTGCATGTGGAGGACTCCAAAGGGCAGGGGTCTTCTTCATAACACAGGGGCCCGAGCACATTGTGTGGCCTGGGAGACTCTCTTTTCAACAGAATAGAGCAGCTATGGCAGGATATTTACAGTCTGCCCTTGGGGAATACGCTCTCCTAAATAATATTTTCAGGAGGAGTTTATAAATGAGTTGAGCCACCTGCGGAGAGTCAGACCTTTGCATTAGTGAACTGCTATAGACTTACATAGCTGGGTCAGATAAGGAAATGGGTAAATAACGAGTCGTTTTCTGGAATATTTGCAAGATTTTGTCTGTCAGTATCGTTGTCAATGCAGTGATAAGGGAAATTAGAACTGGCATCTATGGTAGGTTTGGAAAAGGACTAGATGGTTAAATAATCACATAAAGAGGAACTATGCCATTTTTTATGTTTTCCTTTGCAGAGAGAAATGAATATAACCGTAAAATAATAAAATAATTTAAATTCAAATGTACTTTTTTCAAATGTTTTTTAAAAATGGAAAATTCTGTCATTGTGCTAAACCTACATGACTCTCTTACTTTTGTGGAACATGAAAGGAGATATTTCTGTTCGTAATCAAAGAGTTTTGGTTCTCATTGACTTCCATTGAATTTTTTTGTCCGTACAATGGAAGTCAATAGGAACCGAAACGGTTTGGTTACCAAAATTCTTAAAAATATAATTCTTTAAAATATCAGCCATTTCAAGCGCAAAATAGTTTAAGACATGCTTTTTTGGGCTTTAAATAATGGTGCAAATACCAGTAATGCTATTTGGCGCAAACATTAGTAAATCTCGTTGCGTGATTCGTTTGAATACTCTCCTCCCATAAATTTTGCGTCTGAAAGGGAAACTCCTAAAAAAACCTGTTTGAATTCCAAATCATTTGAATGGCAGTTGCCCTACTGGAACGCAATTTAAAATCTGCCATTATTGTTCATGAGGCTCAGCCAATCAGCTGAGTAGTAAATTCCATTACACATTTTGTGTAGTGTATACTACAATATATTTTAGAAAATTACACAATTGCTTGAGTTTTATACATATTTTGGAAAATCCAAGTCATAAAATGAATTGACAAGTGACATTAACAAAGAACATTGACTAAAGTTAGCTCAGGCTCCTGATCAGACAGTCCATTATCGTATTGTGAGGAAACTCACATGGCCCTGCTTTCCATTTGTCAGGCTTCTTAAGGGACCCAAATTCCGGAAGGTGATTTTCTCCAGGAAATACAACTGGCTCCCTGTGGGGAATTACCTTTCAGTTTGTAAGGGACACGTATTTGTGCCACTGTCACTGATTCAATGCTTGTTAAGCCCTGACTTGGCAAGTTTAGCTGAATTTCTGTGCTAGGGTGAACTCCACAGTCATATGGAGTCACTAATGACCGAAGTTAGGAAGTGATTTTCTGTGCAGAAATCTCAGAGCAGTGGATTATCCTCGAGAAACGCATCGTAATTGGAAGAAGCACTCTGAATTTCAGAGACCCCGATTGTCGTTCTGCACTCACCATTTCCTAATTACAAGTAAATAGATACAGGCTGATAAACACTCACAAAAAGACACAGCATTTCCTAAATTCCCAGACATAAAAAATATTTCGAGGCCATGTTTCCATCAGGGCGTCTCATTAGAGAAGAGCGAATTTAAGGGGCTAAAACCCATCTCGAAGACGATGGCTTTGAGAAATGCAGCATCTGCACAATACTGAGCTCTGTAAACCCACACAGCACAGAGCCATTTTATGTGATGACACGGATCCTCCATTGTCATTCATTCCTGTTAATGCCTCACTGCTTATCGCCACTCACTCTTCCTCCAAATGTGGAAATTACAGCCGGCCACAGTTATCACCCACAGACTGCAGGCTGCCAGGGAGCACCGGCTGGATTACCCTGCTCCACCAATTACCCGCCAAACCCTGAGCAGGAAATGATTTTCATCATTTATGCTCCAGTCAGCTGGCATTGTGGTTTGACACAGGGCAGATATATTGGAGAAGCCAGGACAGCAGCAGTGTCTGAAAAACTGGAAATAAGCAGAGATTTTTACTGGCGCATATAAACATTCGTACTGTGGGTCTACAATGAGCCTCTATAAACGTGAAAGAGAGTAACAGTTTGTTCAGTGCATTATAGCGCTATAATTTCATATGTTTTACGAGAGCAATATGCTTGTGGCCGTATCTTTTTATTATTACAACAGTGTATTTTTGAGTGTGTGAGGGATGAAATAATGCTACAGTTGCTCTTTCATTGTGTTGCAGGTATGAGAATCCTGGTTACGCTTCTGCTGGACACTCTTCCGATGCTGGGCAATGTGCTGCTACTTTGCTTCTTTGTTTTCTTCATCTTTGGGATCGTAGGGGTCCAGTTGTGGGCTGGGCTTCTCCGCAACCGCTGCTTCCTCCCGGAAAACTTCTCCCTGTGAGTGTGATGGCCTGGGATGTAGTATCACGGTCATGATAATATTTTATAAGTGACCTCAGGAGTGTGAGCACATTATTGTAATTATGAAAGGCCAAATGTCAACACGAGATCAATTTAAATAGGATTTTATGGGCCTGCAGAAAAGAGGATTGAAAGCAATAAAGAGAAATGCAAAAATTTGCAAGGACAAACAAATAAATATTTATTATTGTATGTGTGTGTGTATATATAAAAGCTAGATATTTTATTTATTTGCAATTTTTTTATTATTTGTAGCCATTTATTACTCAGTTAATATATATATATATATATATATATATATATATATATATATATATATATATATACATATATATATATATATATATATATATATATATATATATATATATATACATATATATATATATAAATTATTAGAATAAATGTGCTTTACTTATTTATTTTATTTATTTACTTTGAGTATTAGTGAGTTAGTTCTCCTCTTTATGTTACTGCAGCACAACTACTTTCCCTTTTGGGAGCGAATAAAGTTCAAATTGAAATGGAAATAAATTTGCACCAAATGTCCACAAAGGTGAAGGAATCACACAAGGAGATTTGGATTTGTGGAATGATTTCCTTCCACAAATGCGTAAATCTGTAGCAGACACTATCTTAAATTTGATGAATCGTAAAAAACGAACCAGATTGTAATAAGTTTCCATTTCTCTTCTTTCTGCTACCATTAATTTTCAACCATGAATCAATACTTTTTGTTTACTATCTAGCACTGTAAACCCCAGAGCTATCATTGCACTGAGAGCATGAATTAGACCCCATGGATTCATGGCCTGGCTAGCACAGCATGTTGAAGGAATCCACTGCCTCACAGAGATTGGCTTGCAGCGGTGATTATGTAACATTAAGACGGTCTTAAACTGTTAAATTGCTCTTAAAAAATAAATATTTCAAGGGGCAGGGTTCTTTGGAAGGCTAGGATTTGTCCCAATGGGTAATTGAAGGTACTTGTGCAGCTAATTCGCCATGGCACTTTCTCTCTGAGGTGAATTTGTGTTGACAGACGGCCCAATTATCCAGTGTCAGAGCCAAACGCCATTAAAGCTAGGCCTTGCTCAAACGCATTTCTTCTGGAGATAGTTACCGCTGATCTCGCTACAGCCTGACTGCTGCTTAAATGGGTGCTTGCCCAACCCTAGGAGAAGCTAAGGCTGAGCGGAGGGCGCTGAGGTCTTCATTGGCTGAGTTATTGCTCAATGCACAGTTGATTTGCACTCGTTTGCATGAGCTGTCTGAACTGTGTTTGTGCATTGCATACATTTTCGTTTTTTCGTGGCACATAAAAGGTGAATTTTTGAAAAATATCCTGGCTACTCTACACTTCAGTGACGGCAAATGAGGAAAAGGACTGTCAAGCTGCAAAATGACAGAAAAAAGTAATAAAAGAACCATCATCTAAAGCATACATAATCCTTGTGTGAGGAATGTACTGAATTTTTTTGTTTTTCGTCAATAAATCTTTCTCTGACGTATTTTTGGGTAACCTGATTGACCCCGTTCACATAACTGATTTGAAAGATTCATTCACAAGTTCAGTTCACTAACTCAGTGATCCAGTCACATTAAGTTATCATACAAGACCTGGAAGGCTGTCATAGAAGACTGTTTATAATTTATGATACTTTTGTGCACTTTTGCATTCTTTTGTGCCACTTTTGAAGCTTGAAAGCCTCACTTCCCTTTTATTTTAATTTTACTGAAGTCCATTTTTCCTTGTTTTAACCTTTTTACAGGCCTACCAGTCTAGACCTGCACAACTACTACCACACAGAAAACGATGATGAAAACCCATTTATCTGTTCTCAACCACGGGAGAATGGCATGCGCCTGTGCAGCTCCATCCCCACGCTTCACGAGGAGGGCCGGCAGTGCCAGCTGGACATGGCAGCTTACAATAGTACAGACAACACCACCTGCGTCAACTGGAACAAGTATTACACCAACTGCTCTGCCGGAGAGGCCAATCCCTTCAAGGGGGCCATAAACTTTGACAACATTGGTTATGCCTGGATTGCCATCTTTCAGGTCTGTTGTATGTCTTCTTTTATTGCTGATGCTGTGAAGACTCATACCAGGACCTATAAAAACCACCTACAATGCCTTAGAATGACAGTTTAGTATGGATGCACAATATATTGCTACATAAGAAAAAGGTGTTTGTTGAGATTGGATATGCAATTGTGCATGCTCATTTTCATCATCTAAAGCTTAATTTTTTGAAAACGCTAATAATGTAATAAAACTAATCTCAAAAATAATGCTGCTTTACATACTGTACATTGAAATGTTGTGATGCCTAAATTCACTTGTAGCATTTAAAATGTATATATGTAAGTAAATCATTTTAATATTGGCCATAAGATGATAAATATTAAAAAAAAAATCTGATCAGCTAATAGCCCTACTAGGTGCAACCCTGTGATTTACTGTAAAGATATGGCTTTACACAGCCACCAAAATTTACTGATTGATTGCAGTTGATCCAAACTAATACTAAAGTTACTTCAGTTTCCCTGACCGTTCAGTCATATTTTAAACGCCTGACATTGTGTTTAAATAACAAAGCTCATTTGTCCTGGGATTTTGGATTAGCCTTTGTAGAGTCTGGCATGAAGACAATTGCAGGGATCAGTGGGGCTCTATTATTTTTTATTCTGTGTTCTTTTATCACAAAAAGGATGATAAGGTTTTAATTCTTCTGCACGTGCCCACTGATTTTAATGTCAAATTGAATTTAACTCGCACTTTCCATATGTTTACAACACACCAAAATACATTTCTGTTAAATATTTAGGAGACTGTTATGTACTGAACTGTGCAATGGCCTGATGACTTAATCTTCCTTTTGCAAGCGGCCAATTCTGTGGCTTGGCGCTTAATTTTTAGTATCTAAAAATGAATTAGCTGTCTGACAGCCCTTCATCCTGCAAGCACACCCAATTGCCCTGTAAATAGCAAGCAAATGCCTTTTTCCTTCCGGTTTTGCCTTTCCCCGTTTCTCCCTAATCTGTGACAGATTAATCAAAGGGAATGAAGAGTGCATGCTGGGTAGGGTGTCCCCCCTGAGTGCACGATGTCTGTACTGTCTACCTCATCATGCATGCTTGAGTACAGAACCAAAAACTGATCACAGAAGCATATAATCAGAGATTACTTATGCTTTTAGATTGCATGTCTGTCGGTGTATTGAAATTAGTACCAGTATGTTTTCTCTTGCTTGAGATTGATATCTAGAATGCAAGAGTTTCCTAAAATAGTTTTATATGAAAATAATGCCTTATATAAACTGTCTCTTATGAGACATAAGCTGCACTGAATCCCTCTCCTTTTGTTCTTTCCTGTAGGTTATTACTCTGGAGGGCTGGGTGGACATCATGTACTTTGTTATGGATGCTCACTCCTTCTACAATTTCATCTACTTCATCCTGCTGATAATAGTGAGTGGCTGTGGGCTGAGCTGGGCAGATCTGGACTCGTTTATGAGAGCATTACCTGAACTGTCAGCAACCAGACAGACTGCCTTGTACTGGCTCTGATGTAACTCTGTGTCAGACAGGCTTAGACTGCTCACTAGACCAAGACAAGTGAATCATATTTTAAAGATTTTTTTTTTTAAATGACCATGTTTTTAAAAAGCAGTTGTAGTTGCAAAGTCCATAACATGCTATGTTTTGTTTAGCCTAGGAAATGGATTGTTGTCAAAATAGTTCAAATCTGTCCAGGAGATGCATTTAGGGGTATTTAAAGGGATAGTTCAGCCAGAAATCAAAATTATAAAAGGGATAGTTCCGTTCCTTGATTCTGATTGGTTGAGCCGCGTTCGAAGCCGTTGTAAATTACTCTACAAACCTACACCTTTGTTTACTTTGTGTCGCTTGACAGCCACTTTGTTCCAACCACAACTGTTTCTGAAGAACTACATTGTTTGGTGGAAGATTACTGTTTTTTTATTAATATCATTACACTTTATTTGCTCTTTTTTATTTTGTGAAACCTTACTACGTATATGGAAAAAAACGTTTTATAAAAGCAATAAGCCCCGTGAAGCCGTGGTTTACATTGAATTTATAACAGCTAAGGGGGTTCAGCTTCGCGTCGTGCCTAACAACGCCCCGTAGCTGTTATAAATTCACTGTAAACCACGGCTTCTTGGGGCTTATTGCTTTATTCTGTTATCATATTCTGTCATAGTTTACAAATGTAAACTTCATTATCGCATAGATTTATATACTGTATAATGTTGGATACATATCATATCCAAATTTATCTGTATACATACAGTATACTCATGTGAAGTGATATATACTATATAGAAAATCAGCTGCTTGACTTTTATTTCATCACAGAATATAACTTTTTTATTTTTAAATATATATACACTGCGTTTCAAATTATTATGCAAGTGATATATCAGTAGGATTTTGGTACAATAAAGAGTCAGATTTTTGTTTGTGTTGTTTTTCACATCTTTTTAGTTAGCTTGCCAGTTCTTCTTAGGTAAATGGAAACCCTACTTAACGAGGTTGTTCCACATTATTAAGCAAGTCACAGTTCTCATGAAATATGGTGAGGAAGAAAGATCTTTCTGAAGATGAAAAGTATGAAACAATGGAATGTCTTGCAAAAGGCATCAAAACAAACAATATTTCACGAAAAGCAAATAGAAATTATTGAACTGTCAAAAGATTTGTGAGTGACTTAGAGCACAGAAGATCTTGGTCAGATAAAGATTTATTAAGGAAAGTTTTTGTCAAACAAATGAACTGTATTGTAATACCAGCTGTAAAAAAAGCCCCTGCTGAGCAGCAAGCAGGTGTTTGAAACTACTGGAGTCTCAAGATCCTCTTCATGCAGACTGGCAATTGTGTGTAAAACTGCGTTTCAGTCACTGCTAACCAAACCTCACAAAGAGAAACCTGCACAGTGGCAGTTTATTGTACTGAAATCCTACTGATATATCACTTGCATAATAATTTGGAATGCAGTGTAGGTATGTATATTTAAAGTATGTCTCAAAGGCTTGATTGCTTCTATTGTTGCAAAATGTGATCTACTGTATATTATTACACCCAGCTCTAATCTGCTAAATTTGATTATAAATTATAAAGATATTAAAATATTATAAACTTCGCCATCATGACTTTCTGTAAAGCTGCTGTGTGTTTTCACTACAGATTTGCGCAAAACTTTTGCGATATTTTATGAATGTCGATAAAAACTATTACGAAATGATGGCGTTTCCATTAACTGATGTTATGCGACTAAAACTTAATTTTTTTCCTCTCGCGATAAGTCATGACGGCCGATGTTGGTAGGTTTATGTATATCGCAGCCACCGCACTAGCCATTATTTTTAATCGAAGGAGACATCGACATTTAACTTTAGCAAAGCAGCGCGGAGAGCTGCTTCTGGGGTGCTTCTGAAACGTGAGCTGTAAATGCGAAAAAACTGTTTCCATCGCAGTTTTACGAAATATTCATTTTTCGAATTGCCTGAAAAACCACCTCATGTGAGTGTAAAAACTATGGGAGATTTTGCGAAATTGACGTGTTTCCATTGGGCTTATTTTCAATTCGCAATTTTAATTTGCGCAATTTGAAGGCTAATGGAAACGCAGCTACTAATGTGTATTGTGAAAAGCACTGTAAAAATAAATTTGACTTAAGTTTACTGATTTACTCAATGTCATGTTTTTCTAAGCCTACATGACTTTCTTCTGTGAACACAAAAGAAGATATTTTAAAGAATATTGGTAATCAAAAACTATTTGATTATCATTGTGTGTTCAAAAAAAAAAAAACACTGAAACATTTTTCAGAATGTTTTCTTTTGTGTTACAGAAGTCATACAGGTTTGAAATGATTTGATGGTGAATAAATAATGACAGAATTTTCCTTTTTGGGAGACCTGTACCTTTAAATATGGGGTTGTTCTAACTTCCAGTCTGTTCATTTCAAAACCTATTAGTACAGAAAATAACCATCGATTTTATGCTTGCTATTTTTATCATGCCATCTTTTCTTGTTGTTACACTAACAATGTTGTTAATGAGCAGTGAAGCTCTCCCTGTTCATGGTCTACTCCACTCTCTCCACTGTTTTTCAGGTGGGCTCATTCTTCATGATCAACCTTTGTCTTGTTGTCATAGCGACACAGTTCTCTGAGACCAAGCAACGAGAGAGCCAGCTTATGAAGGAGCAGAGAGTGCGCTTCAGGTCCAACGCCAGCACGCTAAACAGCTTCTCTGAGCCAGGAAGCTGCTACGACGAGCTCCTCAAGTACCTAGTCCACATCATCCGCAAAGGCACCAGGCAAATCGGCCACCTCATTCGGGTCATCGGTCGTCGGGCAGGCCTGCGGATCTGCGCTTCTCCGCCGCTGGAACCACCGTCCACGAAAAGACGCCGCCAGAAGCAGCGCCAGGGATCCATCTGTCACGTCATGCACCATCATCACCACCTCCACCATCACTACCATCTGGGCAATGGGAATGTCCGAACCAACGGGAGCAGAGAGGTGGACAACAGTTCCCAGAGTGGAAATGTCAGCAACTCTGGGCATCTCATGCTATCCGTCATTGTCCCTCATCAGGACCCCTTTTGTGGGTCTCTGGGCCCCAGCAGTGCGGAATCTGTGCATAGTGTTTATCAGACAGTGGGCCACCTTGAGCCGCTGCGCTGCGGCCCCTCACCTTCCCCCACGGTGCTCCAGGCGTATAAGAGGAACTCTGTGCCATTTGCAGCTCCAGTACATAAGAACTACCCCACGTTACAGTCATCTCTGGCCTTAGAGCAGCTCAGACAGAGAATCCTGGAGCCAGGAGGAGGCAGTTGCACTGCTAGTGTCCTTACCAACCTAAACATCCCTCCAACTCCCATCAACACCTCACAGTGCCTGGTGGAGACACAAGGTCCTCCTGGTAAATGGATTTTAAATGAGTTATTTAAACTGAAATTCAGAAAGTCGTGAACTTCAACAGCTGGATGTGTGAAACACTTCAGTTTAGAGTAGGGCAGGTCGGTATGAACAAAATCAACAAAATGAGTAATTTCATATTAGGGCTGTCAAATCGCATTCAAAATAAAAGTTTGTGTTTACATAATTTATGTGTGTGGGCTGTGTTTATATGTATATATAAATACACACATACATGTATATATTTAAGAAATATATTTATATATGTCTGAGTCTTAATTTGGATGCGATTAATCACGATTAATCGAATAGACAGCCCTATTTTATATTTTTGAATGTTGTATTTTGTTCAAATCATCATGGTTACACTATATAGTTGCTTTTGCTGGAAATTTGAACCTGTAATGTCTATTCAATAATTTAAACTTATAAACTATTAAAGTGAAATGATTAGTTTTTTTCCATAAAAAAATGTAAAGATTATTCATAACAAATGAATACATTTATTATATTCTTCAGATATTAATTAATAATTAATTAATTTTTTTTTAATTATTTGTATAATTGAAATTTAAGAAAACTTTACAAAAACTCACTATTACTTACTCATACTTAATATTACAATGCACCTTACACTTAAAATTGGATATTTTTTAAATCATAGATTTACATTTTTAAAAAACATTATATTTAAAAAATAAACAAATTACATTCTTTGATTTGATTCACATAGTTTTGCAATGTCCAGCTACTATTGCAAATAAAAAATGTTTTTATTTAAAAATGGTATAGATAGATAGATAGATAGATATAGTTATTTTATTATATTTATTTGTTTTATTTATTTTATTTATATATACAGTGCAAACTATAAACTATAATTAAATTATATGTTTTGCTTTTCGAAATATTTTATTTTGCCATAATATCTGAAAATTGAAAACTTATTTGTCAGTGCATCATGTGCTTTTTCAGGCAAGATCATCTGTAAGGATACGCTCATGAACTCCAGTGGCACAAACTTAGAGACTGCTTTGACCTTTGACCCTGAGACATGTCCGTATTGCGCCAAATTGATGGCCAACGACTCAGAGGGAGTGGATGGGAATGAGACTGCAGACTCTGACAGCGAGGGCGTGTATGAGTTCACACAGGATGCCCATTATCGGGACAGCAGAGATCCCAACAGGAAGAAGAAGTTTGCACTAGGAGCTCGGGCAGCAAAGGTGGTCCATTTCTGGAGGCTGGTGTGCGACACTTTCCGTAAGATTGTGGACAGCAAGTACTTTGGACGAGGAATAATGATCGCCATTCTCATTAACACACTCAGCATGGGCATCGAGTACCATGAGCAGGTTAGTGCATGTCTCTATGCTGTTCTCACTGATTTGATATCTGCAAATCCTCATTTATAAGATAAAATTGTGTTTTTGCCTCAGAGTAAAAAAAAAAGGTAATTTTTACTACATCTCTCACTTTATTTCCAAATAATTGTGTCTTTATATTTCACAATCTGCCTTTATACCTGTCCCTGCTGCTCTTTACTGCAGTGTTACGGAATGAAAGACTTTCCATATGCACCATACTCTTGTTGTTTACCGTTTTGTGGTAATTCGCCATACTAGAGAATGAGCATGAGTGTGAGGGCTGAACTAAACTGAGAGGGCAACTGGCACTTCAATGCACTGTGTTTACACAGTGTGCTCTCATGCTTCACAGTCTTCCAGATCCTTTGGAGGGCACACACCGCAGTTCATGCCCGCCTGCAAGGGCCCCCCTCGCTCGTGATTGAACTCGTAACTCAGGGCTTTGACGTGAACAACTAGGAAAATTATCAGTATTTCATGAGACTTTGAGACTTTTATGATCCTTCAACTTTGAAGGATGATGAATTCCTCCGAGTGAGAGTTAGAGTTTTGTATTTTTCTCAGAAAATGGTTGATTCTTAGACAAGAAAACAACATTCATCATCACTCACTCTGATTAGAATGATTTATTCTGGTAATTTGAGAGTTATTCAAAAAATATGAAGTAAATGGGAACGTCTGCTGGCAACCAGGAACGAATATGTGGGCAATGTAAGAAGTTTGGTCCTCGGCCTTGTGAACTCTAGCAGCCAAAAAGTGAATGCGTTTTATTAGACACAGAGTCATCACTTGAATTCACTGGGCCCTGGATAGCAGTCTACAGAAAGTTTTTAAGGAGTTTTTAAGGTTTTTAAAATGTCTTTCAAAGTCTCACCAAGACTGCATTTTTAATCAAAAATACAGTAAAAATAGTAACATTGTGAAATTTTATTACTTATTATTTATTATTTTTAATAAATTTTATTTATTAAACAACCATTTTTATTGTAATGTATTTTATATGTTCCTCGATGACGATGCTAAATTTTCAGAAGCCGTTACCTCAGTCTGTCGTATGATTTTTCAGAAATCATTTTAATATGCTGATTTGGTGCTCAAGAAACATGTCATGTTTTTATTGATGTTGAAAACAGTTGTGCTGCTTAATATTTTTGTGGAAACCATGATAGTTCATCACCTATTTAAAATATATTTATTTAAAATATATATATATTTGTAACATTATAAATGTCTTTACTGTAACTTTTGATCAGCTTCTGAATAAAAGTATTAATTTCTTTAAAAAAATCTTACTGACCCCAAACATTTGAATAGTAATGTATATTTGATGGTGTAAGTACGGTGGACCCATAACAAAACGAATATACGCAACATACACGGATGGCATTCCCCTCCCCCTCAGGACTTCAGCTTCTTTTGTCTCTCCCCTCGTTTTGTTCCCTGTAAACTCCTGGGGAATTCTGGCAGTGAACGTTGTCTTTATGGAGCGGTCCATCTGGAGAATTGGAGACTGAGATAAAGCAAGAATTTGGATGCACAAGGTCACTTTGGTTTTTTGATCCTCATAAAACTTCCAATCTGGCTAATTGCATCTGTTCCTGTTTCACATTCCTGAAGCTTCTATTTCCCTTTGTCTTTCATACTTGTCTGAGCTCCTCTTTCCCAATCACTGACATCCTGCATCACTTTTTAAACCCACTGTGGAATGAAGAAGAAGCTCTCGACTGCAACAATTCCAGCTTTGTTTATCGTTCCTGGGCTTGAAATGTTGCTATTAGGGTTCAAAACATTATTTGATGTTGTGTTGTCCAGTTTTGGTATTCCATTGTGCGGCACAGATGGAAAGATCACACATTGCTGGATGAAGTTAAGATCAAGTGGAGCTTCACAGAGTGTAGCCAAAGGGGAATGTGTGAAGGACTGAGAAAAACAGGCAGAAGAGTTTGAGCTACGCTGATCTGAGCAGTGTTCTCTGCGGTCTCCTTCCAGACCCAGATTTGTGTTTCTTGGAGCGGAGACATGTTGATCGCTTGATCTTACGCATGAAAACCATACAAAACCTGACCACATGGCTGCTATTTACAGAGCTGAAAAGTGTGCTTTTTATTTTAGAGGTTAAATATAAATCCACAGGCACATCTCCATCTCTCTTTCCATCGGTTATCACGTTCTACCTTAAGCCCAAGTTGTTCAAAAGCTCCTCAGCCCATTCTGTTTCTTTTATTTCTTGGCTGTGTTGCTGTTTCCCTTTTATTTCGGGCTATATATCTGTCAGCTCTTTTAGCCAGAAAGGGATACTTGCCTCCATAGCTACCTTTTAGAATTTTATTTAAAAAATTGCAACCATAAAATTAATGTGTGTGGACACTACTAGTACAATACTATTCAAAATGTTGAATTTTGTAAAAAAAAAAAAATCTTTTATCACCAAGGCTGCATTTATTTTATTAAAAATACAGTAAAATCTGTAATATTGTGAAATATTATTACAATATTAGAAGCATTTCTCATTTGAAAACATTTGTACTGCTTGATATTTTTTGGAAACTAATACTTTTTTTTCGGGATTCTTTGATGAACAGAAAGTGAAAAAAAAAAGTTTATTTGAAATTGAAAGTTTTTACTGTCACTTTTGATCAATTTAATGCATCCTTGCTGAATGAGTGTTGTTTCTTAAAAAATAAATAAATAACATAAATAAAAATCTTACTGACCCCAAACTTTTGAACGATATTGTAATGTTTATGGATGAATGTCTATTTACTAAACAGTGCAAATGATGCTGCAGTCTTCCATATCTTTAACCACTTTAGGGAAAAATGAATCATATTTCAAATCAGATCTGACCAGACTGTTCACAATTATGAGCAATTATGAGCAATTTCACTGTATAGTAAGTAAAATTAATTACAATTTCTTTTTACGAAACTGACAAATTGCTTTTACTTATCTTTTTCCCTTTTTTATAATAATAATAATATTATTATTATTATTGTAAATTCCATGTTTTTCAGTAGGTGTATCTGAGTAAAGATGTTGCGTTTGTTTGCATTTGCAATATTAGAATTTCAGAAAAGCAGACATGAAGAGCTGAACCCCCCCTAAACAGTGTGTTTGTTTGCCTCTGTGTTGATGTGCTTTCAAATCACTTAATGGTCTTTCATAATCAACCATTTCAAACTGCTCAACCCCATGTTGTGGAGCAAGCGAAGCTATGCGTCATGTACCATGTTTATCTATACCCTGTTTTCCAGCTCAAGTATCTTGTTGACACATACTTGTAGGTGAACTTTTTTAAGCTCTTAATCTTGAAGCTATGAAGTCCTTTAAGCTTCCCATACTTCCCTGCGGATGGGCAGTGCAGGCTGTAGCAGTCTCTGGTTCATGTGCTTGTGTAGAGAGGAGGTTTTTTTTTACTGCTCAAATGGGCACATCTCATCCCTCTAACCTATAAAGGACTTTGCCTTCACTAAGAAACTCAAATATTCAGCATCAATTTCAAGCCACTCCAATATGCATCTATGCCTTTTCTGCTTCCCTTCCCTTCCTAATTTGCTATTGGAGCATAATAGTTGTTGTTGTGGCTATGAAAGTTAATGAGTACTGAGGGTTGCTTGCTTTGTTTTAGCACTTGCCCTGGGACTTTGTAACACAATCTTTGTAATGGCAGTTAGGCCATATTGCAAAAACAGCAATGAGCTCCTATCCTCAGATAAGAGGATATATTATGTGGGTGTTTGACTGCATTGGTTTACCCAAATATGAAAACGATCAATAAAATATCAATTTGTGTTAAATGGCTAATTTGTGTGAGGAAAGAAATGTAAAGAATTATGAGCCCTTGGAGCTCCAACTTCCAATAGGCAATACATAATGGGGTCTTTAAAATGTCAATGTTTTTGTCCACTGCACATCCACCTCAAGCATTTATTTACTTTAGACGAGAACTTCTTACTAAGTGAATCATTTTAGGCTATTCAAACTGTTATGTGGTGAACATGTGGTGAACCTTTTAGCTTGTCTACAAGCCATTTGAGCCGTAATGAGGTTACATAATGAGAGGAAATGAGACCAGCTAGTTTATGCTTCAATGAAACGATTTCAACTGCTCATCATGGGCTTCAATTATTTCGAACAATTTCGTTTTCGCTGGATGTAATGCATGTACTCGTCATGTTTGGTAATGAGGGAACACATATCTCATACTTGGGAAATGGCCACCACAGCCTTGTTCTTTGCCAAGGAAACTTTTTTTTTTTTTTTTTTGAGCGCTGTAAAGCCTTCCTCAGAAGAAAATTTAACTTCTTGAATTGTTACTCTCACTCCAGCTTTTTGTTAAAGCGCAGTTCCCACAATCAATCTTTGAGAATGGTACTTGATGAATAACACTAGATCTACAAATAACACTTCATTGTACACTATAAAAAAAAAAAAAAATGCTTGTTTGATTCAACTATTGTTTAAAAATTTCTATATGTCTGGTTTAAAATGGGTTGTTTCAAGATTTTTATTTGTCACATACACAGTTATTGAGAATATATAACTAGCATTGAAATGTAGATCAGGTCCGCTCCATAGACTGTGTCATTTTAAGCCAGCCATATAGTAATTTTTAAACAATAGTTGAAGTTAAATAAATCTACCCAGAAGTTCGGGTTAAACATTTAACTCAACGGCTGGGTCAAAACAACCCAGTCACTGGGTTTGTCCATATTTCACCCAGCGCTGGGTTGTATTTAACCCAAAAATTTAACCCAGGTTGGAAATTAACATTTATTAATATGTTCAGTAAATGAAAATTTACTTAATTTTATTTAACTTAAATTTATTACATTTAAATTATTATAATAATTATTTATTAACCAATAAACATTTAAACAATTAAAGTTTTTTTATTAAGACGTTATATGTGACCCTGGACCACAAACCAGTTTTAAGTCACTGGGTTATATTTGTAGCAATAGCGAAAAAAACATTGTATGGGTCAAAATTATCGATTTTTCTTTTATGCCAAAAATCATTAGGATATTAAGTAAAGATCATGTTCCATGAAGATTTTTTTGTAAATTTCTTTCCGTAAACATATCAAAACTTAATTTTTGATTAGTAATATGCATTGCTAAGAACATCATTTGGACAGCTTTAAAGGCGATTTTCTCAATATTTTGATTTTTTTTTTTTTTTTTTTGTGCACCCTCAGATTCCAGATATTCAAATAGTTGTATCTCGGCCAAATATTGTCCTAACAAACCATACATCAATGGAAAGCTTATTTATTCAGCTTTCAGATGCTGTATGAATCTCAATTTCAAAAAATTGACCCTTATGTTTTGTGGTCCAGGGTCACATATTATTATTGTTATTCCAAAAAAACCTTTTTACTTTGTAGGTTTAAATAAAAAAAATGCTTAAAAGATTTTCACAGAATACACACACTGTACCAAACTTTTTTCCTAATTTAATTTAATTTGAATAATTGAATAAAAGTCGATATTTATTATATTTATATTGAATAATTGTTAGATTCTGTTTTTTATTATTATACATTATACTATTATTGTTGTTGTTGTTATTATTATTATTATTATTATTATTATTATTATTACAACTACAAATAAATTCCGACCATTTCTGCACAGATTTTTTCCAAGTTTAAATTACATTTTGAATGTCATATTTTCAGTGTGGACTCCAGTGTATATATCCTCATGACACAGTTCTTTGTTTATAGGAGCTGTATAATTAGATAAAGGGACTCTGATCTTGCGTTTGCTATGTGCTGGAATGAGCAGCGGCTGATAGCAGAGTGCAGCTGGTGAGATACCGCCCTCTAAGAGCAGTTCATCTGAAGAGGGGTCTGAAGTTCAGGATCGTGTCTGGATGCTCCTCACAAGCCCAGGATGTTGCATAGTATTTTTGACCATCTTTAAGTAAAAATAACCCATGCTGGATCATAATATACTTGATTTTACATGTTCCAGGCATAGAAAGCTCTAACTGGAAATGTTTCGTGATGCAAAACCGTTTTCAAAGCATGCATGCAGAGTTCACTGTTAGTCTTCAGCCTTGGCATTCCCAGAAAAATCACTCCTGCGTAGATTTGTGTATGGTGTAGTCTTCCCACAAGTTGTCCTGATTTGAAGTGAAGGGCCTCACCCAATGAAGAGTCCAAGTGCAAGCTCCTGCTGGGTAGACAGTGCCCAACCCTGGCCTGCTCTGATCCAAAAACAGCTAAAAAAAAAAAACCTGTTGGCTTTCTTCCCCACCTCTGTGAAACACCTCGACAGCCGCAAATAACCCCACACTTCATCATCGTGCTCCACGGACCACTTCTCAATCTGATTAGATTACATTTAATTCCATTAGCTAATATAGATGTTATTATTCATTTCATGCACAGTATGTAATTATATTTTTTCCTCATTACTTTGCGGAAACAATCATCTCAGTAAAACTATTACCTAGTTTTTGTCATCATTTAAAACTCTGAAGTTCAGTGGCCTGTCTAAATGTCTCTTAAAATCACTGTTAGTTTTCATAGGAAAATAGTTGCGTGCTTGTTTTCAGGCGTTTAAGACTTTAAGGTTCATTAAACCCAGCTAGCCGTGATGTTTCAAGAATGTGTTATGCGTGCTGGGTCTCTTGCCCAGTCTCATTTTTACAATCGAAAAAACTGAAGCGAAATATGAACCGGCCCATATGTCTCTCCTTCAATTCACCCGTGCTTCATAAAAAAAAAAAAAAAAAAAAAAAAAAAAAACTTCTCTCTCTCTGCATACCGAACTATCAACAACATCAATTACACCAGGGAATCTGTGGTTCTTTCTTTGTAGTTCACCTGTATCTGAGTTTTAAGTTCAGCCTGCAGTCGTTCGAGACAATGTGCTGTGATGAAACAAAAGAACAATGAGAAACTTGGTGTTTGTAATGTCGAAAAATTAATCCCCACGTTAGTTTATCTAGCACAGTCTGCACCGCAAGCTATTAGGAAATATGAGGCCATGAAAGTGAAAGTCTGTGTTCTGTTTAATTAAATGAGAACAAAATATGACCTGAGCCCTTTGGAGTTGAGCAGATTCGTAGGTTTTTAGATCATATTTTTCTTATGTAACTTCTCAACTTGTGAGTATGTGTATCAAATAAACATGCAGGCCAAGAAGAGTGACGCTTCTGTAGTTCTGTATTCTGTAGCTGTTTTTGGTGATCTATATAGATATATGCATTGAGACAACCTTTTCTTTAATTTTTTTTGCAGTGAATGTGTTTTTGATGTTAGTGTTTTCCCCACTTGCATTAAGTATTAATTTCACTTGCTTTTGTTGTAAGGAATAATTTTCTTATTGTATATTTATTTAACTATATATATATAATATATATATATATATATATATATATATATATATATATATATATATATATAGCAAGTGGAAAAACTATGTAAATATAAAAATGACTTCATTTCACTTGCTTTAAGTACTATTTTAATTCTTGTTTTAAATAATATTGTTTAAAATATTTAATTATTTAAGGAGATATTTTATATTAATTTTATACTTAATAATTTTTTTGCTTATACTCAAAGAAAGTGAAAAAAAATAGACAGTTTTATTTAAAACGATATCTATGAAAACAGGTCTTGATATATTATGAATCCTGTAAAATGTGTTCTTTTATACTGCAAAACAAGTTTTATTTGACCTTCATGTTTTAAAAAAAAAACTGTTAGTTTTAATAAACCCACAGAATAGTGTTCTGTTATTATTATTATTATTATTATTATTAATGTTGACTATTTGCTTAATGTTTTAATGAAAAAAAAAATTGTCCTTATGTACATATGTGTCCTTCGTAACAGTACTGACAATTGCATCTATGTGTCTTGATTTTATCTTGTTCTTCTCTCTCTTTCTTTTTCAGCCTGATGAGTTGACAAACGCTCTGGAAATCAGTAATATCGTCTTCACCAGTTTGTTTGCACTGGAGATGCTCCTGAAACTTTTGGTTTATGGTCCTTTCGGCTACATCAAGAACCCTTACAACATTTTTGACGGCATTATCGTGGTAATCAGGTACACATGCTCTTCTGCATTCTTTTCTTAGAACTTCTAAACGTTAATAATACGGCACTGTCACTGTTTATTGAGGTTCATCTTCATTTCTGAAAATGTACACTGGCAGTGTGTTATATCACAACAGTGACAGCCAGACAGAATGCAGCCATTACTGAGTGATGGGACATCTGTTGCCTGTTCAGTCTGATGACTGTCAGCTGTCATGATGAGTACTGCAATTTCACGCCCATCCATTCACAATTGACATGAATTTGCATATACTAAGATGTCTGAACAAGCGAAAGATTTGGCATGGTGTAACGTTATGATGGGTTCTTACATTTATCAGTGCTCAGCGTGCTGCATAAATACAGTCACTGTTCTGGGGGCGTGGTTTAACGTGGGTGAGAAAACAAACACAATCATTCTTAAGATGGAAAATCAAGAAATAATGTTTCTTTTTTTTCTTTAAATACTTCAAGTACCTCTACTTCAATCAGTCAATCAAGCGATAGATAGATAGATAGATAGATAGATAGATAGATAGATAGATAGATAGATAGATAGATAGATAGATAGATTTCAGCACTGGTAAGGGCTAAATAGTAATGATTGAAATTAACTGAGTGATGGATTTTGGGTGCTCCATACTGAACAAAAAGTAGACTGCAAACAGATACTTCTGGCATCTCTGTTATTGGTCAGTGACACATCCATTTTGATGATAACTCTCCTTGCGATGAGTAGGCTTGACATCCTAAGATGGGGATACAAGTCAGAGAAACATTTATTAGACCTATGGAGAGTACAGTACAACAGGAAAAAGAAAAGAATCTCTCACAATTACATTAAAACTTACTTGAATTAGAGAGAAGTGTGGTGTTTTCATCTGAATGTAGATGACCAAACAAATAATGCTGCACTCCAGAGTCCAGACCTGCAGTGACAGTGCAATATAATTATTTATCAATCTATCATAAGAACTTGCATGATAAAAGGTGGAAAATAGGGGGGGAAAAAAAGAAGATATCAGTAACTTAAGAATAGCTGATTGATGAGTTTCAGTTGGTACTGTTAGGAAAAAGAAATAATGTACCTTTTGTGTTATTGTTTTGCAGCAGGTTGGTCATGTTCCCTCTGACTTCCACTTTTCAGCACTCAGATAACTTTAACAGTGCTCTCTGAGATAGATGAACATCTACAACAACCAAATACAGTGTGTTTTGAATAATATACAATTACTTCAGCAAAACAAATATTTATATTTCACTATACTATAACTGCAAACACCAAATACTCACAGTTATCCACAGAAAAAATGAAAACATCTCCATCAGTTTTTCTCTTTGTTCTTCTTGGTTTGAATTCATGTTTATAACGGCAGTCTGACGGTGATTTGACTGAAGCTTTGTTTCATCTTTTCCTATACGTATAGGTCCAATACAATCTATAGAGCAAAAAAATATTACGTTAGACTATAACATGCACTCTCGCCAGCATTATTGATCAATTCACAACAGTTTTATCAAGATACTTTAGGGATTCATGTCAAAAATGACAAACCTCCCGGCAGAGAATTGCGCGGGCCTGGACAACGCGATAAACCACCTTTCTTCTTTTAGCTTCTTGAAGGAAACGTCTAACGTTATGCTAACTAAAAATAACAAGGGTTTATGTAAAAGTAATTGAAATAAGCTAAAATGAATTAATTTTCTCACTTACAGACAGCGCACCGTGACCGTTGAAGTTTAAACAGCGGCGCTCGCGCGCTTTGTAATCACTCTCGCGAGAGGCGCGCGACTGAAATGTGCCACTGTGCAGACAGGACAAAACTGATCAGCGCATAGATACATGTTCAAGTTGTTTGCCGTTTATGTCAAAGATCATTTTATGCATCTGTTTGGATGGATGATTACAAGAATAGCCTTTTTAAACGAAACACTGAAACTCCATATGAGCATGTTGCTTGTCAATAAAAGAGCTGCACGGCATTTTACATGTAATGATAACTAAAGAACTTGCAATTATGTTAGTGTGCTGATTAAATAGAAGACTAGCGTGTGCCTATTAATAAATGGATAAAACTGTCCAGATTGCTATACACTGCTAGTACACATGTATTTATACCTGATCAGTTTGTTGGTATAAATTAATAGGTAGATTCAGTGCAGATGTAAATTTTAAGTTTATTTTCTTCAGAATAAAGGTGTGTCAAAGTAAAACTGAAATAAAAACACAAATATAATGTAGTATAATAATTTTAAATAGCCTAATGTGTAAACATACATAAAGCATGGTTCAGCCCAAAGAACCCTTTTGTGCCAAAAAGGGCTCTTTCTCCTTATATAGAACCTTTTTGGCATAAAGGGTTCTTTGGAGTTGAGTAAAGAACCCTAGGGTTCTATATAGAACCCCAAAGAACCTTTTTTTCTAAGAGTGCAGAATGTCCCTGCCCCGAAGGCGCCCTCTGAGGAGGCTCAGGGCAAGGCGTACTGCCAGCAACTCGAGGCAATTGATATGCCAATGCAGTTGGGGACCCATCCAATCCCCTGACACTGCGTGCCCGTTGTACGTGGCACCCCAGCCGGTGGCCGAGGCATCCGTGAATACCACAGCATGCCTGGATACCTGCTCCAGGGGCACTCCTGCCCGAAGGAACGAAGGATCTGACCACGGGCTGAAGGTTTTGCGGCAGGCCGGTGTAATCTGAACCCGGTGAGTAAAGCGTTTCCACGCCCACCTCGGGATTCAGCCATGGAGCCAGTGCTGAAGCGGTCTCATATGTGTCGCGGGAGAATCGAGACATGAAAGTACGCGTCCTTCAGGTCGATCGCTGCAAACCAATCTAGGGGACGGACGCACCCAAAAATGCATTTCTGTGTCAACATCTTGAACGGCATCTTGTGAAGTGCACGGTTCAAAACTCGCAGATCCAAGATCGGTCGTAACCCACCGCTTTTCTTGGGCACAATGAAGTAAGGTCTGTAAAACCCCGACCTCATATCGGCTGGAGGGACCGGCTCTATCGCGTCTTTCGCCAGCAGGACTGCAATTTCCGCGTGCAAGACAGGGGCCTCAACGGCCTTGACTGAAGTGAACCGGATGCCTCTGAACTTGGGGGGACGCCGGGCAAACTGAATCGCGTAGCTTAGTCTGATGGTCCACAGGACCCACCGAGACGGACTGGGGAGCGCTAGCCAGGCTCCGAGAGACCGTACTAGCGGGACCAACGGGGCCACCGACGTACCTGCGGTGGGGCAGCGAGGTGGAACACAGAGACCGGCTCCAGGGCCTGTGATGGCGGGGGGCGAGGTCTGGGTGTGTAGTGTAACACTCACCTGATTTCTCCTCATGTGGGAGGAGACACAGGAACCCGGCTTGACGTTTGTGACATCCCGGCCTGTGACGACTTGAAGCGGGGACTGGAGTGCTACCGCCCTTACCTGGTTCCACGAATGGGCAGGAGGGGTGCTCTTGGGCAACCACCCGCTGCCTGCTGGCAAGAGAGGAGGAGGGAAGTGATCCAGTGATGCATGGTTCACCGCTCTCCTCCTCTTGAAACCCAGAGATTGAGGAAATCGCTCTTTTACTGATGTTTTGGGTACCAACAAAAACAAAATGAAACAAAAGATTCTCCACCCGGCCCTCCTCCGGGGGAGGGAGTGGTGCGGTCACCATCTCCCGACGAGCAGTTTCCTCCTTCTCTGGGTCGCCCGTCTCAGGGCCTCTTGCATTTGCGCTTGCCGCCAGGTTTGGCTGGGGCCTGGACGGGCTGGGCGTCCTGCCTGCGACCGGCTCCATGACGCTGCCTGGTGGAAGGCTGTGCGGGAGCGGGGGCGGCCGCAGGGGGGCGCCCACGGCAACGAGCAGGCTGAGGTGCTGCGGCCGGAGTGGAAGCAGCAGGTTTCTTCCGGCGCATGATGTGTTTGATCGCCTCAGTCTGCTTCTGGGCTGCCGAGAACTGCTGGGCAAATCATTCGACAGCGTCGCCGAAAAGGCCGGTCTGCAACACGGGAGCATTCAAGAACTGTACCTTCTCCTTCATGTCAGCTAGACACAGCCAGAGATGGCACTCCTGGACCACTAGCGTGGACATCGCATGACCCAGAGACTGTGCGGTCACCTTCGGCTGTTGGACACAGTTGCATGGCCACAGACGGCTCCACCGAGGGGATGCCCGTATACCCCAAAGCGGCCCCACCATCGAGGGTGGTGAGAGCGGAGGAGCCACAAGATTTGTTTCGGGCAGTGAAAGGTGCCTTCCACGATCTTGTGAGCTCCTCATGCACTTCCGCAAAGAATGGCACCGGAGGGGGGCGCTGAGAACCAGTGCGACCCCCACCGAGAAACCACTCATCCAGCCTTGAAGGATCGGGACGCGGTGGAGGATTCCACATGAGCCCGACATTCTCGGCGGCCCGGGAAAGCATAGCCGTCATCCCTGGGTCTGGCTCGGACAATGCTACCACACCCGAAGGGGGCAACGCAGCCAGGTCGTCATCCCCAGAGAGAGAGGGCACGCCCTCTGATGCAGTGACCGACATCTGGTCATCAGAGGGGGCACCGAAGGAAACGCGTGGTGCACCCCGTTCAACAGAGGGCCCAGCATGCTCCTTTGGCCGCTCCACCAGCTGTGGAGTGCTTGAGGGGTGAGGAGCTCCACTTGGGGAAGCCCTCACCGTAATCCTCAAATCACCTCTGACTCCACCGGATCCAGCAGCGCGCACACCGGATCGTGGCAGAGGCAGAGGGACTCTGCCATGTTTGACATAGCGGAGTCTATTATGCAACTCCGAGATGGTCATGTCCCCACAAGAAGAACATGAACCATCCACAAAAGTCTCCTCAGCGTGCTGAATGCCCAGACACGTGAGGCAGCGATCGTGACCATCCTGAGGCGCCAGGAAATGACCACACCCAGAAACGCACGGGTGATAAGACATCTTTAAAAAGACGCGATCACCCGTGTTACTCTTTTAGAGAAATTGCTCTTTTTAGAGAAATGCTCTTTTAGTGCTGAAGCATGCAGGGGTGCTGGCCACCGCACACTCCTAGTGTGGCTGTCAGCAGAAAGACGATCTTTCTCTCCCGGACACCGTGACCACCGCTGCTGCGCCATATCTCCCGCACTCGTCTTGCAGAACACTCTCTAGGAAAGGGAGAGCAGTAGCTTCAACCACTACCACTCGGCTCCGAAGCGAAAGGATGAATTAATGTGATGCACCCGCTCCCTCTTATACTCACGCTGTGATCAGCGGCAGCTAGATGCAATAATCGCATGCCAATGTCCATTGGCTCGTTTAGTTACACTCGAAGTGGATTGGTCTCTCTGGCGAGATCCCAATTTTGTCGGTCACCCGACGTGACTCAGAGTGACCGACTGAAAGAGGAAACTATGTTTTTGCCTGTAGTGTCTCCCCTTAAACAGGTCTAAATGAAGCTGCATTTATTTGTTCAAAAATTATTAAAATTAGTAATATTACTACAATTTAAAATAACTATTCTATTTAAATGTATTATTTATTTGCTGTCGTTATTTGCTGTGAGATTTGACAGTCGTCTCTAATCATCTTGTTGCTGAATTGCTTGCGTTCACAGCAGTTTCATTTTAGCTTCTTTTATTCAGTTGGCTGGTGACATTTTTTGCTTTGTTTGAAATGCAACAAACCACACCAAAACATTTTAGAATGTTTTTCTTCCGAGAAATAACCCACTCTATTGCATTTCTCCCTTAGGAATGAAAGGGTAACTATGGTAGCTGGGATTTGTTTTCGCATTGTCCTCTTTGTGCATTCTGTCAGATAGTCAGATGTGTGTGTTTATATGTGTTGACAGTGTCTGGGAGATTGTTGGTCAGCAGGGAGGAGGTTTATCGGTGCTGAGGACCTTCAGGCTCATGCGGGTGTTGAAGCTGGTCCGCTTCATGCCGGCCCTGCAGAGGCAGCTGGTGGTCCTGATGAAGACCATGGACAATGTTGCCACCTTCTGCATGCTGCTTATGCTTTTCATATTCATTTTCAGGCAAGATGAGAGATCATTTTGTGCAATTTGAATGTACTGTACATTCAGTCCATGTATTTTACATTTGAACTATTTTGTAATTGTGTTTTAAAGTATTTTAGGCATGCACCTGTTTGGATGTAAATTCGGATCTGAGAGGGATGGAGACACACTTCCTGACCGCAAGAACTTTGACTCTTTGCTCTGGGCCATTGTTACAGTTTTTCAGGCAAGATTCCTGCATGCTACACAAGCTGTAATTTCAATCAGGCATCTTAAGATCCATCTTGAGTGATCCGATCAAGTGGACAGCATGAAATACAGATATAAACATGTTTTGTGATCCCAACTGATGACAAATGCTCAAATGAGGCATGCTTCATGCATATGTACACTACCATTCAAAATTTTGGGGTCAGCAAGATTTTTTTTTCTTTTTTTCTTTTTTTCCCCCCCAAGAAATGAATGCTTTCATTTAGTGAGAATCCAATAAATTGAGAGACATTTATAGGTAACTCTTTACAATAAGGTTGTATTTGTCATCATAAGTTAACTATTTAACATGAACTAACAAACTTATAAAGCTTTAATTATGTTTACTAATGGGACCTTAATGTAAAGTGTTACCCATTTATAAGGTCACAAATTATCTCTATTTTAAATAAATTCTGTTCTTTAATGAACTTGCTATTCATCAAAGAATAAAATTCTAAATTTCTTCACAAAAGTATTAGAAATATTAGAATGCTATAAGCATATTATCAGCATATGATTTCTGAAGCATCATGTGACAATATGTGACTGGAGAAACTGGCTGCTGAAATTTCAGCTTTGCCAGAACAAGTCTAGATTAGAAAATTGTGCTATTTCATAATATTCCTGATTTTGTAGTTTTGGTCAAATAAATGCAGCAATAGCCGTGTTTCATTTACCCTGTAAATTGTGCAAATTGAAATTGCGAATTGAAAATACACCCAGTGGAAACACGTCAATTTCACAAAAACTCCCATATATTATTTAATAGTAGTGATAATAGTTTTTTTTTTTTTTTAACCTCGCATGAGATGGTTTTTCAGGCAATTCGGAAAAGGAATATTTCGCAAAACTGCAATGGAAACAGTTTTATCGATTAGCATAGAAGACTTCTTTCAAAAAATTTTAAAAATCTTACCGACACCAAACTTTTGAACATAAGTATAAATGGCAGTTTGAATATATTTGTTGCTTGTACATCAGATCTTGACTCAGGAGGACTGGAATAAGGTACTGTATAATGGAATGGCCTCCACCTCTCCTGTGGCTGCTCTGTACTTCATCGCCCTCATGACTTTTGGAAACTATGTCCTATTCAACCTGTTGGTGGCTATCTTAGTGGAAGGATTCCAAACTGAGGTAAAGCCAGTCTCCAACTTAGCCTCTACATTTTCATCCACTTTTTATGTCTTCACTTCACAGTCTGTCCTTTAGAGTCTAGCACATATTCCAACACTATATCTTCCTTCTCTCTTTCTCCACTAGCTCTCTCCTGTCCCCTTTGTCTAACACTATGTCCTAAACAGGCACGACGTGACAAGATTCAAGTGAAAAGTAATTTTTCTTTCCAGGCTGAAAGCGAAAATGCCACTCGACGCAACAAAACCACAGCCAATCTGTTTGCGTTCTTTCTCACACTCCACTCCACAGCTGAAGAGCGTGAAACTAAAAACTCATACCTTGTATTTTTTATGGTTTTCTTTAAGGTACTTGAAGGATTTGTCATATAATTTGTATAACTTATCAATCTCTTCTCATCCTTTTTTGATGTTTAATATATGTGAGGAGTGATGTTGGTCCAGTGAGTTTCGTGTGGGCAGGGCTACGTGACACAACACAATATAGAAGAGACACTTGCTGATTTTCAGAGTAGAATACTAGCATACCACTCTTAACGGCAGAAAAAGTAAAAGTAGTATGCTATTCTGAATTTAGCAACTATTCAGAATGTGAAAAATCATAACACTTAATATAGCAGCCATCAGTGTGAGCAAATAGAAGTTTTGCCTTTCACCTTTCTTATTATTATTAGTTTATTTATGCTAAAATGCACTTTAACTGGATCATCTTTATAATAACATTAGGCGTGTCCCATTTCACATAGTTATGCACTCTTCTGGGGCGTTTTGTAGTGTAAATAGTGCATGTAGTGTGTTCACACTAAAAAGTCCAACAGTAAAGGCCTGTTCACACCAAGAACTATAAAGATAACTATAATTATTATATATTATTAGTGTCCACACCAACATGTGGTAGCATTGTGTTTATTATATAAGCACACTCTAAAGTTATGTTATCTGCCCCTTTAAATGCTCAAGCTCTTTAAAGAGATAGTTCACCCAAAATTGAGACATTTTTGATGAAATCTAAGAGCTTTCTGACTTTAGACAACAACGCAACTACCACATTCAAGGCCCAGAAAGGTAGTAAGGACATCTTTAAAATAGTCCATGACGACTATTATGACTTTAACAATTTCTTCTCTTCCGTGTCACTCGACGCGTTCACAAGAGTACCACGAGAAAGCATGTTGAAGGCTGACACAGAACAGAACAAATTGTTGAATAAAATCTTTATTTTTGTATTCTCGTAGCTTCATAAAATTACGGTTGAATGACTGATGTGACATGGACTATTTTAAGGACTATTTTAATGATGTCTTTACTGCCTTTCTGAGCCTTGAACACGATAGTCTATGCTGTCTATGCAGGGTCAGAAAGCTCTTGGATTTCATCAAAAATATCTTAATTTGTCTATAAATCTTTGTTGCAAAGCCAAGGCACTCGAGAATTTATATTTAAAAGTCTTTATTATTTCATGGCTTAAACATTAAAAACAAGTCACAGATGACCCGGGGTGTGGAAAACAGACACACTCAGAGTCTCTTTTACAACAATCAACTGATCACATGACAGTCACATGACTGCACAAATCACCACACAGAGAAAGAAAGGAAAAGATGCTTCCACACCATATTACAAAATACATCATAAATCATAAATTAAAGTCATCCAATTAAAAAAAAAAATATATATATATATATCTATACTCATAAGTAACACTGTCAACATATAACAAACAAATCACAAAAAAAGGTGAAAAATCTAATTCCCCATTCAAACCAGGAAACTGATTTGCTCTCAATGTATAGATCCAAAACGACTCTCTCTGTTGTAACATTTTTACTCTATCTCCTCCTCTTATTGACTTAGGAATGTGTTCTATACCAACTATTTTCAATGTACTAGGACTACTGTGATTTTTATCTCTATAATGTACAGCCATAGGGTACAGAGGATTACAAACACGAATGACATTTTTATATTCTGCTAATCTGGTCTTTAATTTCCTTTTAGTCATCCCTATGTAAAAGCAACCACAAGAACACTCCAAACGATACACAACAAATGAGGTATTGCAATTAATAAATAATCTAATCTTAAACTCACAGCCTGATGTTATATTCATGAACATACTTGTCTTAACCATATTGTCACAATGATTGCAATTACCACATTTGTAATTTCCAATTTTTGGACATAACCAAGTTTTTTAGTTTTTTCGAGATTTAGAGAGTTTTGCATCCCAGTAGCTCTCTTTTTTTTTTGCATTTTTGTGACTGATATCTTTATTTGTGTTCCAAAGATGAACAAATGACATGAGAGTAATTAATAACAGAATTTAAATTTTTGGGTGAACTATCTCTTTAAATATGGATTATGATTATAACTGTTAGCACTTTTACCATTCATTAGCTGGAAAAAATCATTCTGAAAGTGATTCCAATGGTATTGTTCTTCTGTGTCTTTATCGTTATAGTTGTGGTGTGGACACAATTTAGTGTGTAATATGTCATTTGTGACACAACTATTGTTTTTTTATAATTTGAGCAAAAAAAAAAAGAAGTTAAATGTATGATACTGTTTTTGTCAGGTTTTATTGTTGAATTGAAATATGTTCTTGATACGTCATCTTGGAAAAAAGCTTTGGAGATTTCTGTCTTTCTCATTCAAGTAGTACTTCAAAAATAGCTGTCTGGGAGCATTTCCAAGATGGCTGCTGAGTAAACTGAATTGGGACTTTGCACCACAGAAGTACAGAAGCAACTGACAAAGTATAGTGTTATTGTCAATGCTGGTTAGGACAGACACTTAAAAAGCTTGTTGCTTTGTCGCATTGTGCCTGGTTAGGACACTGTGTTGTATTATTTATTCAACTAGAAGTGATGAATTTCTTGTTCTGTGTATAATAGTACCTACTCCACACTCATGAGCACTCCTTCTCAACCTCCTTCCTTCATTCTTTTTCTTTATTGCCTTCTTTTTCCGTGATCTTATGAGACAACTTATCTCCCAATGCATAGCAGCCATTCTTCTCTGACAGAAAGACAGGCACACACACAAAAATGGCCAGGTTCAAGATAAATCAGAGATATAAATGTTATACCTATGTATCATTTTGGGTGGAGGGTTTGTTTTATTACTGTCTCTTTGGAAAGAAGCGAACCGAATCACGCAAGTTGGCGTGTGTATACGGTGCAAAAAAAAAAAAATAAAAAATCTATGATTTGATTACCTTTATTTTTACAGTATGAGGTATTGTGTTCACATGCAGTTTGTTGAAGTCTTGTTGTTTGGTGTTCTAGTGGATGTAAAACAGTTTATCTCATGATAAATGTTACTGTAAATCTAAGACCTGACAACTCATTTGTTTTGAACTCTGCTCACATGGTGGATTCAAAAGATTCGTAAAACTCTTAATGAAAAAAGTATCTCAAGATTTTGATCGATTGTTCAATTGAGCAAAATCATTGTTAGAATAACGAACAGATGAATCAAAAATGATAAAGTGCTGTTTCTGTAACACCTCATTAGAGCAACAGCAAAACATGTAATTGAAAATTGGTTTGTCATTCATATTAATTTGCATAATAGGAAAGTTCTGGAGTTTTAGTCGACTTGAGAGAAGGTATAATCTGGACGGAGCTCAGTTCTTTGCTTTTTTCCCCTCTCTAAAAGATGAGCGTGCCTCTCCTGTGCCTGTCTGCCAGACAGAAATAGCTTTCATACTGCATCATGGCAGCTTAGAGGAAATTATGTTGCTCAGAAAGCCTTCAAAATAAACTCTCTAGTCTTAAATAAGAGAGGATTGCCCACACTCAGCTTACCCCTATCTGCTGTTACCTTTGCTAAGTGCATCAGATATTATAATCTCATCCCAACTGATCTGATGCCAACAGGAATGCCAAGCTACTGTGTTCTCCCGCTCTCCCCTACAACTGAAGAAACACTGTTGGCTTAATATTTTAACCTTACATCGTTTTCTGCAAACATGGTGTTTATTTTTAGTTGGTCGAACTTTTTAGTGCGTCAGGGTTGCTGGGGAAACCGGTTGCTGAATGACGCGTGTGAAGCAGAGAGATCAAGGGCCAGGATGAATGTCCATTCAACAGCGTAATGTCCCGTCCACTGAAGCAAATAGCTTCATGTAATCGCACTGCTGTAAACAGGTGGTCTCGGTTGGACTAGCATGTCAGTCTGTATGTCAGCATGTTCAATGGTCAACTTGTCCATGTAGTTTATTGGTTTAATGCTGGATTTTTTTTACTACTGTATTTGTGTCCATCTTTGCACAGACACCTTTACAAGGTACATATTTGATCTAAAATATAGTAAAAACAGTAAAATTATGAAATATTATTTTGTTTTTTAGTATATTTTAAAATGTAATTCATTCCTGTGATTGCAAAGCTGAATTTTCAGTCTTCAGTGTCACATGATCCTTCAGAAATCATTCACTAAGTGCTGATTTGGTGCTTGATAAACATTTCTTATTGTTATCAATCTTGAAAACAGTTTCTGATTCATTTTTTGTTAAAACTGTGATACTGTTTTACAGGATTCCTTATTAATAAAAATAAATGTAAAGGTTTTTACTGTTACTTTTGATCAATTTAATGCATCATTGCTGAATAAAAGTGTTAAAAAAAATCTTACTGACCCCAAACTTTTGAACGTTGTTATTATATTATATTATATTATATTATATTATATTATATTATATTATATTATATTATATTATATTATATTATATTATATTATTAAATAAGTTATAAATATTTTGTGTAATTGTAGATCCATATAAATATACTCATCTGAAATCCTCTGAAAAGACAACAAAGCAGGCACAAAGGTGGACAAGTTGTAGCATGACATGCTCAGCACTCTCATTAGACTAAGTAGATGCCAAGGAAGGGTGCCCAAATTATATGTTCTAGTTCTTGTTACAGAGGCAGTAACAATAAAATGACTAAATGTGTTGTTATTCTTGTTCAACATAATTTTCCAAGAATTTCAGAACTTAAATGAGTTGTGCACCAAAGAGAGTTGTAATTTGGCCCAAAGCAGAGTCAGATATTTTTTTTGGGATAATTCAAATAGCTTGTAGACGTAAAAGAAAAACATTAATTTTATATGCATAGAGTATTTTAGTCAATTGCATTCATTCGTTGGATGTAATTTGCTGATTTACAGATTCACAATGTGAAAAAATCATTATGTGTTATCTCAGAAGAGCTGGAGAGAAAAACAAGAGTTCATCAATTTCATGGAATAAAAGAGCCAAGTATTGATACCTGCAGTTGCAGAATTTTAAGTACCAGCAACAACTACTCAAACTCACTGTACTGAAAATGCTAACAGCCTAAACTCCACCCAAAATGCAAAATTGTTTTTTACTTCAACAGAAGTGAAGTTTGGTGAAATGTGGGAGTCCGATTTCTCATAATGTGTCTTTATCAATTTTCTAACCCTTTCTGTGCTTTTTTCCCCTTCTATCCTACCCTTTCGATCTGTGTGGTAAAATCCTAACACGTGTCCACTTTAGGAAATATCCAAGAGGGAAGATTTGCATGGCCAGCTGAGCTGTATTCAGCTGCCTATAGACTCAGGGGTATGTAGCACTCCGCATGATGTAACCCAGTGAGACTAACCAGGAGGACCGCTGCATTTGTGGACAGTGTCACTTGTGATTGTTTCTTGTAGAAGCAGACTTGACTCAAAGTCTTTCTTCAGGTTCACTTGCTCAATGCCTGGCGGCAGAGTACAAACCTCGTAGAGCCTCATACTTTATTTTATCTGGCTGAAAGGATGTGTTTGGGCTTATGGAAAGCCTCAGCGAAATCAGACAAAGCCAGACAGACTGCTGTGCAAAAGCAAATAAGGCAACTGGGAAGTCCTTTTGAATAAATTTCAAAATCGTTTAATATGCGGATACATCTCTTAATACCTCTTTACTTTAATTATTTTGATCTTGTAGAATTGCTCTGCATGGTATCATCAATTTTTATTTAACTAGACTTAAAGTTTTATTCAAATAGCTCTCCGCTGAGTTCAGTAGCTCAGCGATCGAGAAAGTCCATTCAGTGAGCCAGAGCTGAGTGGAAGCACTTGACCCTGTTGAGGAGACTCGGTCTGTTTGTGGTTCTGGACATCACATCCTGTATTTGTTTTCATTCATGCAGCTGTGCTAGGTGACACATGCAGTTGAAGGCCATAAAATGGAGAGCACCAATGAGGGCTTGAACTCGTCTCTTACACCTTCCAGTCATTCACCTTGACAATCAAATTACATAAACCTCTCCACTAGTCCTTACTCAGGGGCTATTAGCACACGTTGTGTCAAAACATGCCTGAAATCTGTGTATCAGCAGGGTTGGTCAGGCCTGGTAGAATTCCCAAATTAAAATCTGTGATTAAGAAGCAGTTGCACAGCAACCTTAACATCTTAATTGACAGTACAGCCCAGGTAGATTTTCTTTCACACCTTGTACCTGACCAAAGCAGTTCTGTCAAACAAAGCTTAAAGGAGTCATTCTGAAATTTCAGACTGAAATTATTCAGTTATTCATTGAAAACCTTGACAGTAATTAGAAAAGTACAACACACTCTCATGGGAATGTGTAAACTGTAAAATTTGGCAAATTTGTAGCAAATTTGAATGATTTTGTACTGATTATGACCTACTGAGGATTAGATTTAGGGATGGACATTCGTGCTGCTTTTTATCATAAAAATTGTGCATGTTCATATGAATTCATATGAAATCACCACCAATTTTCCACCAGTTCACCAAAACATAAAATAGTTATGTTTTTTTTTTTTTTTTTTCCCCATATGAGATTGGGTTGGAAAAGTAGCAGTGTGAATGTCTGATTCACAAAGAAATCATTCTGAGTCAGATCTTTTCAGTGAATTGTTCAATCCACTTTCCAAAACTGATTTGAATGATTTGTTCACAAAGCTGTTTGATTTATGAACAAATATTTCTTTTGAGGCAAATATTTTCAATGAATCAATTGATTCAATTTCAAAAGCTTGTCTGAACGATTTATTCTCAAATCTGGTTTGTAAACAAATCATTATTTTGAGTCAAATATTTTCAATAAATCACTTGATTCAGTTCACAAAATTGGTCTCAATGATTTATGAACAAATCTGATTTGTAAACAAATCATTCTTTTGAGTCTAATCTGTTCAATGAATCAATTTATTCAGTTCATAAAGCTGGTCTGAATGATTTGTTCAAACACAGGTGTTTGATTTGTTTACAAATCATTTCACTTTACAAAACTGAATGATTCTTTCATAAACTTTCATAAAATTCTTGAAATCTAGTTGCAGCTATTAACATCTCACTGTGTAGATAATATAATATTTAATTTAATAAAATTATTTATATATTTTCATTCACAAATTTTGAAAAACATGAGGGTGAACAAATGATGGTGAACTATTGCTTTAATAAACCTTTTAATGGTTTTAATTGGTTTTACATAGAATACACTAGCTAACAGCCTTTTGCTAATGCTTAGGTCAAAAGGTCAAGGAGCTTGTTTAGCAAATACTATAGTTTTGTTACGTTTCTGCTACATCTCTTTGCTCAGAAAGGCCATGTGGGAGTGAGGATAGTCAAGTCCAATCCTGACACATCATCCACAGTGCTCATTTCTGAGCATGCAGTGAGTAACAGTGGGTGCTGATGCTAAGCTAACCGCTAACTGCACTTGGTGCCCAGCAGACGGTGGTGGCTTGTTTCTGAGGATGCTTTGTAGTGCCTCTCTGCTAGTTCAACCTATCACAGCTGTGTTATGTTTTACTCTTCACTGTTGGTGACAAGGGGCAAGGAGTCCCTCTCGTGTCTTCACTTACAGAGCTCAACTCCAGTGTCATAACTATTTCAAGTTTTGTTTTTGTTGCCTTAGTAATGTAGATATTGTGTTATTCTCTATTGACAAGTCCTATGTTTTTGTTGTAGTTATAATGTGAATTAATTGCTGTTCGATTGTGCTGTGTCTAGTGTTGCAATGATCCCACTGGTTTCAGTGCGACTCAAATTTGCTTTGTTTACTTACCCATTTACACAGCCATTACTAATGCATTGATTTTTTCCCCCCGTTTTTTCAGAGTTTTCATTTAGCTTGATGTTAATAAATGAAGCTAATGGGATACATTGTCTGTAGGTGCAAGGTTTGTCAGAATAGTCTCCACTGTGTTCTCTTTGACCGTTAGTGCTGTAGAGTAATATAGTAAATGTATGCTGAAATGAATAAGTTTGACATCCTGTAATGATGGAAAGGAAAGGAAAAAGATTCATCCTTTATGATCTTTCTCATATTTGATTTAAATTACACTCAGTCCACAAATAGACACCCTAATGGTCAAACTGAGAGAGTGATCCATGTCTTCAGACAGTGGTGTCTGTTTTGACAAACCACCCAGGGTTGAAGTTCTGTGCTAGACCACACTGAAACACTCTCGGCATGAAGCCATTTTAAGACCAGCCCAAGACTGGGGATGAGGGGGATACAGGCCAAACAATGTGATGAGCCCTCTGATAAAAATAGCAGTGTTTATTTCTCCTGCCTGATCATTGGACGTGCCTGCTGTACTGGTGCTGCTCCTCCAGTGAGCCGATAAAAACGAAACCCACACATATTCACCCGCATGTGGATGTGACTTACGCTAATATAGCAGATGGTCTGACCATGAGATCATCTGCTTAAAAATACACTCAAAGATACATTTAACTAATATTTAGTACACAGTACTTGTGGTTTCAGAGTGGTCGTGCAACCTGGTACAGTCAAATGCATGCCGGCACTGTGTTTTTGTGGATTACCCCGACCAGGATGTCTCTCCCTTAGATACCAGTCACCCTCTGGCCTTTTTTTGAGGGCCGGCTGGGATGGGGGAGACCACACCCTCGCCCACCTGCCTGTTCCTCACCAATGTGCAATATGGTTCTTTAATCCCCAGTAACATCTAAAGCTGCTAACTAATCTTTTATATCTTCCACACTTGATAAAGGGTGATGCCTCGAAGTCAAATTCTGAAGCGGATTTATATGCACGGAGCTTGGAAGATGTTTCAGGATGTAAGAAAGATCTATCTGCATCATCCGGTGAGACCTACAGAGCATAGTTACCCCAATACCCTTTTACCCTTCTAACAATGGGGTTATACTTTGTATTTTTTGTCTTTTTGACATGATGCATCGCAATCCTTTTTGAAGATTAAAGCCTGCCTGAAAAATTCATGCTTGAAATGGTCCCTAATGCATTTTTCAGCTGTCTGTCATGTTTTGTAGCTTCAGTTGTGATGTTGAGCATACTATCCTGTCCCTTCCTTTCTGTACTCACAGTTGTGCCCATCAATGGCCATGTGGATTTGAAGAGCAGCCTGACCCCTCCCCTCATCACTCACACGGCCGCAACACCCATGCCCATCCCTAAGATATCAGGAGGAGCAGACCCAGCGCTAGGCTATGAGTCCCGCAGAGGCAGCAATGTCTCCGTGGATCCCAATGGCCAAGACAAATCTCCAGTTAGTAGCTACCTTTCTCTGTCATGATACAGAAAGTTGTCCAAACTGCTTTTGTTTGTTTGTTTTTTGTTTTGTTTTGTTTTTTCGCTGTATAATGCACATCAGTTTTGTTACTCTCAATTAGGTGATTTGAGAGTAGTTTTGAAGTGAGATAATATAATATAACAGTCAGTGTTGGGGAAAGTTACTTTTAAAAGTAATGCATTACAGTATTGTGTTACTCCCTGTAAGTAACTAATTGAGTTACTTAGTTACTTTTAATTTATTTTATTGAAAGTAATGCAGTGTAAGTCATCTGTGCTGGGCTTGCTTGTTTATTTTTAAAATAAAAAAGTTCTATTTATGGCGAATGTAAAAGACCTTTCATTCCCTAAGGCTGAAGGAAATGTGAATTCACACTCAAACAAACTTTCAACTGTGCTGCCAATCTGGATTGCATGAAGAATAGGATGCAGGAGAAGAACGTTCATCACTCTTCAGCAATAAAACACGAAACACAAATGTTATGTTTATCTAAAGTCATTTTTTGCTTAGTACGGTTGAATTGGATCATCAAATGTCAACAGCAAAGACATTGGATAATAAAATGGGATTAAATACATAAAGGATATTTGTGTTATTTAACATATTTAATTATTGCAGGTTTGTGTCATATTCTGAGTTTGCATTTCACAGTTTTGTTCATTTTGAGGAGTAATGAATCTATTTTTGTGCAAGTGAGATGAGTAAATGCATGTTCATATTTAGTCTAGATTAGAACTACAGTAACATCATGTTTACACAGCACACACAATGCCTCTGCACTCCCGAATTCTCTCAACATGGGGACAGAGGAGCTGCCAGTCAATAAATGGGAAAATAAAATAAATGGCGTTACTTATTTGAAAAAGTAACTCAGTTATTTTCTTGTAAATGAAAATGTAATGCATTATTTTGCTAGTTACTTGAAGTAATCGGATTACTTGTAATGCATTACCCCAACATTGAGTTTAATATAATATAAGATAATATAAATTATAAAATATAATATTTTTACATTTATAGTATTTTAGTTATAATATTTGTAATTTCTATTGACAAAGGTGCATTTTTGAGTACATTATTTGAGACTAACATATTCCACCCGTCTTTCTGCAGTCGAGTGTACGGAGCTCACCAAATGCCCCCTGGAGTTCAGCCAGTAGCTGGAACAGCAGGCGCTCCAGCTGGAATAGCTTGGGCCGAGCCCCCAGCCTCAAGAGGCAGAAACGCCAGTCTGGCGAACGGCGCTCCTTGCTGTCTGGCGATGGCCAATCCAGCTCTGATGAGGGCGATGCAGGAGAGAGTGGGGGCGGAGGTGGCTTGTCCGAGGGCGATGATGCCTCCCTCGCCAGGACGGACTCCCTGGGCCAGAGGCCTCAGCATAGGCGCATGGAATCCCTGGAGACACGTAGCTCGTTTGATCTGCCTCCAGACACCCTGCAGGTGCCATACGTGCATCGTTCCGCCAGCATACACAGCGCCCGGCCGCCCAACTTTCTCAGCAACGGCAAGAGTTCTCCATCTGCAGCCACCACGCAGCTTTCTCTAGATGAACACCACAGCGAGGATGACAATGCAGATGATGAAGGAAACCTGGTGAGAAAATCCACACTTGATTTATTACAGTTATTTTCAGTTCCTTTCAATAGATTTATCACAAACATCTACAGATTTTTTTCTATTCAATTCACTGTTATGAGATCACAGGAAACAGGACTTCTATATCTTCTGCTGCCAACAAAACTAACTTACTGGTCCTATAATCTCCTGTGGTCATCCATCTTTCAGAGTCGGAAGGCTCGTCTCTACCGCTGGCTGGAGCACAAGCAGCCCCAATGTTGTCGGGAGAGGGTCACTTGGTCTCTTTACCTGTTCCCCCCTCAATCACGGTAAGTGTCTGTGGCTTTCTTGGCTCTCACAGTCAATTCTTCTGAAAAGACCATCTTATATATTTTATATTTTGAGGAATGCTCACCATAAATGTGTTATATTGAGGTTTTTTCACTCATAGGATTAGTTATTTTAGGTTAGTAGGTAGCAATTTCTGTAATATTATGCACCAACAACCATCCCACATTCAAAGTCACTTAAATCATCTTTCTTCCCAATTCTGATACTCGGTTTGAACTTCAGCAGATTGTCTTGCCATGTCTGCATGCCCAAATGCATTGAGTTGCAGCCATGTGATTGGCTGATTTGATATTCGTATTAATGAACAGTTGAACGGGTGGACAAATAATGTGACTAACTAATGGAAGTCTATAGCTGTGTTTGAAATCGTCTCCTATACCCTCATTCACTGTTCCCTAAATTAGTCCACTTAAAGGGATAGTTCAAGCAAAAAGGAAAATTCTGTCATTAATTACTCACCCTCATGTCGTTCCAAACCTGTAAGACCTTCGTTCATCTTCGGAACACAAATTAAGATATTTTTGATGACATTTGAGAGCTTTCTGACCCTGCATAGACAGCAATGCAATTTACACTTTCAAGGCCCAGAAAGGTAGCAAGGACATCATTAAAACAGTCCATGTGACATCAGTGGTTCAACCTTAATTTTATGAAGCTGCGAGAATACTTTTTGTACGCAAAGAAAACAAAAATAATGACAATTTCTTCTCTTCCATCTCAGTCTTTGAAGCGCATTCACGAGAGTACCACGAAGACTGACACGGAAAAGAAATTGTCGTTATTTTTGGTTTCTTTGTGCACAAAAAGTATTCTCGTAGCTTCATAGCATTACGGTTGAACCACTGATGACACATGGACTATTTTAATGATGTTCTTACTACCTTACTGGGCCTTGAACGTAGTAGTTCTGTTGCTGTCTATGGAGGGTCAGAAAGCTCTCGGATTTCATCAAAAATATCTGGTAACACTTTATTTTAGGTTTTCTTAACTAGTTGCTTATTAGCATACATATTACTAGAAGCCATTAGCCATTTATTAGTACTAATTAAGCACATATTAATGCCTTATTCTATATGACCTTATTCTACATCCCTAATCCTACCCAATACTAAAGTTAACAACTACCTTACTAACTATTAATAAGCAGCAAATTAGGAATTTATTGAGAGAAAATTTGTAGTTAATAGTGAATAAGTGTTACCAAATATCTTAATTTGTGTTCTGAAGATGAACAAAAGTTTTACGAGTTTGGAACGACATGAGGGTGAGTAATTAAAGACGGAATTTTCATTTTTGGGTGAACTATCCCTTTAATAATCATTTAAAACTTAGCAAACTGGCAGCTCCAGTAGGGATGAAAATATTTATCTTGAACTCTGTCATGGCATCTAGCATGTATAAAACTTAATTAAACTATTTAATAATCAATTAAAAAGAAATTTATACCTGTATGATATTACACTGTACCCACATTGTAAGCGGGGTTTGGAAAAATGGATTCAGCTGCAGGCGCCATCTTCTGGCGAGATGTGTGAAATCTTTCAGCACGACCTTCATAGTGAATCATGGATATTCTCTAGCTGTTGAGTATACATCAGTTGTACACTCATTATTGCGGTTCATTATGGGATTGAATGAGTGCACTCGATAACATCTACTATACTTTCGGACATCATTACAAATGGCTGTCCCTTCGAATTGTGCCCTATTTAAGGGTATAGGGGTACAGTAACTTCTTAAGAAGTCTGCTGGGGACACCAGCTCTCCAGCATCCAAATTACAACATATGCTGGTCATTTTAGCAGGTGAGTCACATTTATCATAGTACCATAGCTCACATTCAGTACTGCAGTTTAGGTTGCCCCTAAGCCTTAGGAAACACCTTCATGAAGATGCTTAAGGGGTGAGAAATCTCCTGTACTTTTTAGCCTTTCTCTTAGGCATCTTCTTGGTCTTCCCCTTCCTCTCATCACTTTCCAGTGCTTTCCATTTTTGAAATGCATGTCTGCTCACATTAAGCTCCATGGAGGCTTCACTTATTAGAGGGAGAGGAGAGGAAAGAAGAACTCAGCATTGTATGTTACACTCTGTCAGCGCTTTACTAATTAAACATCAAACAACCTCAGATCATCCTCCTCCTCCTTCCTGTGCGAGCCCTGGATGATGCAAGCACTCACCACTTTGCACTGTTTTGACATGCAGACCTGCATACATTGGTGTCACCAAAACCAAGGCAAAAAGGCTTGTGAGTTTAGTATGTCCATCTGTGTCTCAATAAACTCCCAATTTGCTGCTTACAAATAGTTAGTAAGGTAGTTGTTAAGTTTAGGTATTGGGTAGGATTAGGGATGTAGAATATGGTCATGCAGAATATGTGCTTTATAAGTACTAATAAACAGCCAATATGTTAATAATAGGCATGCTAATAAGCAACTAGTTAATAGTGAGAATTGGTCCCTATACTAAAGTGTTACCTAATTTTTTTCATGAATATACATACTATATGTATTGTATGTATATACTACTGAGTTTGGGGTTAGTAAGATTATTTCATGTTTTTTGAAAGTCTCTTATGCTTCACAATCAACAGTTATTTGATCAAATCTGCAATTATTTGATCAAAACACAGTAAAAATAATAATATTGTAAAATATTATTAAACTTGGAAAAAAATCTATTTTAATATACACTAGTGGTAAACAGTTTTGAATTAAGATTTTTGTTAATTCTTTAAAAAAAACAGTAATACTGTAAAATATTATTACAGTTTTGTGATGGCAACACTGAATTCAGTTCTCAGTGTCACATGATCCTTCAGAAATCATTCTAATATGCTTATTTGGTGCTTAATTATTATTGATGCACAATTATTAATAATGGTTTTTATTATCAATGTTGGTTTCTTTCTTTCTTTCTTTCTTTCTTTCTTTCTTTCTTTCTTTTTTAATTAATTTTATTGTATTTATTATTATTATTGTTATTTTTTTGTACAAAAATAATTAGTAGAAAAAATCTGTATTAATAATAATAAATGTTTCTTGAGCACAAAAACATCATATTCAAATAATTTCTGAAGGATTATGTGACACTGAATTAATGGCTGCTGAAAAATCAGCTTTGCCATCACAGAATTTTTATTTTGTTTTATTTTATTTTTTTAAATAAATTAAAATAAAATACAGTTCTTTAGAGCTCTAATAATATTTCACAATATTACTATTTTTACTGTATTTTAATCAAATAAATGCAGTCTTTCAACAATATAAAAAATTTAGTTATTCCAAACGTTAGACCGAAAGTGTATTTTGACATGTAATTTATTCCTGTGATTTTTAAATGTCAATTGTTTTATTTCAACATTTGAATTCATTTCTACTCAGAAAACAGCATTGCATGAGCAATGAATATTTGCTTTAAATACATAGTTATATCTAAAGTCCATTTGAATTTGTTTTAGATCATTAGATGTGACATTATGTACTTTCTGGAAGCCTGTGAAACCTTGTGTGAAGTTGCCTTAACAGTACCAGCTGTGAAGTCATTGACTAACTGTGTAGTGAGGCAGTATGGCAGCAGCATTAGGTATCGGACGCAGCATTAGACTTCTCTCCCCATTTCACCCCGGCATGACCACACTCCCACCATGAGCGATCGGGGCTGAGAGAGGCAGGTTGGCATGACAACAGCACAGAGTTTGCCGTCTGTTCCCACACAGTGCCGTTCTGAGCATAAATTCTTTAACATCAGGCCAAGTCTCAGAGACATTAAAGAGAACTGAGCACTATTTATTCATAAAAGGAGTCATACCGCCGCACAGTATGTCTTATGGCAGACACACGTTCGTGTATACGTTTGTCACAGTTTCAAGTTGAGTTGAAGTGAAAGAGAGGGAAAATTAGGGATATGTTGTTCTTTTGTTATGAATGAATCTGAAGTAATGCCAGTCATGATTGTTAACATCTCATACCTGATACGTTAAATGAACTTGCCAAATTGCCAAATTTTTTTTTTTTTTAATTATTATTATTTTTTATCATTATTATACATAGAATGGGACTAAAAATGCTGTTTTTATTATTTATTTTATTGTTAGTTTGCTGAATTAAACCTGCAGCATGTCAAAATGTTGAACAGTGTAGCATTCTATTCTCTTAAATATTTAAAGAAAATAGATTTAAAGGAACAGTTCACCCAAAAATGAAAATTATCTGAGAATTTACTCACTCTCAGGCCATCCAAGATGTAGATGAGTTTGTTTCTTCATCGGAACAGATTTGGAGAAATTAGGCACTTTATCACTTGCTTACCAATGGATCCTTTGCAGTGAATGGGTGCCGTCAGAATGAGAGTTCAAACAGCTGATAAAACACAGTAATCCACAAGTAGTCCATCAGTTAACATTGTGTAAGTGAAAAATCTGCATGTCTGTAATAAACAAATCCATCATTAAGGTATTTAACTTTAAACTGTCACTTCTGGACACAATAGAAGCAACAGTTTGAAGCATCTTAATGATAGATTTGTTTATTACAAACAGTTTTTCATAAAAAAAAAGGAAGTCATACAGAGTTCAAATGATGAGGGCGAATAAATGAGGAAAGAAGTCTCATTTTTGGGACACTATCCCATTAAGAAAAACTCTACTACTGTAGTCTCACAGAAACTAGTCAAACTTTTTGTGGAAATCAGTTTCTTATTTATTAATTTTATGATCAACATGATGTTGAATGTTTGCATCACTCAGCCCACCATGTCTGGTGTGATTATGTCTTGCAGGTTTCGTGTGACCTGCAATAAAATCATCACTCACAAGATGTTTGACCATGTGGTTCTTGTCATCATCTTTCTCAACTGCATCACTATTGCCATGGAGAGGCCCAGAATCGACCCCTCCAGCGCTGTGAGTAATGTTACCTCATACACATTCACACACGCAAGCATGTCATTCAAAACAACATTTGCTGTTGGAATAATAGGTCAGATAATTGAAACACTTATCTGACATTGTATTCTTACTTTTAAGTGTAAAAAAAACAAACAAACAAAAAACTTTTGGCAACATTTTCATACAGTAGCAGGATGAGGATTTTAACTTTTTTAAATAATTCTGAAAACAATCATTTTATTTTATTTAATTTTAATTTTATTTATTATTATTATTATTATTTATTTTTTAGAACAAGCGTTGCAGTACATCAGTGTGCTAAGTTCTGATTCAAATATCTTAAAGTTCAACCAGGGGTCTCTGTCTGTCTGTCCTTCTATCTCTCTGACAGTCACTAGTAAAGGATTTGCAATTGTGTTCTTGCTTGTGATGCCCTTAGTTAATCAGGACATTATTTTCCTGCTGCTCCAGAGTCTATTGGAATTTACAGTTCAGGTTATTGGCTCAAAAAATTTTCCACAACCGATTGCCCATGAAGAAAAGATGGTCTGCGTGTGCCAGCTGAACAACTTTGTGATGAATGGGAATGCTAACTGACGCTCAGGGTCAGGCCTCTGAACTGCACATCTGTCATTTCCAGATTCTAAAACTGGGTGATCATTATGTTAGTTAGTATGTTAGTCTAGCATGTCCGTAATTATTACCTTGTCTAACCAGTTGTTTTGTTAGCAACTGAGAATAAAAAGTAGATTATTAGATGACATGGGAGTTGGATGGTTTTGCTGTTCTTTTAGGACGTTAAAACGGAAAAGATTCAATTTGTTATTCATGCTGTCTTACAGACCCAGAGGACACAATCAGCTTGGCTTAAATGCTTTGCTACATCTCATTATCAGTTTTGTATGTTTACTACTTTCAGTAGTTACATGCTCCCTAAGGACACCTACTGTAAGATGGAAGAGAAAAAGAAAGCAAGAAATGTTTTATCTTCTTTCCTTTCTTATCTAGATCATAATAGTTATAAGAATAATAATATAGAGTGCTACACTTAGTAAACTGTATATGAGTAAAAGTATTTCAGGGAAAAACAGCTATTTTAGTTGCTATTTTTTGACTTGGCAGAACAGGACGGCTGCAAACCTCCTTGAAAAGAGACAGCAGATGTCCATCATTTTTGCAGCTACCAGATTCCTGACATTTCAAGGCACATATTTTCATAAAATGTTGCCTACCTAGACTTTTCACTCACTCGTGTACCAAATGAGGACATTTCAGGCTCTTTATTAATTCACTGTTAACCCAAGTCAAGAGCTACTTTAGACCTTCTAACCATAATGAATTTATTATCTAATATCAAATTTATGTCCAGAGTCACTCTAACACTCATTCTGTAGCAATTTGTCAGTGTCAAATATCATTATGTGATTTTTCACACTGAGCTGCTTTGTACAGAATTACACAGGAGTTCCTAGTATTGTGAATGGTCCTCTTATTGTATAACAACATTATGTAATCTGTTTTTTTTTTTTTTTTTTTAATCAGGCTCATTGCATGTTGAGTATATGTAGTGATGCATACATTAGCATTATTTTCTTTCTGTGTCTGCCTCTGTAACTGATGAGAAAGATAGAAACCCCAGAGCACTCTACATGGCAGAGATCTGCAGTGCAGATGGCCTCATGTCCATCAGAGACTTTCCGTGTAGATTTAAATCCAGTTATATTGACTTGTTCACAGAATAGAGTTGTGTTTAGTTTTTTTCACATGTATACACATTCTTGATTTGGAACAAAAAACTGGAAAAAGGGAACAAGTATAAGCCTTTCTCCCCAAACTGATGAAGGATTCTGTCAGTAATGGAAATAGAGGACCTTAAAGCTTTCTCACGTGTAATGGTTTTCTGAGACATTATGTAGCATGGAAAGGTTGTTTTCCGTTGTGTTATTTTCCGGAGGTTTAATCCATGTAATCTGGTTTTTACCATGTGTGCCTCTGAGCCTCTATGATATTTGTTTACTTCCCCCTTAAGACGTCCTGTCAGCACTTCACAGAAGGGGAAAAACTCTACTTATGTTTTTTCCATGCACAGGCATGTGAATTTTTTCAGACTGTGGTGGATGGCACAGAGCGTTTTTGCCATTTAAGAAATGAAATTATGTATTTGCATAGATGTAAATGAATATTAAGATTATTATGGTTAATGAAAGACAGAAGTTGCATTTCAGTAAAATGCAATTGAGAAAAAACAACTAAATTATTAAATTTGCATTTAAATGCAGTAAAAAAAGAAAATTAACAAACAAAAATACCAAACAAATGACTTTGCTGCATTGCATGTTTTGTCATTTGTGAATGTAAGTAAAATTTGTAAATGTTTTCCGGTAATGACCTGTGACATGTTTGCTAAGGAACGTGCACATTTCAATATGAATCCACAGTATGATTTAACATTTCTGAGTAATTGTTGAATCTTTGGACCAGGTAAAGTCAGTTTGGTCCCACTGTCACTGCAGAATTGTGTAACTTTGTCTGTAATAGAACCTCCGTGATGAGCTTATGCAAACCATCTCATCTCCATGACAGACTTGATCTATAGTAACGGGTACCTCACTGAGCTCAGATGTGTGTCATCAATATTTCATATGGAGGTATTTTTCATTTGGGTATGAACAAATGCCATCAGACTCCCCACCTGAGTCCCCCTCTGAAGACAAGGCCTGAGCATGTATTTTCAGTGCCCAAAGTAATGGGAAACGGGTGATGAAAATACCAATGGGAGTTTTATCAGCTTTTGATTACTCTCTGCCTCTCTCTCTATCTCTAGTCACGTACCTACACACTGAACCTTTGAGAATGACAAATGCATTTAAATTCAGAAGTGGATCCCCAAATTACTTATTACTGATTGCTTTTGATTCACACTAATTTGCTAATGAATCATTTTGATAATTTTGTAAACCAATGGACAGACTCAAAAACAACAGTTTTACAGTTTTTTTTATCTATCTATCTATCTATCTATCTATCTATCTATCTATCTATCTATCTATCTATCTATCTGTCTGTCTGTCTGTCTGTCTGTCTGTCTGTCTGTCTGTCTATCTATCTATCTATCTATCTGTGTAGATAGATATAAAAAGATGTTATTTTAATTCTATCTATCTATCTATCTATCTATCTATCTATCTATCTATCTATCTATCTATCTATCTATCTATCTATCTATCTATCTGTCTATCTGTCTGTCTGTCTGTCTGTCTGTCTATCTATCTATCTTTTTCTGGCCTGGAAAGCACTTTTTAAAAACAATTTATTGTTTGCTTTGATTTTTGATTTTATGTTAGATTTAACTTGAGTTTTGTAAAGTACACACAATCACATTAACTGAAACTTGTACATCTTTTATTTATGTTTTTATTTATTTATTTTTATTTTGTTTGTCTGTGTTTTCTCTGCCAAGCTGGATGTTACTGTTATATGTGTGTGTGCTGTCTCAGACATTCAGTAACCTTTAAAAGAATGAGAGTGAAGGACAGGGTTTGTCTGACCCTTCTTCGTCAGAGACCAAACACTGTGCTTCTCAGACATGCTCTTCCTCATTCATGAATTCTGACCTGCACATACACACACGGTTCACTCGACAATGAATGAAAACAAGCCTCTGAGCAGAATGGAATGGCAAAGACGTCAGTCTGTTTTCAGAAACAATACAAACCGCAGTGATGATGTCAGCAGGAGGCTTTCTCAGAGAGAACAGGAGTTTTAGAACATGATGCCACGACCCACTGAAACATGCATTAGCAGGGGGTCATGGGAAAGATGGCCCCTGGACCCTGCTGCTCAGACACTGTAGGAGAAAGACAAACAATCTAGAGAGACCATGTTTGAGGAGGAGATCTCCATTGCTTGTTTTGCTTCCACACCACTTGTTTAAAGTACAAATCATCTTCTCATCCCATTGCACCCAGAATTTTCCTTTGCAAAAAGCTGAGCTTAAACACCAAGGGTTATTTGCAAGGTTGAATGAATCCTCAATACCTGTTGACTTAAATGAAATTGCTTGTGGCAGAGCTGAGGGCTGATTTGTATATGGATTCTCATTCTGCTTCAGCTTTTCCATAAAAAGCCAAAACAATCACGAATCACAGTAATAGCGTCAAGTTATAGATGAAGAAATTCAGCAATCGATGCCTCGCCCAAAGGAACCATGGTGGGATCTTAGCAGCCCTCCAGTTAACTGGGTCACCCCTAACTGAGACCAAACTAATAACCTTTGTGTAAGCAGCTCGCATTGTTATCCATTAGGCTTTCACGATCCATGCATGCCTGACATAGACAGAGCATGCAGAATAGACTACACAGTGGATATTAATCTTTTCTGTCACCCCTAATGCAAACTGCATCATATTTATTTAATTTTTTTTTTTTTTTCATTTTGGACTGTGCAGCGTAGACCGTTTCGGTTTGGGTTTGGTCCTATATTGTTATACTCTGTATATTGTTGTTTAGGATGCTAGAGTAGATCATTTTGAGGCTGATTCTGAGTAGGTCTGATTATTAATAGTTATTTTTCAAAGGTTTCTTTTTACATTTTTCTTTTTCTTTTTTCTTTTTTCATCTTGTTTTTGGTCACCAAGACTTTTTTTTTTTTTTTGGATCAAAAATACTGTAAAACAGTAATACAATTAAATGTTACTACACTTTAAAATTACTCTTTTATATTTTAATATATTTCAAAATGTCATTTATTCCTGTGATGGCAAAGCCGAGTTTTCAGAAGTCATTACTCCAGTCTTCAGAGTCACATGATTCTTCAGAAATCATTTAATGCTGATTTGGTGCTCAAGAAACATTAATTATTATTATTAATATTGGAAGCAGTTGTGCTGCTTAATATTTTTGAGGGTTCTTTGAATATGCAACACGTTCTCACTCCCAACTCGTCACATATTCACGCTTGATCAGGACCCCTTGGCATCGCTTTTTGACGCTCAAGGTATCCTTTTTAGCGTCACTTTTCGACGTGCAGGGTCCTCCATTGTGTTCAGTTGTTCGTCTTAATTTAATGGTTCACATGCACTTGTAAAAAAATAGATATATTTTATATAAATTTATACTGTCATTGGAGCACCTAACCCCACCCCTACCTTAAACCTATCCACTTCTGAACAATATAAAACACGTAACAGGCCAATTTAAGTACAGTCAAAAGGTATTTATTGCAAAAACTGACCATAAAAAAGCAGTATAAAAGCATTACAAACAAGTCGTGTTGCATTCTAAGTCTTCTGAAGCCATACGATATCTTTATGCGAAGAAGAGAGTAAAACATAAGGTTTTAATCGCTGAAAATGATCCCACTCCGTTAACACGCTTACATCTCAACTCCCGTAGCATGATGCAATTGGTCACGAGACACACAAGAGCCAGTAGCATTTCACAGCCAAGGCTGACATAAGGCTTCTTCATTTGAATTTACGCAGACTTCACTGCACACAGGATGAGCTTTACAGTGGACGGAGACAGCGATCGCGTCTATTCTTCTCACAAATCAATCGTTTTGCCTCAGAAGACTTGGAATATTAATACTTTTTGAATAAATTATGACTGTAGTTGTACCTGCCTGTTATATCCTGTGTTTTATTGACAAATGGTAGGTTTAGGGGCAGGGGAAGGGAACGTGCTCATTAGACTTGGAATATTAATACTTTTTGAATAAATTATGACTGTAGTTGTACCTGCCTGTTATATCCTGTGTTTTATTGACAAATGGTAGGTTTAGGGGCAGGGGAAGGGAACGTGCTCATTAATGTGTAAATAGTGTAATATAAATAAAACTGTTGTGACTGTTAACATTGAAAAATCACACCCCAACATATATGCAATAATGGCAATATTATTACCCAATATATAATTGAATAATGATGATAAAATTCCCAGTGCCTTTCGCGTCGGCATATTGACGCCAAGGGTTTCTTATTTAAAGCAAAGGAGGACCCTGCACGTTGAAAAATGACGCTAAAGGGTACCCAGTGCGTCAAAAAGTGATGCCAAAGGGTCCTGACCAAGCGTCAATATGTGACGAGTTGGGAGTGAGAATGTGTTGCAATATAAAGTCTGAAATTTGATTTGAAATAGATCGTCTTTGATGTTACTTTTTTATCAGTTTAATGCATCCTAGCTGAATAAAAAAATATATATATATATTTTTGCTTTTTACCAAAAATAGTAAAGACCCCAAACCTGTAAGCGAGTTCATTCTTTCCGTTCTTTCCATTCTTTTCAATTCTTTCCATCTGTTTCTTCAGAAATACATAGAATTATCATAACTGCTCTTTAAAATGGACATTTCCCAGTTCATACACATTGTATATTTTCAGAGGGGTTGTTATAGACGATGAACAAAAATATACCTGTTTAAAGGAACGATTTCACCTCTAATGAGCATGTGGCTCTTTCTGTTTATCAGCATATTAATGCACCTGTGGAGTTATATTCCTTACACCAGGAGTCTCTAGATTTTAGTGATCTTAGTATGAGAGCATTTTAGAGTGGAGTCTGTTGACAGTGTTACAGTCTGTTATAGAAAGAGGAACAAACAGTCCTGGCTCAGGTCAGAGCAGAGAGGTGGAGAGGACAGCACCTGCTGCGTGGGAAGGCCGTGTGGCACGGATGGAGGGTGAGAGGAGCAAGAGGTCTTCGTGTTTGCAGTGTCATTTTAGGATGAAAGTGTTTTGTAACAGTCTTATGTTTACGGATGTAATCTCATGTCGCTGTTTAAAAAAGAACAAAGAAACCTCAAATTAAAATTCGATCAAAATAAAATTTTGGCCTTATAAAATGTATGCAGAGACAGAGATTTCCAGAGGTTACATTATAGTATTCTAAAGCAATGCTGAGTAAAAAACGCTGGAAAAGAAAATACAAATACTAATTCTTAAAGGCATAAAAAAGGTCACATTCTTAGGGTTAGAAGATGATGATAAATAGTCATGAAAACATACATAATGAATGTTTTGCCACTAAATACTTTGGAATAACAAAATAAATGAACCCCATGGAAGAAAAACATTATTTCTTTTATCTTTTTATTTTAGATTTTTCAACTTACACTTTTGTCTTTAATAATGATTCTTCAGATTTGATTTACTTATTTGGACTTCAGAGATGGTTACTGTCATGAAGCTGTTACTTATCCATTTGTTACCCACTGTGTTGTCTAGTATCCAGTGAGGATGCTGGATGAAATTTATCGCATGCGGTGTGCGTGTGAGTATGTGATGTTAATGCCCGTGGAGTACTCAAAGCGTGGGCAGATTCTTAGTCCAATAGATGCCTTCACAGGAGGCACCTCTAATGTGTTATGCCACACACACACACAGACACATGAATCTCCTCTGATCCAGCACTGACTCACCCGTCACTTTCCCTGCTTGTCTGGTTCTCTCTGCAGGAACGCATCTTCCTGACGTTGTCCAACTACATATTTACTGCCATCTTTGTGACCGAAATGACAATAAAGGTAGGTGACGGGGTTGGCATTTGTCTCTGACAGAGGGTAAACTAACACACTGACTGGGCCAGAATACCAGCCAAAAGCAGGCTAACTTCAGTTCCCTGTGGCTTTTTTATAGTACCGATCTCTCTTAGATCAGTGTGGCTAATGGAGTCTAGTGAAAACATTCCTGTCACAGGCTTTTTGGCCTATCTTGCAACCCTTTTACTTTAAAGAGACAGTTCAGCCAAAAAATTAAACTTCTGTTATTTTTTGCTCATCTTCATGTCATTCTAAACCTTTCTTTATTCCGTAGAACACAAAAGGGCTGTGATTATCACTATTTTTATGCAATTAAAAGCTTTTGAGCTTTAAAATATGTAAAGGCATTATAAAATGTATAAAATGTAATATTTACAGAAAATATTAATATCAGTCCTATCTCTTACATCAAGACACATTTATGACAGAAGCAGTAACATCTGATCACTAAACAAATCTTTCGGTGGAATCATATCTTATCAATGAATCGCTTGATCCACTTAATGAACTATTCATAAAAGAAAAGTTAAAGATGTTTATTTGATAGAGAGAATTTATTTATTTATTTATTTATTTATTTTTATTTATTGCTATTTAATATTTTAAAGTTACCTGTATTCAACTATGTAACATGAATAAAATTCAAAACATTTCTTATAAACGTTGAAAACGCTGCTTAATAGGGAAACCAAGATTCATGTTTTTTTTTTTGTTTTTTTTTTTCAGGATTCTTTAATGAAAATAAATTTAAAATGCATTTATTTGAAATTGAAATCAGTCATCTGTTTGCAGTGGTAAATAGCTCCCAGAAAGAAGGCTTCAGAAGATTTCAATTATATGCATAAGTCATACATGCATGCATTTTTATGATGCTTCTGAGTCAGTTTCATTCATTTTAAAAACAGATCTCTCCTTTTGTGTTTCATAGAAGTAAGTAAGGTTTGGAACAACGTGAGGGTGAATAAATAATGACAGAATGTTCATTTTGGGAGAGCTATCCCTTTAAGGCACTGCTTTCCTTTGACAATTACAAAGTCTAAACAAAGACTACAGCAGCGAAATATTAAAATCACGCTCTGACATGTTCAACTGCTGCCAGTCAGCTGAATTAAACATTGAACAAATGCAGGTCCTAAAGAGAGCCCACTGACATGAAGAGTCTATTAAGCAAGGCTTGCTCTCTATTTTCCACTCTTCACCACAGCAGTTAATACTAAGTAGGGGCGGATTGTCTGCCAGATATTCAAATGACTATCGTTGAAATGGAAGAACATGCTGAGGCCTCTCTGGAGAAGACAGAAAAGTTCATAGGTGTCAGTCACAAAGGTCTAGGCTTTCTATTCTGGGGCCCTGCTTTATGCCAGGTCACGCCCACCCAAGAGATTTCAAATGAAAATCCTGGCACAGAATAATCGTACTCACTGGAGGTTAATTAACGGCGACTGACGAAAACTTTCCGGGTTGGATGAAGATGACAGGGCTGTTGAAACTCCTGGCTTTTGTTGCCTGACATGCCTTTGTTCACTTTGAGCTCTGATCATATTGTGGTTTGATATATTCACCAGCAACGTCATTAGGAGCCGTGTATTCATGCTTAGCACTTTTTAGTCAGATGATTCTCACTCCTGGTTTGTTTATCTCCGCTTTTCTCCCCCCTCTGAGCCCTTTTATATGCCAGCTGTATGCCAGTCTAACCTGATACGCTCTCAGAAATGCCACGGTAGTGTGACAAAGACCTCTAGGGAATAAGAAAGTGTTTCTTCCCAAATTCAGATTTCAAACACATCATGTTTTCTCACGTTTCCTGTCATGTGCATAGTTTTTCTAATGGTTTCGAAAGAATTTCATTTATAGCAGCGTGCGTATTTTTACAAAATTGTGTGCCTTTTTAACATCTACAATATTCATTTGTCATGAAAGCTACAGTAAACAAAGTTCATAATTGTGAAGGATACAGAAAATATGCTTTACAGATATAATGAAATATTGCCTTTCCTTAAAGTGGTAGTTCACCCAAAAATGAAAATTTACTGAAAATTTACTCACCCTCAGGCCATCCAAGATGTAGATCAGTTTGTTTCTTCATTGGAACAGATTTAGAAAAATGTATCATTACATCACTTGCTAACCAGTGAATCCTCTGCTGCCAATGGGTGCCATCAAAATGAGAGTCCAAACAGCTGATAAAAACATCACAATAATCCACATGTAATCCACACCACTGCAGTCCTTCAGTTAATGTCTTGTAAAGTGAAAATTTGCATGTTTGTAAGAAACAGAGTCCATCAAGAAGTTTTTAACTTCCATCCTCTATCCATATTACTTTCTCCACTGAAAAAAGTCTTCTCATCTGAATCAGGAGAGAAATCAAGCACCGTTTACAAGCAAAAACAGTTCTGATTATGTCAGTGGATTTTGGTGTGAGAGGACAACAGGACATTATTATGGATTATGTACTTGTATTTTGGCTAGAAGTGATGGTTTAAAGTTAAAATGCCTTAATGATGGATTTGTTTCCTAAAACATGCACTGGACTTGTGTTGATTACTTGTGGATTATTATGATGTTTTTATCAGCTGTTTGTACTCTTATTCTGACGGCACCCATTCACTGCAGAAGATCCATTGGTAAGCAAGTGCTGTAATGCTAAATTTCTTCAAACCTTTTTAGATGAAGAAACAAACTCATCTAAATCCTAGATGGCCTGAAGGGGAGTAAATATTCAGCGAATTTTTATTTTGGGGTAAACTACTCCTTGAAAATTGAAGTCTTTTATTTTGGCTATTATGGTACAATCCGCCCATCTTCCACTTTTCAAACAAACAGATCAACCTACAGATGGCTCACTTGGACTAGAATAAAATGTTTTATCATGAAAATGTACACAGTTTGACTTTAAGTGAAATTTTATCCAACATTGCTTTTAAATCATATCTGTTGTTTTTGTGAAGGTGGTTGCTTTGGGCTTTTGTTTCGGGGAGAAGACCTACCTGAAGAGCAGCTGGAACATTCTGGATGGTATGCTGGTGATGATCTCCGTGATTGACATCCTGGTATCCATGATCTCCAACAGCGGCACCAAGATCCTGGGGATGCTTCGAGTGCTACGTTTACTGAGGACCCTGCGGCCACTCAGGTACACTGATCACAACACAACTCTTTGGGTCAGAGTGCTAGATTTGCACATCTTAAATCAGCATCCACTTTCTTACAAGAAGCATAATTAATGTAAAGACTAAAGTCCCACAATTAGCCTCTTCCTCACAGAAGCATCAATTAGCTCCTAATTGATGCAGTATGTAGCTGTGTTTGTGTTTATGCATATGTATGTGCATTTGTGTGCATATGTGTGTGCGCTGTGCACCTTTCCTCCTGCAGAGGGAACTTCTGGAGGCCTTCCCTACTCTTAAATATTTATGACACATTCAAGCAGAAAATAAAAATCAAATATTCATCTTTCCTGCCCAATTTCCCCACAAAATGCTTACACTGGTCTTTCACCCCCAGTCGCTCCCTTCTCCCTTTTCAAGTACTCCTCAATTTAGGGTCAACTTCCCCAAGTTCCTGAAACTACCAAGGGACTTGTATTAAAAATACATCATATTCCTGTAGTTGTGTTTGTACTTGCCTTTCAACTGTGTTGGTGCAACGTTAATTTGCCGTCAACAACATTTCTGAAGAGGAGCTGATGGGAAAAAGGAATATTTGGATGTGTTTTTGCATTTCTCTCTCAGATACGAGGAACTTTAGAATATTAAATAGCAAAAATCAACTACTAACTTTAGCTTACATGTATATTTATCTTATAATATTTATACTGCATTAATGTAAATTACATACGTTTGCACCTGTAAACTACTAAAGAGTAAAAAAGTTGTTGAGGAAAAATTTAGTAATTACATTGTGTCTATGTATGTATATGCAAATACTTTTGTACCTGCAGACTAGTAAAGAGAAAAAAAAGCTGCTGTGGGGAAAAAAAGGACCATAATTACATTAATTCAATGAGAAATTATTAGCAGCCCGGGTGGAACCAGTCTTGGCTCTGGATCCCCAGTGCCTGGTCTGCTAATTATTGACCTCTGGTGTGGATTATCCCTGCACATTCTGACTTTTTCCTGAATCCTGATTTTCTAGTCTTTTTATTAGTATTTTAATTTGTGCTGATAAAGCATGCTTGTTTGCTGAACTGTACCGTGCCAAATAGGGATGAGGTATTTAGATATGACGAATAAGCCTTCCAGCAAATCTTTTAAGGCATCCTTCACCAGTTTGCTAAAACAGCTTATACATGATTCATGTCACCACCCCTGAGCATCACTATTACTCCACTGCTATCAAATAGTGCATAGAGATCCAAGTATACCATTATAGATAATGAATAGTATGTGGAACAAATCTCAAATTCCTTTTTATGATTTTATTCTGATGAAGTGTTGAATTTTATCCACTAGTGGTGTAGTTACATAAGGTGAATTAACCTTTAAACAGTCTGTGTGATAAGTTCCCATTATAACTAATGACAGTTGCTTATTTGACTGTCAGAAAATGTAGAGCACCCGGAGAGAAAAAAAACGCCCTGTAAATTAAACATGAAGCGGTCTGTGTTTTCACCTCGAGCTCCTCTGCATGAACATTTTAAAGATTCTCACACAGAGTTTCTTCCACTGCCAGAACGCTCTGCTTCAGAGAACTTTACTGTGTGTGTCTGCCTCTGCACCGCCGAACACCTTTTGAAAGTTTTACTTCTTGATCCTTCCCTCGACAGACTTTATATTAATGCACCTCTGTGTGAAGTCCAAGTTGAAATCAAAAGAAAGACAAAGACAGCTGTAAAAAGTCTCCACAGCGTGGGCTCGGCTACTCCAGCAAAAGTGAATTCAGGGAGGGGTGGGTAATCCAGACCGCATGTGTATCTAGACCACTCTGTGCAGTGAGCTTAAAGGGACAGTTCACCCAAAAATGAAAAATTCTGCTATTGTCTACTCATCCCTCATGTATTTTGATTCTGGTATGACTTAACTTTTTTCTTTTCTTTTAACAAGTAGTCCAAGCTGCCCTTTTCCACACATAAATAATTGTTATTAATAATATTCCAATGTATTTGCATATATTTTTGTTCAAATAAAATTTATATTAATTTGACTTTTTTCTTTTTCTCAGCTTTTTAAAAAATAATTTAAATACACTACAATTTATTTATTTTATTTCATTTTATTTTAGTTTATTTATCATTTTATTTTATTTCTTAATTTTTATTTATGTTTGTGGAAAAAAGTCTCTTATGCTCACCAAGGCTGCATTTATTTGATCAAAATAAATAGTGTAATATTGTGAAATATTATTGCAACTTAAAGCAACAGTTTTCTATTTTAATATATTTAAAAATGGAATTTATTCTTGTGATGGCAAAGAATTTCTTATTATGTTGAAATCTGCTTAATATAGATACATATTTATTTATTTATTTATTTGGAAACCATATTTTTTGCATTATTATTATTATTATTATTATTATTATTAATTTATTTTTATAATTCCTTGATGAACAAAATTAAAAAGAACAGCATTATTTGAAAACATTATTTATTTATTTATTTATTTATTTATTTATTATTATTTTTTTAGGACTTTTTATGCTTTTATTGTGCATTTTGACGTTTGACAGCCTCTATTCCCCATACGTTTACATTATATGGTCAAGAGCAGCGTAAACGCTTCAGAACATCTCATTTTGTCATACAGATTTGGAGTGACAGGAGCATAAGCAAATAATAACAGAATTAAAATTCCCTTTAAGAGGGGTTGATACTGTAAGCCCATTAACTTATTTGAAATCTGTGTTGGACAGTTAATGTCTGTGTACTCCTTATCAAGTATTAATGACATTGTTACAGAGATGTGTCTCTTTCCGTCTTTAGACAGGATGATTTATGAGCTGTGTTAAGGGGGGATGTGCACACTCTGTAAATTCATCAACTCTTTGACCCCCAGGTTAAACCCTTCCACTGTATGTTGCACTGCATGTCACTCTCGCGGATCTAAATTAATCTCAAAAGCGCATAAAGAACCATCCATCCTCTACTGTCTGCTTGAGCCCCAGAGGAACAGACCCTCCCTTAAACACATGACGCCAGCATCTATCTACTCATATCACTCCATTCAGTCTCCTGCTTGACCTCTTCGCAATGCAAATAACCTGACATAATGTAGCGCTTTATTATTGTTTGTGCTCATTAATTCTCACGCTAATTACAGTTCCGCTTCTTTCACAGTGCCTGTCCACTCTAAGGCATTTGTTAAGCTAATCTAACCATCCTTGACTTGAAGCAAGTTAGTTTTTCTACATTGTCTATTTGCTGTAATTACAGGGACGAAGAATTGCAGCAAAAAATGATAAGGATAGATTAGCTCTTTCTGATTTCATCTGGAACTGATTAATTTCATTTACATAGCATATCTGCAGATGTCCCTTATGTCTTATTGTTTTTAGATAATTGCTTGTGTAATTGTGAAGTCATAATTTTACTGGATTATGTGAGGGTGCTAGGATGGAGATAGCGAGAAAGAGTTCAGTCATTATTTCTTCACTGGTGCATTAAACAACACCAGATGAATAAGTAATGACTGAATTTTTGGGTGAACAATCCCTTTAATATCTCCTTTTTTTGGTCTGCAGAGAAGTAAGTCATACAGGTTTGGAACGACATGAGAGTGAGTAAATAATGATGTGTGTAAAAAAATAGTGTGTGTGTGTGTGTGTGTGTGTCAGGGACACACAGCTTGAATCCCCCAAACTGACGATTCCCAGCCCAACTACAGCATCCTTTAATTACAGCCAGGATGAAAATGTGTCTCTGTGTTCTGGGAATAAGAGGCTCCTTCAGTGCTCTAGTTATTGTTCACTTCTTGATTTATTTATTTATTAAAACCTTTTAGAATGTAAAAACGTGATCAGAGCTATGAATATGGGAAATTCAACTTTTCTGAAGGCTTGCAGAACACAATAACTATAACACGTGTGCCTACAAAGCAGAAGAACGCATCAGCATCACATTATAAAACTAGGACCACCATCCTGGTTTCTCACCGACAAAAAAATATCATGGTATTTACAATAGTACCATTATATTTTAGCATACTATGATAATCATTCAGTACCGTGGTGTACCATAGGGACACATAACTTCACTGTGTTCTGGAATGTGTACTGTAATGAAAAACATTACTGGCACAACACTTCAGGCACTAGCGTCCTCTATTGGTCAGGGGTTGAAATCTCATGGTGTGAGACCAGTATTATTAGTATCATTTATATACCATTATAATATTGATATTGTTTGATTTTACTTTTGATTTGACTTTTTAAGTTTTAGTAGTATTATGTGATTTTTTTTTCAATTTAGCTTTCATTAAAAACCTGAACTGATTTTTAGTTGCAAGTTTTTCATCTAATATTCATATTTTGATTTGATGTTTCAGTTCAAGCTTTTTTTTCAACTAAAAAAAAAAAAGTTAATTGTTTTAGTTTTAGTAAACAAGTCATATCATTTCACTAGACTGTCCCTCTCAAATCAGTCAGAGCGTGGGTCTAGACGTATTGATCCTTCTCATCGTTTGACATTTCCATAATTGATTTACGGTATTACCTGAAATCCCCCAAGTGAGCTTTGATAAATACGCTTGAGCTTGTGAAAGATGCATGCGGATATTCAGACAAACAAAAGACAGAACAGCCTGTTATCTGCACTCCCTTTTGGCAGACTCCTTTCTCAAGCAGTCACTTTGACTAAACCTGATTGGTCTCTTTAAATATGGCCTTTTCTTCATCCTCAGACACTGATACAATCACAGCACACTTCTTAAGAAGATCAAAGCTTAGGATCAAATCAGGTTTTTCCGCTTTAGCTCAGTTCTGTGGTGAGAAGCCAGAAATCACTGTCACCAGATGAGGACTAATGTGCCTTTTATTCTTTATTCTGAAGGAGAAAAGAATTTTGTGGGTGTGTGTGTAGTATCATAAACATCTTGCAGTATACAATGTTTCTGCAATGCGTCTGGATCCCCTGCTACTGCTTTAGTTCCTCATTGTGTCCCATTAACATCAGTTAATCACAAACAATGCCGCAGATTAAAGCCAGTTGTCTTTTTACAGCTCCCTTAGAGTATAATTTTTACGTTATGCATTGTTCTTACAGACAAGCAGTTGATCATGAATCTGTCTGCAATACTTTTTAATGGTTGGTCTTGCATTAGATGGACATCTTTGACCATTTAAGCACCTTTCATTGGTTTTTCACTGGTCTCGTGCCAAGAGCGCAACATATTTAAGACAGCATGTTAACTAAAGAAGCCAAACATGCTTTCTGTCCCCTTTTAGTGGTTTTTATTTATTTATTTATTTGTTTATTTTTGACAAAAGAACACACCCTGGCCTCTAAAGCAGCTGAATTCTTGTTAGAGCTGTGTATTTGTACATATGTTATTGAGTGTGCCTTTTTGAGCAGGTGTTTTTATGTCACTGTTGATGCCAGGTTGACAGGTGCGGTTTTGTGCGGATGTCGTGCCGTTAATAATTAGGCTTCATCTTTATTCCGGCGGTTTAATTAAAACTGTCTCCTTTCTTTGCAGCACAGAAAGTTTCCCTACAGCATTGCATTGCGGTTGCTTAGCATAATGGCGAGGGCATGAAATGTTTGCTGGTAATTGCCATGCTCACTCATAGAGGAGGTAGTGATTGCAGCGATGATGGAATGCCAAAAGTAGAGAAAGCTGACTAATGTCAGGTCAGTGAAAGCATGAGAAACATGTATCCACTCGCTGACTCTGGCCAGGGAAGGGCTGAGGATTTTAAGGATCCTTTCTGAGTTTACAACTATGCAGCTCATCATATAATTGTGTATAGTTAGGATACTAAAATAAGTTGGCTTGTCAGGTTTTAAAGAAAGGAGAAAGCACTTCCCATGTATTTTATTTTTTGTCAAAGATAATATGTCTAATTCAAATTTTTTGTCCAAATTTGCAGTTATTCAGGGTAAAAAAAAAAAAAAAAAATGTGACTCAGATTACGTTATGGTTTTTGGTGACCACAGTGTATTTTGTGGGGTGAATTATGAGCTACGCAGTGAAGCCATTTGAAATGTAAAAGACATTTAACTCTCTGCATTGATAAATATTAGCGCTGGCAATCAATGTTAGTGGGTTAATGCTTTATTTTGACATCCCTAAATATACTAATAAATAGAAATATTTATTATTATTAATATAAATTAGGGATGTCAAAAGATTAATCGCATCCAAAATAAAAGTTTGTGTTTACATAATATATATGTGTGTACTGTGTATATGTATATATAAATACACACACACGCTATATATTTAAAAAATATTTATTTGTATGTATATATTTAATTTATATATAATTTATATCATATATAAAAATAAATATTTTATACATAAATATAGCTTTTTGGATGCGATTAATCGTGATTAATTGTTTGACAACCCTAATATAAATGTGAAGTATACAGTTATATAACACGAAAATACTATACAAATTCTGTAATTTTGTAAAATTGTTTGTTTTGTTTTTGTTTTTCTTGAGAAAATAGCTTTTGCATTGAGTTGCCTCTTGATTTCCAAATGGAAAATCAAGGTCCTGAAGCAAAAACCAGCTGAGAACCTCCAGGCTAGTTAAACATCTGTTCTCTTGTATGATTTTCAGAGTGATCAGCAGAGCTCCAGGACTGAAGCTGGTTGTTGAGACACTGATGTCATCCCTCAAGCCTATCGGGAACATTGTCGTCATCTGCTGTGCCTTCTTCATTATTTTTGGCATCTTGGGAGTTCAGGTAAGTACAAAACAGCATAACCCTTCAGAAATCACAAGCGTAAACCAGTTTAAAATGGTTTTCTAATGGTAAAATGGGTCGTTTCAGAGAGGCTTTGAGCACTTTTCAGCTTGGTCAGCATAGCAGGCCATCTTAAACCAGCTTAGGCCAGTTTTAGCTACGTTTTTCAGTAGGGAAGTTAGAAATGCTACCTTACAGTTATATTGTGGATATAATACTTTTTGCTTCAATCAGACTATTAAAGTGAAAGCCAGTCTTAACTTTAGGGATTAATTGTAGTAATTCCTTCTAAGAAACCATCATATATAAAGTAACATAACATTTGACAGCTCTGTGTGTTTAATCCACAAGATTGCCTTTAAGACTTTTAGTGAGAGTGAAAGAGGTGGTGCATAGAACAAATACATGATTTTCTGTCATTTCTGTAAATTTGGAACATACTCTTCTACCCACAGCTGAATAATTTGACTATGATTAAAATGCTCTGTTTTCCTTACTTACAAAATTTACATAGGTCCGTAGGGGAACGCCGATGTAATTTATCTTCCATACTTCCAGGAAAAGATGCCTGTGCTCTTTGTGCCTGTACGATGTGTCATGTGTAACACTGAATTTGTCCTTGTATGCTTTTCACTAAACAGTCATACTGGACTTTCAATAATGGGGACATAACCATCTTGTATGAAGTTGTAACATATGTTAATAATTAATCATTTGAATTTCACACCCTCTTCTTCATCCAATATATATCCAATATGTATATATTTCTGTTTATTATCTCAAGATACTTGATATCTACAGTATCATAGACATGTTGTGCATTATTCCAAAAAATCGCTCACAAAGAAAAGGAAGGTTGGTTGCGAGCTGATAAAATTGCTTTTTCCTCACAGCTCTTCAAAGGAAAGTTCTTTGTGTGTCATGGGGAGGATACGAGGAACATCACCAACAAGTCTGATTGCCTTCAGGCTAACTACAAATGGGTCAGGCACAAGTACAACTTTGATAACCTTGGGCAGGTAAGCGTTTAACCTGGCAGTGGTTATACAAACATTCGCTCTGTCTCAAGATGCTCTTTTAGACGTACCTTCAAGCAACTGGTAATGCCGCTTCCAATTTGAAAAGAATCCGTTATGGTCTCATCCCATTTTCAGCAAAGTCAAATGGAACCACTGAAGTCAGATATTTCTTTTAACCTTTTTTATCATCTCTCACCTCCCTCAGGCCCTCATGTCCCTTTTTGTTCTGGCTTCCAAAGACGGTTGGGTGGACATAATGTACGACGGATTGGATGCTGTCAGTGTCGATCAGCAGGTATTGACTGTATCAGATGCTCTTATTACCTGCATAACATTTTATTGTATTTTTATCCTTGTGGATTCACCTTTTCTTATCTGAAACTGTGAACGGTTTGGCAACCTTATTTAAGTGGGTCACTGTCAACTGTGGGCCAGAATATGTCCCAGTCATTCGCATTCTCTGATAACCGCAACTCTGATTGGACAAACTCTATGAACTGAATCAGAGCTGAAAATCATTGGTCAGCATTCCTGTCCTGGCTTCAAAGAACTACTTTTCCATTCATCGGTTCTTCTGTAAAGCTCCTTACTCTCCATTCAACAGATCTCTTTGAAGTGGCTTATTTTACACACTTCCTCCAAATGTCAATTTTTTTTATACAGTTTGAATTTTTGAATAATTTGAATTAATTTTTGAGTAATAAAATATAGGATTTTTTTTTTTTGTCTGAAAAGGAAGTCTCCATGCCTCATGTCTGGCTGTAGGCTCCTGAAATTATTCTTCTCTATTTGAAAAGAGCCCAGCCCTTTTCCAAGCCAAGGCATTTATGTGTTTGAATTGGAACAGATATCTCTTCTTCAAATTCATGCCGTGTGGCCTGTGCCTCACCATTGCACACAGGACACTTAATCTAGCCTAGAGGCAAGCATCTTTTGGGTCCCCAGTAGGACAGACCTTTGAACTGAAATGTTATTGATATCCCAATTCTCCATCATCATCATCTTGAACATGGCTGTAACCTACTCCTGGGGACCTGACTCAGCAACTGATATACTGGTTTTTATGAAGAACTTCTTTTTTTTTTTTTTGGAATTATATATTATATTATATTATATTATATTATATTATATTATATTATATTATATTATATTATATTATATTATATTATATTATAAAACCTATTTTTTTCCCTTGCTCTAATAAAAATCTGTTGCTAAAAATATCAATAGTAATAAAATTATGTAATTATTCTTAATTTTGTCACACTTTATTTTAAGATCCAATTCTCACTATTAACAAACCATTAATTACGACTTTTACCTCAATAAACTCTTAATTTGCTGCTTATTAATAGTTACATTTACATTACATTTAGTCATTTAGCAGACATTTTTATCCAAAGTGACTTACAAATGAGGACTATAGAAGCAATCAAAACCAACAAAAGAGCAACAACATGCAAGCGATATGACAAGTCTCGGTTAGCCTACCGCAATACACGTAGCAAGGTTTTTTTTTTTTTTTTTTTTTTTAAACAAGTAGATAGTATATAGAAAAGAAAGCTAGTGTTTTAGTTTTTTAATAAAAGCTAGCAGTTAGAGAATAAATATGCAATTGATAGAGGGTGAAGTGTGTGTGTGTGTGTGTGTGTGTGTGTGTGTGTGTGTGTCTGTGTGTGTGTGTGTGTGTTTTGTTTTGTTTTTTGTTTTTTTTTTAATAAAAAGAAAGGAGATAGATAAAATAAAATTAGAAAAGAGAATGCTAGAGTTATAGGGTCAAATAAAGATGGAAGAGATGGGTTTTTAGCCATTTCTTGAAGATGGCTAAGGATTCAGCTGCTCGGATTGAGTTGGGCAGGTCATTCCACCAGATGGGAACAGTTAATGAAAAAGTCAGAGAAAGTGATTTTGTGCCTCTTTGGGAAGGCACAATAATGCGGCGTTCACTTGCAGAACGCAAGCTTCTAGAGGGCACATAGGTCTGAAGTACTGAATTTAGGTAAAGGTTTGCAGAGCCAAAGGTGGTTTTGTATGCAAACGTTAATGCCTTGAATTTTATGCGAGCCGCTATTGGTAGCCAGTGCAAACTGATGAACAGAGGTGTGACATGCGTTCTTTTCGGCTCATTAAAGATTAATCATGCAGCGGCATTTTGGATTAATTGTAGAGGTTGGATGGAATTGGCTGGAAGACCTGCCAAGAGAGCATTGCAATAGTCAAGTCTGGACAGAACAAGAGCTTGAACATAATTAATTAATTAATAGTTAGTAAAGTAGTTGTTAGGTTTAGGTATTGGGTAGGATTAGGGATGTAGAATATGGTCATGCAGAATATGTGCTTTATAAGTACTAATAAACAGCCAATATGTTAATAATAGGTAATAATAATAATATGCTAATAAGCAACTAATTAATAGTGTAGCAAATTAGCTCAAAAGGGAAATGTATATAAATAATTACAATTAATTATGATTAATTACAAATATTTATATCAGCTGCCAGTAATAACTAGCAGAATTAAATTGCCATCAACTAATCTGTTCGTCCAGCGAACATTCAGTGTAAATTCATATCAACTCTAAAGCCCTATTCGCACGGGATTAGTATTATCTGGGGACCATGTGTGATTTTGAAATTACCCCTCCACATCTGAATTTCGTGTGGTGCATTCGCACGGGATAAGCGAAACATATTTTACTCGAATTTACTGACTTATCTCCCGGATACCTGGATGTCAAGGCTTTGAGAGTCCCGTTCTATGGTCCAGTTAGATGGATTTAAAAAAAAGAAACTAATATGGTTTCATGCCCTGTGTCATTTACATTTCACCAGGTTAAAATAATATCTGAAGCTTTATGCTTGATTTGTTTGTAACACATTAACCTCAAAACCTTTTCAACTTTCTCTTTCTGCAAATTGTATGTTGTAGCGATATGACTGCACCCAAAATACTATCAAACACTCCAACGCAGCTCCATTCTTCGTGAGAAATAAAAAAAACTTGAAAAATGATATACGACCCGCCAAATGCTGGCCAAATCACAGAGATGCCGATTCGCACGGGACTAATATTATCACAGGACCTCGGTTTTCGGCGAAATATGGTAGGTCATTTGCGGGGGAATTTTTACTTTACAAATTACAGACATGGCCGATTCGCACGGGATTAAGATCACAGACAGCCTCCGCAATTATTACAAATGACTGGAGGTCACCAGGTAATACTAATCCCGTGCGAATAGGACTTAAGGAAGGATATTTCCGTGGCCACAGAAAATACTTTCCTATTAATGCATCAGAGCATGTAGCAAGGGTCGAAATCATGAAGGGACATTAATTTGCAAGGCAGAACCAGAAACTCATGTAATTTGTGCATAAAACCTTTATTAACTAAACGCTAACACACTTAACTAATCTAAACAAACAAACAAACAATCACTCATACATGGGGAAAGGGCCAATGAGACTTGATGGAGGAAACCATCAGGAAAACAAGAGAATGAAGCTATGAAAAGAGTCAGTTAACCACTGGAGTAAAACCATCACCGCCGTTTATAACTATAACTTTTATAATTTATATATTTTTTTCCTTGCTATAATAAAAATCTGTTGCTAAAAATAATAATAGTAATAAAATATAGAATTATTATTAATTTGGCTGCTAACTTCAGAGCCAGCTATTTTGTTTGTTTTTATATATTATATTATTTATTAGATGAATATGTAAGGCAAATAGTTTTTTCCTTGCTCTTATGAAATCTTTTGTAAAAAATAATAATAAAAATATATTAATTATTAAAAAACATATATTAAAAAAATATATAATGGCTGTGAACCTCAGACCCAGCAGTTGATATACTGTATGCTGGTTTGTATAAAGAACATTTTATAATTTAAGTTCTAATTTATAACTTGTATTAAATAAATCAAATCTGTTGCTACAAATAAAATTATAATTAGCTTAAGCACCAATGTGTGTGTACATTAGTGTGCACTCTGTACATTAATCCACGTTGTGTTTTTCTGTGTTGCAGCCCATCATGAATTACAACCCATGGATGCTGCTCTATTTCATCTCCTTCTTGCTGATCGTGGCTTTCTTTGTGCTCAACATGTTCGTTGGCGTGGTGGTCGAGAACTTTCACAAATGTCGGCGGCACCAGGAGGCTGAAGAAGCCAAACGGCGTGAGGAGAAGCGCCTTAAACGCATGGAGAAAAAAAGAAGGAGTAAGGAGAAGGAGCTAGCTGGTCGGTAGCCTTTCCACACCTTTCTGAGTCCTGCTTGATCATTTTGATTTGACCGCGTGCTAAATTAGATGCTAATGCTAATTAGTGACTGGCATATGAGGAATGAGATGCTCAGGCCCGTATTTAACTAGGAATCTGCCCCTCCCCAGCTTGCCCCCTTTTGCCTGGGAACGTCTCTAGAGCATGTCCCATGGCTTGCATGGTGATCTGCTTACTGAGAGAGCAGGGTGTGCGGTGGACCCCTGCCCCAGGGCTCTGCCCACCCTCTTCCTCTCATGCATGTAGGGCAGTTCAGTCTGAGAAGTAAATAAAAATCTTGTCACACTCAAACTGGTTACATCCATCAGCTGCCTGCTCCGATGCTACCCAGGATGCACGGCGTGGTATTGATGACCTTAAAACGACATCATTGGGAACCTCCGTGTGGATGCATTGGCTTGGACGTTGGTCCAGCATGTTTGATATTTACAGTTCAAAATGGGAAATTTCTATTTTTTTTAAGCCCTTGAGAAATACAGATGTAAATAGGTGATCTAGACTATAACATTTCAGTCAGACCCCAAGATCAGAGACTAAAACTCATGGAAGGCAAACAAAGCTAGTCTTATCTAATCTCAGTTCAAAGGTCAAATCTAGCCCTCTCGAAATGTACTGTCACACCATACTTTCTCATGAATATCTATATTTGATTTGCACATTAGCTGATTAGCGTGTCCTTTGTTTTATAGTGCTATCATGCCATCAGCTCTAGCTGGAGAGGGAAAGGTGCTTTATTTTACCTTGCTTCATCTTTTCTTTTTGCTCCAAATCTAATTTTCCGTAGGTGTGAATGTCTGACGGGATGTGTCAGGTTTCCGGGGTTGAAATGGGATTAAACTGTGTGTCAGCTTTGCCTGGCCTGATTAATATTTTGAAACTTCTTTTTGAACATAATATCTAAATATCCTGAGGTAACTTTGTGGAATTTTGCTATAAAAAGTTGAGCGAAAACGTGTGGTTCCTTTCAGGTGAACTTGTTGGTATCATTAACTGAAAAAGTGAAAAGTTATTTGTTTGCCAGACATTTCCATCCACAAAGTATTTCAAGAACAACAATCTAGGACTAATATACAGGGCTCGAACAGCCGGGATAAATAGATTTAGTAGTAGTGTTTTACACATAACAATATTGTTATTTTGGACTCAGAATAATTGGAACACCCACCGGCATATTCTCCCAGAAAATCCATCCTATTTCAGCTCCTTTGATGGTTTCTTTGCTTGCCCTACCTGATTAACATGGTTTCGTTCTTCTAGATGTAATGCTGACCGGTGTTAGTTGGTCCAGTCCCGATCACACACAAGGTACAGATTGCTTATGGCATGTCTATGTGTTCACGGTTGTGGTGGTGGTGGTTTTGGGATGAGGGTGGGAGAGGGACACCGGGTGGAAAGGCACCATCAGCGCCCATGTTCTCACCTCATCAGATCTGATCTGACCACACAAGAATTGTCTGTGGAAGTGTGTATGTCCGGTTTCTCCACACCTCATCACCAGCTCCAGCCAGCCCAGCCTCAAGCTCACACAGGGGATGGATAGAGAGAGAAAGGGAGAGAAAAACTCAGTTATTTTTCAATATGGTTCTAGTTCTTGATAAACTCACCTCAGCCTGAAGTAAATGCTCTGGTGGTATTATAGGTCCGATCTCTCAATGTTGCCCCCAATGTGACGCACTGTGGCTGACTGTTCGAAGGGAAGAGTATCACTGTTAATGTCTTTAGCTTTTATTGATCTGTCTGCTTCAGAGTTTTCTCATCGGTTTGGTGTTGTGGTCTAGTGATTCACTTTGTTTTGTGATGTTACCCCATAACACTGTTTTCAAAGTTACTGACATGCTAAACACGACACCACACCACACCTTGCTGTTGTTCAGAGGCTGCATGACGTGTTAAAACTCATTTGTGACTTACGTGAGTGAAATGTTTGTATGGCACACTTGTTCCACTTTGACTTAAGAAAATGTTGCTATACTGGGTGGTTTTACGTGATTTTATTTGATACAGTAATTTGAGTACAGCTGGCTTGTTTTGGAAATAAGAGGGTATAATATAAGATTCGTTTCCTGTACTTCTGAGGTATTGGAATGTATAAACTAGGGCTGCAACTAATAACTGTTTTGATTATCTTTGAATATTTATGATTGAGCAATTAAATAATGTGGAAATGAAGGTCTTTATAATTTCTGATGTTCACTATGGTCAAAAATGGTTTAAAATATAAAGTTTGTAATTTAGTTATTTAAAAAAATATATTGTTTTAATACAATAAGGGCCAGATTTACTAACAGCTTGCGCCAGCGCAAACTGTCTTTTGGTGTTAAAATAGTACTGTCAGGATTTACTAAAGATGCGCAGTGAAGAATTAGCACTGAAAAGGCGTGGACACAGTTATTTTTGTGACTGACCTTATTGAATATGCATTTGTAGGAGTTTTCCCTTTCAGACACAATTTATGGGAGGAGAGTGTTAAAATTTACTAATGTTTGCGTCAAATTACTGGTATTTGCGCCATTATTTAACGCCCAAAAAACATGTCTTAAAGCAGGCAGTAATTTGCGCTGCTCTTGGTAGATTTCGCTGGTCATTATGGAAATGAGCTGGCTGCATCTGTGTTCTTTAATGTGCACATTGTCACTAAATCACATGCAGAATTTTCCCCTCCCATCAGTGCTTTTATGGAATTGCGCTCTAACGCCAATTTGTTCTGTTCAGTAAATCTGGCCCTGAGCCTGTTTTTTCAATTTTTTCCCTGTTGTAGCATTTCATGTTTTAATTACAGCCAATTTTAAACCTAAATTTATGTCTGTCATGAAAATGTAACTGTAATAGTGACATATGAACACTTGCTCACTGTTAGGACTTGCTGTTTTGCATAACACAAGTGCTCACATTATAACAGAATATCAGTAAAATGTACAAGACCATTCAAAACTTTAAAGGGATCATATGATGTTGCTAAAAAGAACATTATTTTGTGCATTTGGTGTAATGCAATGTGTTTATGCGGTTTAAGGTTCAAAAAACACATTTTTTTATTTTCCACATACTGTACATTATTGTTGCTCCTCTATGCCCTGCCTTTCTGAAATGCGCCGATTTTTACAAAACTCATCATTCTGAGAAGCGAGGCGTGCTCTGATTGGCCAGCTATCCAGTGCGTTGTGATTGGCTGAATACCTCAAGCGTGAGACGGAAATGTTACGCCCCTCACCGTATTGTGATGCCGTGTCACAGCGTGATGACACAAAAACAATAAAACAATAAAACCCATTACAAACAAGCACTAACATTACACTGCTCAAAACTCGCGTTTGAATCGTCAGTGGCAAATTCTTCAAATAAGAAAACGTACTTACAGGCTGTGAGTCAGAAGCGCCAGACTGTCCTTGCAAAGTTGGAATTGCCCCACTTTATAGCTGGCAGACTACTCCCAGGTTCAGGAAATAGTCCTCCATTAAAATCTGCTGCACACACTCTAATATTTGGGTTGAACTTTTCTGGAACAGTGTTGTAAATACAACTTAACCACTGATTTCTAGTTGTGTCCTCTTTTGGACGCCCAAACAAAGTAGTTTCGCTTTCACAACGAAACACACAGCATCTCCACGACATGGCGGCGGCAGCAACAACACTACAAAAAGAATAAAAGCCCAGCCTTCTTTCTTTGCGTACACATTTGGGCGGTGTTTTGCAAATCTCCCCACACCGTGACGTAGACATGTGGGAGCGTGTTTGAATGAGCCGTTTTAGGGGGTGTGGCAGAGTCTTAACTTTTATAAAGAATATCTCTTTGGTTTTAAGACTTTAGTCTTTGCAACTTCAGGGAACTTATCTATGCATGAACAGCTTGTAACACTCCAAAGAGAAAGGAAAACTTGAAATCGCATCATATGACCCCGTTAATCGAAATTGATCAAAAGCAACAGTAAAGTTTATAATGATACAAAAAATGCTGATTTGATATTGTCAGTTGAATCTTGCAGCCCTAGTATTAGCCGTATGAAACCTGAATGAAATGACGTTTTATTTTATTTTTTATTTATTTATATATTTTTTCAGGTCCCCTCCCAAAGTTTGATCTGCTGTACAGAAACAGGCACCTATGACAGTTCTTTTTCAAATGAAAAAATATTTTTTGACAGCTGTATAACGTAAAAAGCGGAATAATTTTGTGCATAGAACATGTTTACCCGTGTTGTTCTCAGTGTAGTTGAGAGTCTCTTATCTCTCCCCTTCTGTCTGTGTTCTGCTTGTGAACAAGAGCTCCCTCATGAACCCCTTTCCTTTTCTCCTCCCTGCCTCTCTTTCTTTCCTACTCTCTTTCCAACTTTCTTTTGTCTGTCTTTGCCCCATTCCCCTAATGTTCTTGCAAAACATCTCTCTTTCCTCTCTCTCCATTATGCATTTTAAAACCCTTTAAATTTTGTTTTATCACCAGTGTTTTATGGAGACTCAATATAAAACTACTGATGTGATAATCATTATAAATTTGTCCATAGTAATGTGTATATATAGAGTATGGGTGCATTTTTTACAACATTTTAGATATGAACATCTCTTTTATGATTAAAATTTGCATACACAGCTACGCTAATAAATAAATGAATGCATCCACACCAGGAGGTGTCAGTATAACATCTACTGAGACGAATACGCGTAAAATAAACAAAAACGTACTGAATGCACTTCTAATGTGTTTGGTATATTGTTTATAAAGCTGTATACACTTATATATTCTAACATCAGAGTTCTACAGATTAGCCTGATAGGTATAACCGTTGATTAGCATATGCTGCCATGAGTGTATGGATGATCACATTTTTCCGCGTTTTAAACACGGTTCACATTTGCACGTGTCAACATTGTTCACACTGTGATTGAGTTATGTCATCACACTTGGGATTAAAAAATGACTGGCTCCATTTTCTTTCCAATTAGAAGACAATGTATTAATTAGTTGACGATCCAGTTACAGGGAGCCTCAACATATTTTATCATTCTGTTTTGGGTTTGTGTTTAGGAGAGGTGGGGGTGTTACCCCCCGCCTGTCTGTCTTTCTCGATTAGCTTCTGTTCCCCTCCTGTTGGACTGCTGTCGCTGCTGTATGCTCACGTGTGGGATCAAAGGGCCTGTTAATCATATCACGCTGCAGTAGGGCTGAAACCATCTGCCTCTCCTCTACCTGTGTCCTCCCCCAGTCACCATTTATTAGCCCTTCTCTGAGGTGCCTCATCAGAAATGTGTCCTGCCAGCAGTTTGCCCGGACACACTGTATTAACAAGGCATATCGTTTGGAGATGTCCTTGATTATGTATCATATCTGATTTACAAATAAGTCCTTTTAGGCTGCAGCATAGTAGTAATTCTTGTCCTGCTACTATCGAGGGATTTGCATTTTTAATCATCCGTTCAAAACCAGGACAGTGCCTCATTGATAAGCACAAACGGAAGCTACAAATGGGTCCTTCTAAAAAGATGCTGACTTTCTGAATTTCAAAACATTGGATTTTTTAATTCAATTAATTTTTCTCCCATAAAAAAGCTGATATAAATTCTGTTATGAATTACTCACCCTCATGTCCTTCCAAACCATGTCGTAAGACCTTCATTCATCTTCGGAACACAAATTAAGATATTTTTAATGAGATCCAAAAGGTTTCTGACCCTGCATAGACAGCAACGCAACTATGTTCAGCAACTATATTCAGCAACTATGTTCATGGCCCAGAAAGGTAGTAAGGACATTGTTAAAATAGTCCATGGGACATCAGTGGTTCAATCGTAATGTTATGAAGCTATGATAATACTTTTTGTGCACAAAGAAAACGAAAATAATGACTTTATTCAACAATTTCTTCTCTTCTATTTAAGAATTCGATGTGCATGCATGAGAGTACCATGATGCATAAAAAGTATTCTTGTAGCTTCATAGCATTTAGGTTGAACCACTGATGTCACATGGACTATTTTAACTTACTGCCTTTTTGGGCCTTGAACATGGTAGTTGTGTTGCTGTCTATGCAGGGTCAGAAAGCTCTCAGATTTCATCAAAAATATCTTAATTTGTGTTTCTGAAGATGAACGAAGGTCTTGCGGGTTTGGAACGACATGAGGGAGTAATTAATGACAGAATTTTCATTTTGGGCTGAACTATCCCTTTAAAGATGTAAAATCTATGAAAAATCAGTTCATGAATGATTAAGTTTCAACAGATGTCAAAACACATTGATTAGATATTGATTACTTTGCATTGCTATTTAACCTATTTTTTAAATAAAATTAGTTTACATGAAAATTTAATAATGTAACATAAAAAGAAACTAATTATAGAGTAAAAAAATATATATATTTAAAGGTAAATTACCTTTTCCATTGTGATGACAAAAATCACCAAACACTGACTCTTTACTTTTAAATATTTAATTCGGTTTATTTGCATAATGCTTTGTACATTGCATATTGTTCCAAAGCAGCTTTACAGAAAATAGAAAAATAAATAAGATAAAAGGAAAAGAAAAACAGTGCTAGACAACCCCCCAGTGAGCAACCCAAAGGCAAGAGTGGCAAGGAAAAACACACCATAGGATTTCAAGTATAATAATTACTTGAAATACAGTAAGAAATAACTGCTTTGCATCTTTTTAAATATTTGTATTATTATTTTGTTTATTTTTGCTGCTTAACTCAAAAGAAAATGAGTAATAGATTTACTTGTCAAAATTTGCATAGAATATGACAGTATAGTTAGTGTATAGAACAGTCCCTTTTTAATTGTCTTGTTTTGTTGGGAAATCTTCTAAATGAACATGAATTTAAACATGAACAATGTATTAAACAGAGCAAAAATTACTACATTCTTGTTCATAGCTGAAAGCGCAATCAGATTAGTTAAAACATGTAATTTATGAACTGGGATGTGTAGAACCTCATAAATGATGGATGTTCTAATTCTGCAGTTCTGCAGGCATATTCATTGGGTTCCATGCACAGAATCTACAGTTACATTGAGAAACTAGCCCCGATAGCATAATACGCCTTAATGAAGAATATGATGTCAGCATTTATTTCATTTGTGTTTATGCACCCATGTAGAACTGAAGACGACCCACCAATCTTTCTTTTAATCTCTAGCAGGCAAGTACATAGTCTCTCGACTGTTACTGGGGGAGCAATGAGACTGCGAGTGACAGAGGGAGAAAATGAAATTACTAACTGTCGTGTAACCTCCACTCTTGGTTGCAGAAGGCAGCACGGTCACTTATGTAACCTGGCAGCTCCAAACACCATTTCCTTTCTTCCTACTGCAAGTGAAAATGACTCAAAGTCGTCTTTATGTAACTTGGGCAAGCAACAGCCCCCCAAAATGAACAGATGGCATAAAGTTTTCAGTTGAAAGAGTTACTTTTGCTCCGATATACGTCAAGATATGATCCTTTACTTCTAGATAGTTAGCGTATAAGCTCGCTTGACTTTCTAATAGAGTTGCAGTTGGATATAACACAAACTTTATGCAGTTTGTGATAAGGAAATGCATGGGTGGGTTTTATAAAGCCCATCTTAAAATGTACTGAATATAAATAAAAACTGCTCATTAACTGAAATATTCTGCTACCTCATGTAAGGGTACAAGAAACATCCAACTTCGAGTTTGATTCTGATTTAAAATGCACACAGTGTCCTACATTTCAGCAGACTCATGCCTTTTGGCAGGAAGTGCACCTAATCTCTTTATGGGTCTTCATGGTTCATTCAGTAGGGAGTAGGTTTATTAACTGAATAGATAGAGAACAGAGTTAAAAGTCTCTTCTGCGAGAGAGTTGTTGTAACCTCTTGGTGCTACGTGATCTTTTTGTAACCTCTCAGAGTTGTGTACTGATACGGCTGGCTTGTTTGTCATGTTGTGGGAGTGGATGCTTGACAAATATCAGATGATAGAGGGATGTAACGCTGTCCGGGTGGTTGAACAAGCCATGTGATCTATAGAAAGAAAATAACAGGGGAAGAGGTAAAGATATTCTGCTGAAGTAGCACCACTTGAAGTGATCTGTGTTTGAAAAATATATGTATCGATGGGGTGATTATATGATGTTTATGTGCTTGGTCTTGTAGATTTTGATTGTTTTAGCAGAATCAGTAAAGTTGCAGACACGTTTACCATTGTTCTGCAAATTTTCATAGGGGAAAACCAGTAATTTCCATAGGAATCCATGCAATTGGATGAAAGATTTCCCCATACAGATTTCGCAACAGGTTCAAGTTGGTCACAGAAATTCACTGCTTTGACCAACAGAAAGCCGCTTGGTTTGAAAGTGACTTCTGTTAAACATTAAATTAACATTTATATTAACAACTTTATTTTTAATTGTTACTTTATATTGCAAATCCGTACATTTACATTAATCAGACTTTGCAGTGTGACATACAAGAGATACACGTTATAGAAAAATGCATATGAGTATTGTACTGGGCTGTAAAGCAGTGTGTGCAATACAGTGTGACATAGAAACAGTGTTTGTCACAAAATGTTGCATGTTAGTGGAAAAGCTACACTATTTTGTGTCACTAGTTAGTTTCTTCCCAATGGCAACATCATAAACAAACATTCATCCTTAGTAGACAGTAACATAAAGTGTCACAACAAGCTCCAAGATTGCTCTGAAAAGCATGAGCTGATAAAAGTGAGTTTTTTTTTCTTTTTATGTAGTTGCTCTCTCTCTCTGGACCAGCAGTGTTTGCATTTGGAGGTTCTGCGATGAAAAAGGATTGGATTATTTTTCCTTTTGCTGTTGTAAACAGGGGTTGACTCACTGTCGTGTTCCAAACATACGACCTCAGATGTGACACATTCATTGTTTTAGAATTGTCAGCTATGTCAGGCTCTCTAACTAACCTCTCATGTTGAGTAATATAGAATTACATCACTCTTGCGGCTCTCTGCACATCATCACCGTTGCCCATCCACCAGCCTCTGCCATTCAGCCTCCATCTCAAACGGCCCATCTTGCTCAAGTCAGACTCAGAAAGAAAGTGTGGTTTGTCTGCCACGTCTGCCAGCATGATATATTATGTGTGTGTCTGTGTTTCTCACCCTAATCTATCTTACAGTATATGTTTGTCAGTGTTAGTGTATGTGTGTGTTTTCTTTATCATGGCCTCCCATTATTGAAGATTTCTTTCTCTTATAATACTTGTTGTTTGACTTCAATTTCTCCTCTTCCTTGTTATTTTTCACTGTTTTGCCTGTTTTAAGCAGGCATTTAGTCTGTTGATTTTGACTCGGTGCGTGCTGGCATATTGTGCCAAATAAAAAGTGAGCAAGTCAGGGTCTTTGCCAAACTAATTTTTGCATTGGGGTGCATCAGCAGTATGTCCAGCAGACATCGACTCTTTACTTTAGGAGCAACTCATTGACCATGCACTTCAGGGGGGTAAAACCAGCCTCAATTAAAAACCATTCAGCGTTAAACAAATGAAGCTCCAATTTGCTGCCTTTCCTTTCAGATGGCTGTTTTTATCATCTCTGCTTTTTCCCCTTTCTATTTTTGTCTGACATTTTGCCATGCAGGCTTTAGAACTTTTCTCTGGCTCTTCCTTTAAATAACAGTCTAGTCTTCCCACTGCCCAAAATTCTGCAGTGCTCATGACTTTCCCCCCACATGACTCATGAAGTCTGCCTAATGGACAGATCTTTCCCGAACACATTGCTCAGTGGTCTAGTTGTAAGAATCGCTTTATAAGGTTATGTCAACCTTCAGAACATCAGTGGTGTCCACCTTCTGGCCCTCAAAATCATGAACCATTTTGCAATATTTTATGGTATTTGTAGTACAAATTATGTAGATAATGGATCAGAGTTTGTCTGTATTTCCCAACTGACTTAGCTTCTGAGGTACTAGCTGCTATATGGTTAATTTTTTGGATCGACACCTTCCACATCTCTTCTCTTCTCTATTATGCACTGTTAAAATGTTTCCTGAAAGGACTCTGGACCTCCTAAAAGATGGTTAGAAGATAAATAAATGGGGTTTCATGTTTATTGTATATTTCCGCATCTTACAGTTTTTGTGATGAATCTATTCATAGTATACTTTTTGCAAATATTAAAAAAGGCTTCTATGCACTTTCCATTAGTAAATAATTTTATGAGGTCCAGAGTTCCTATTTTTAAAGTTTCTTTTAAGAGCTTTTTTCCTCCAAGTGCACGTCAGCTGCGGCAAAGCCAGAATCAAGTCGAAAGCATCAAGACCAGCATGAAGTCTCAGTGGGACGAAAAGGCCAAGAGATTTGTTGTCGTACCTCCTTTTTCGGGGCTGATGGGTATTGCATTGAGTTTTAACAGTTAGCGTGTCCAAGACTGGTGGGCGAGTGGTGTTTTGTGGCTATATTCAAATGTGGTATCATTCAGCCCAAAACCTTCAATTGCTTCACCCAATAATCTGGCCGTTGTTCTCAAATGTATTCATAGATGGAATTGGAACGGGCTAAAATTGCCATCTAAGCAAAGAATGTCTCATTAAATCATAGTCATGGTATCATTAGCTTATGCCACAAAAATAGAGACAGAGATGGAGAGGTCCAAGACCCACATTCTCCACCGCTATTTCATTCTTCTCGCGTTGGTTAAAAATAGTTTTGATCCATTTTCCTTCACTTTAAATTCTGTTTAAGCTGATTTGGCTGATGTGGACGTTAGCTGGACCCATTGCAATGGCATGACATCAGAGAGGCACCGCTGCCAATAGGAAACAAAAGTTCAATCCATTTTCTGTAAATAGGATGCCAAGACCTTCACTTTCTCCCAACTTTTTATTATTATTTTTCAGTTGGGGCACAAAAGGCCATCTGATATGAAGCTCTTTCATTAAACTCAGTGCAGTACTCATTAGATATAAACATCCGGTTATGGAGACCGCTTTCCCTCTGTCACTGATTTATTAGTATTATTATTGTGCTTAGCAGGATTGGAATCAGCAATGTGAGTCAATCAAAATTGAGTTTTGTCCCACCAGCGTACTCATAAGCTTTTTTGAATGAAAGTGCATAAAGGGAGAGCGTCTCACTACAGAGGATAGGAGGGAAGCAGATGAGTGGGGATGTCCTATGGGAGCTGACCTGTCTACTCTAAAACCAGGCTGTGAACATACACCTGTTCCCATCCCAACTGTCCCCCGTAATTGAGCACCTCTGAAACTGGGCCAGTCAACACAGTAACTTTCGCTCCCAGTGAATGGTTGTGGTTGCTGCCCCCCTGGATACTGTTGTCTGCAGCCCAAATAAATTAATTTATAACACATGGGTTAAAGAGCAGAACACTGACCTCATCTCAGATTTTGTTAGATCCTAGGAGTCATAAAAAATAACAATGAATAAGGTAAATAAATAAATAAATAGCAACGAAAATGGCAAAGTTTAGCCAAATCTGGACGTTTAAGATTCATAAATTGTACATTATGAAGCAAAGGTAATGTTGAGTCAGCACATTTAAAAACACCAGGAGCATTGCTCCTATTAGCGGAATTAAAGCCAGATGGGTTAGAAGATTCCTTTGGTAATTACCCGCAGAACCGGTGAGAACTCATCCTGAGAACTCACACTAGATTGACCCCATATACGTCACATGCATATTTTAGAAATATCACATGTCATACGATTATGAAATTGCTTTTATACATTAAATAAACAAGAAGTGAATATGAAGTAACTTACATTCGAGATATTACAATGTTTTGTTTTGTTTTTGTTTTTTTCCTAATAAAAATAGTTCCAAACAACGTCAAAGCAGAACTAGTGACTTTTTGTCCAGTGTTTACGAGCAAATCGGTCAAGTTAATGATTCAGTGACTCACTCATACAAGCATCTGGTGAATTTGAAATGGCATATTAGCATACTACTCCTACTATTTTTGTCATATTTTTTATTTGAAAGTAGTAGGTTATTATTCTAGTATGCTGCTTCTAATTCCGTAAGTCAATTGTTTCATACCTGAATGAATCAACACATAAAGAATCAGCACATACAATTCCTAAAGCTAAAATTAAAATGAAAACCGAAAATTCAAAAATAAAAGCTAATTCACAATTCTAATAAATACTATAGTAGTAAATCAATAAGATTAAAATAACACTGGTGACTGGTCCTCATCACTAATACAAAGACTCAAATATATAGTCTGTATAGAACATCCAAACATAGACATGCAGATATGTCTGCATGTTAAACTGAAATGAACATCCAAAACATTACTCACATCACTTTTAACGAGCAAATAATTTGGACATGCTTTAGATGAGTCATACTCAAATTTACTATCCAGTGGGGAGCAGCCATGTGATTAAACAAATACTGCTGATGTGGCACCATTATATATATATATAAAAAAGTTGAATGCAGCACCTGTTCCTTCGGTCCAGTGGCTGGTGCCAGAAAAAAGCCTGCCTAATGGGCTGATAGGACCACAGGGAACACAGCTGCCGCTCACAGCCCTACCTGTGTGTTGAGATGATAAGCCCCCCGGCCCCCTGCTGCTCTGCCATCCCTCTTGTCCTCTCCATCCTCAGCAAACAACAGAGTGAAATCACAAAGAATAGAAATGGATCAGCAAAACTAGCATATGCAGAAGTCCATCCAAATGGAATGGAGTTTCTTTTATGTTTCAGGGAATCTCATTAGAAAATCCATGACAGTAGAACAGTTTGTTTTGTTGAGGTGTCTGTGAAGGAGCAGATCTCAGGCACCCTGGCCCCTCAATACGGGCTCCTTTGCCTTTGATCTGATATTTGGGATAGACCACAGAATCATAATCACAGTTAAAGGAAAGGTTCACACGAAAATGAAAATTATGTAACTTACTCAGCCTCATTTAGTTCAAAACCCATATGAATTTCTTCTGCGCTATTCAAACAGACATTTTGAAGGCTGTTTTGCTTTCAAGCTTATCAAAAGCACCATTACCAAGGTATCATAAAAGTGGTCCATACAACTTAAGCACTATAAGTCATACAATAGCTTTGTGTGAGAAACAGGATTTATTTACTGTATGTTGTAGATTTGTAAATAACTCATTCTTTCGAGTCAAACCAAAGTTTGTAAAGCTCATCTAAACGATTTCTTTAAAAAAAATTGGACTGACTCTCTGTTTCAGTCACAGATATTTACACTGATTTAGTGTTAATCAGGCTGAATCTATTTTGCTACTTGCTGAAAAGTATAAATTTGTAAATGAATCATTCTTTTGCGTCAAATCAATGAATGATCTGGATCATAAAACTAATTTAAATGATTCTTTCACAAATTGGACTGATTTCAAGTTCAACTCACTGACTTGATTCAGTCGCAGTGAATAACACTGAATCATTGTTAATCAGGCTGAATTTGTTATTACTCCATGAAAAGTTAAGATTTGATGAAGATTATGAATGATCCAGTTCATAAAACTAATCATTCTTTTGCAAATTTAACTGATCAGTATCAAGTGTAACTCGCTGATTCAGTCGCAGTGATTAACACTGATTCACTCTGTTCCTCACACAAAGCAATCATAAGGCTTCAGAAAACTTTAAATGTGACACACAAGTCATATGGACCATTTTAAGCTAAGTTTATGGTGCATTTGCAGCATTTTTAGAGACTGAAAAAGTCATTCTTTGTAATTCGAATTTGAGGCCTTTCGAAATTCTTCTTTTGTGTTCCACAGAAGAAATAATGTCAAACAGGTTTGAAAACATGAGAATGAGTAAGTTAATTTTCATTTCTGGGTGAACTTACATATATATGATCTTTTGTATCTCTTTTCTTCTCTTTCCCACTGGTTCTTTCCCTCTTCCCCTCTTTTCTCAGTGTGGGCATGAATGTGTACAAAAACAATGTTTGTTTCAGTACCGCTATTTCATGATTCCTCCCTGTTCCCATGGTTCTTCAGAAGCCCAGAGTAAACCCTATTACTCCGATTACTCACCTACACGGCTTCTCATCCACAAGATGTGCACCAGCCACTATCTGGACCTGTTCATCACAATTGTCATCGGTCTCAATGTTATCACCATGTCCATGGAGCACTACCAACAACCTAAGGTAATTCTTGGAATGCCAGTAGTGAGAGTGCGTGCGCTTGTTGATATTCCATTAAGGAAATGAACTCGCTGGTTATGTAAGTGCAAACAATGTTACTTTAAGTTCAACTTACTGCTATCTCATTTTATGGCTCTGCATAATATTTGCTGATTAGGCAGCTAATGTTTATGTACTCTTTTTGCTGTACCGTATTTTGATTATATCATAGCAGTAAGTATATAATCTTAATCTTTATATTATTATACTTATTTGCACTTTCATTGTGCGGCTCCAGGACATTTTGTACCATTGCCTGTGTCTAAAGAAGCCTTATGAGGGTAATGCCTCACCAAAATAAACCACACTGTAGTGTATGCGCTGAAATTTATGCATATTCCCTCATCTGTCTTTTCCCCCTGCATAACACTACAGAGACAATTCATGAATATTCAATAGAGGACTAAAACAATAACAAGAGTTAGCAGATATGCTCTGGGAGTTTAGATTGGATTTCAGTAAATCATTTGGGTGGTGTAATATGTTCTTCTGAAGTGCTTTTTATCATTCCTTTATGACAAAGGTCAGTTTTGATGGTGAAAGACCACTATAAATTACAGTTTTGTGGTTCTTTCAAAATTATTAGAGTAATTTATGTATTTATTTTTAGATAGCACAAAGAAAGTTGGAAAGAGAAGTTTGTGAGTTTTTAAATTATTATTATTTGTTATTATTATTTAATTTGTAAAATGTGACATGATTAACATTATACTTTTATATGTTTCATAAAAAAATTTTGGTTTATTTTTTTATATTAAAGTTATTTATTTATTTATAGGGTATCTCTGCTCGAATCAAAACTGGTGTTTACTATTCCTATTAGTCAGTTCTGTTGCGATGTTTCCCAGGGTTTTCACCCACCGTTAATGGAGGTCTGTGACCTCACCTGTAGCTATAAATAGCAGTCTGTTTTAATTAGAGCCCCGGTGGCCCGTAGAATCTTGGAGGAAGTGGAGCAAAGGGGATTGTTAGGCTTTAACCACTTACACACTCATTCCATGAACAGAATCAGTTGATTTTCTGGTGCGTCGTCACACTTAGCCTGGCCTTAATTACTGTGTGGTGGACAGGGGAAAGGCCAGACTCCTGGAAATGTCCACTGACTATCATACCCTGAAAATGCCAGCTAATGATTGGTGTTTCCTTTGGGCTAACCAACTTAGATAACTCATCATCTTTTCACCTTATTGATAATGGAATGACTTATTCAGCCATCATTCGGCCTACAGTTTGTGTATTGATTTATTTAGATACATGATTGTTTTAAGCTTTGTTACTTCTGTACTTTCACTGTTACATTCTCTTTCCATTTTCTGTGTTTTAACAGGTTCTGGATGAGGCTCTGAAGATCTGTAACTACATTTTCACAATCATATTTGTCCTAGAATCCGTCTTCAAGCTTGTTGCCTTTGGATTTCGCCGCTTCTTCAAGGACAGGTAGTAGATGTGACCCTCTCAAAAGTTACATTTGAGATAGTTGATCCAAACCAAATTATATTTACAGTAAATCCATTCCCATGGAGGTCCAGTATCCCTATGAGTGATTTTGTGTGTGTGTGTGTGTGTGTGTGTGAACGCAGTAGGGTTTGTTAGTAATCTTAAAGCCACATCCTTTAAAATGATATCACAGCTTTGAGATTCCTTGGTTTTCCTCAGACTGTCAAAAGCACATCGAGGGGTGAATGCATTGGCGTCTGTGGTGGAAAGCAAGAGCCGAATTTATATCACTTGTGGTTTTGGTAAAAGAAACCCCTCTTGAAGTATCCAAATTCAGAATGCCTGGGGCTTAACCAATAAGAAAGCATCCTAAATGGCATTTATTCCTCTTAAATTAGTAACAAAGAAGTGGTAAATACTATATTTACTGTATATGTGTAGGCAAAATTTACCACACATATTTTCTATATAGAGTTTGAATGATCCATTACATTTTTAATTAGTTTTGAATAATCAGTCAATATGGGGATTAGGCCCTTTACTGAAGTTGATAGACCATTAGAAGTTCTCATGTAATCAGCTTTTACTTTCAATAGCGTAATAAAGGGCATATCATGTCAATGTATTCCCAGATCCCTAATCCATGTGTAGGGAAATGTAAAACAGCTATTTGCATACTAATGAGAACTTTGACACAACATAATTGAAATGATTTTAAAACAAATCTCTCACCGAAGGCCCTCCCATGAGTTACACATTTCAGAACATGCTATTCAGGAGGGGAAAGTTTAAGAGTTTTATTGATTTACAACATTGCAAATTGCTTTTTATTACTTTGATCAGCTTTTTCATGCAACACACTCCAAGTCCGCAGGGATGGAGGATGGAAGTACACTTTGATCACTGAGCCCCTTAGCGAGCGAAACTGGTGGGAAAAATGTAGAAATGCTTTGTGTTAATCATTTGACTTAAATTTCTTCACATATCTAATGAAACACCTCTCATGGCTGTAGGCCCCAGAAAATTGAGGTGTCCTAAAACAGGCTCTAGGCTCTACCTCACCCATGACAGTGTTATATTTGACTCTCACAGGGAGTTATTTAAAGTTAGCCGCAAAGTTTGAAGCCATATTTAGACAATGAACATGCTGAGAAGCCTGCTGGAAAAGAGAAGTAACATCCAGGGTCAAATAAGGGTTGTTTGCACAAAAATGAAGTTTAAAATTATTGCTTTCCATTTTTTAAATTGTGTTGCACACTTTGCCTGGTGGCAATTTTTAAGGATACAATGCTACCTTCAAGTCCTTTGAAGTTGTAAGATTGAGGAAGTGATATTGAAGTGATTTTGAAAATTAGGTCATTGGGCAAATTTTATTCTATCTTTTCAACAAAAAAAGAAACATGAAATTTCTCTCTTATTGTCAAAGAAACCTGGTACAACAAATAAAGGATGCACTTAACAATGGAGAATTATGGATAATGTAACTTTGCTTCATAAACCAGCTAAATGTGTAAGATATTCTGGCAATCTGATAATTGTTCATCAACAGTATACAAAATGTATACTAAATAAAATGTAACATCAATGTAGAACTACTTTTTTATTTAAAACTTAAGAAAATTAATTAATAATTCAGTTTAATTTAGAGTAGATAAATTATTGAAATACAGTAAATTGTAACATTATAAACTATTTTTCTTAAATGAAAACTTATAATTTAATGTAATTCATTGAATTTAATCCAGAATAGATAAATAGGATTGAAATATGTTATATCAACATTTAAAAAAAATAATAATAATTAATTAAAACTTAAATAATTTTTTTCCCCAAGTAAATATGACATTCATGTGAGCACATCTTATAAATATGACCATTCTGACATGAATTGAAGGCAGCATTACTCTCTTATATTTGCTGTGATTAACTAATATTTAATTACTACTTATAACAAATGTAACAAGTGTTTTTACACAGGTGGAACCAGTTGGATCTTGCCATTGTTCTGTTGTCCATTATGGGCATAACACTGGAAGAAATCGAGGTCAACGCTTCCCTTCCCATCAACCCCACCATCATTCGCATCATGAGGGTGCTACGGATCGCTCGTGGTTTGTATTTTCTGCGCTCTTATCTTTTGTACAACCATGGTCCATTTTTCTTTCCTGCAAAAGTTTACACTCCTCAGCTCTCTGCCTGTTAGCCTCAGTAGATCAGACCCGGTTGTGTATGTCACTCTCGGGATCTCTGTAGTTTCACAGACTGCTCAGCAGAAGCCGTAGTCTGTGTAGAAAGAGTCCAGATGGCTGTAATGAGAAATTCAGTTCACACAGCCACTCTACTTATTTCTTCCACACACACTCACAAGCTTATACGCTCACAACACACACAGTGTGGGAAGTAGGGGTGCTTGTCTACTTGGAACGATTATTCTTCCTCTAATGAAAGAGCTGCTGGGTGAGTCTTTATTGATTATTCCCTCAACAGAGATGGCCAAGCAAACACACCTGCTCAGATGTCTGTGTTCTCATCAGGTTGCGTGTGTGTGTGTGTCTGTACGTATACGCAGCCTATTTCTTCCAGGACTCATTCAGACATTCCCATAATGAAAGTCACAGGCATCATCCACTTATGGCCATGATTGCAATTAACCAAACCTCCACAGCGGCGTCTCTTCCATGGCTGAACGGTCTTGTCATCAACATCATTTAAGCTCCGTGTGTGTAGTGCACGACCCCAATAATAACATGCTCTGTGATCTGACCACTGTGAAAATTACACAAGAATTAGTTTCCACTGGCCACTTTTAAAGAAACAGTGCATCCACTGTGTGCGTATTTTTTGCTGTCTATTCTATTAAAAGGTTGAGTCACAGTTTGAGCTTTTAGTATTTTATTTTCTTCTCAAAGGCCACTTTTGTCAATATTAGAATTGGAATTTACTTTTACTCCTATTTATAATACATTGAATGAATTGGTACATAACATTTGGGGTCAGTAGTTATTTCTTTTCTTTTCTTTTCTTTTCTTTTCTTTTCTTTTCTTTTCTTTTCTTTTCTTTTCTTTTCTTTTCTTTTCTTTTCTTTTCTTTTCTTTTTTGGAAAAAAGTTAATACTTTTACCAAATCAGTATATTAGAATGATTTTTGAAGGATCATGTGACACTGAAGACTGGAGTAATGGCTGCTGAAAATTCAGTTTTGGCATCATAGGAATAAATTACATTTTAAAATATATAAAACTTTTAAAATATTAAAATATTTTGTTTTAAATTGTAATACTGTATTTCACAAACTTTTCAATTAGTAATATCAATAAATGGAGCCTTGGTGAGCATAAAAGTCTTTTTCAAAAAAGCTTTTGAACTTTTGGTAGTGCATGCATTTTACTTCCCCTTTTACTTTCCCTATTTTTATATTTGGAATTATATTTTTATAGTCATCTCAAAATTAATCTTTAAAATTAATATTAATTTTTCATAATGTACATAATAATGTTGTGATGCCTACTATTCAGTTGTAGCATTTAAATGGCAGGGTTTTTTTGTTTTTTTTAGTGTTTTATTTTTAAAAAAGTGATATGATTTTAATATTGGCCATCTATCAGTCATTACATGAAAATAATTATTAGCTTATCAGTATTAATCAGAATTTTAATATCTGTGAACCCCTAGCCAATTCACATTTTATTGACAGACTTAACCTTTGCCTCTTACCATTTCAAATAGACTCTGTGTTTGTTGTTGTTGTTTTAATTTTCAAAAATACACTTGTAGGTGCACCGGTTTAAAAAAAAAAAAAAAGTGTATTTAAAATTGTATTCCTTTTGTATTTGTATATTTGAAATTGTCTTGAACAGCCAACATCATAGCTGTACATTAAGTGGGCTCTCCTCTGTTTTCAGTGCTGAAGCTGCTCAAGATGGCCGTGGGAATGCGAGCTCTGCTAGACACTGTAATCCAGGCCCTGCCTCAGGTACTGCACCAAACTTTTGTCTGTCTCCTTCATAAAGTTCTGCTCTCCACTCATCCAGTGTACCCTGCGCGGCGAGAGAGTGTATCCCGGGCCCCGTTCTTCTGGGGCCCCTCTGCTCTCCACGGGCCTCATTTACATAGTCAATCTGCCATGAAGAGACCACAGCAGTGCAGATTGGCTCTGATGGGCTGCTTGGAGAATAGCAGAAATGACAGAAGCCAGAGAAGAAAATCTCCAGCATGCGCATTCTTTGATAGCATCAGGCTCCATCACCGCCTGCAGGGTTTTTGATCCGCACCACAGGACACACTATTAATTCCAATCTCTCCTTTAGCGCTCCTCAGATATGCACTTAGATAATCAGACATGTAATTCTACTTTAACTAATTGTCATTAATTGGATTAGATCATGTTTAGCTGTCACCTGATCTCAGCATCGCCTCCTAACGCCCTTTCACTCTGTCGCTGTGACTTTCACACAGTTTGTTCTTTCGTATTAAAGTTGCTTTTTGTGGTTCTGGGCTATTGATCTACTCTTCTGCAATTTGTGAGAGGTGATCCGTAACAGTGTTCTGAGAGATCCTGCCAGATTGTGTCAGCTTGATCCCTGTGTCTTGAATCACTGTGAATCCAGCCAGTGAAGAGTGCACTTAAGAGAGATTAGGGTGGGAAAATAGCCAGACTTACAAAAAGAAATGTCAGCGCAATCGGATTTGTCAGCACATCTAATCTGATTCTTTTTATTCCTTTCCGTTTTCCTCAAAATCATGCCTGATCCAGTTGTCTGTGATCACTCTGCATGATTGTTTTGCATGATTCTTCTCCTAATCCGGGAGTAGGTGGGTTCTTCCTGTTATGCAGTAGTACATGAATATGTGTTTCTATATCCCAAGGTATACCAGAGCAAGGTTCAGGCACTTAAAAATAATTAAATAAATAAATGCATTATTATTATTATTATTATTATTATTATTATTATTATATTTTACACAATGGCAACAATTTAACAGGATGAACATAAAGATTTAAAATTAGTCTTATTGCTTATTGAGAGTTGTAGCTTACATGAGGGGGTCAACTTGAAATTAATTTGATATACTTTAATTAATTTGTTAATTTTAACCATCTTTAGACATTTTGATAATATCATACCGCTTTCTATAATTTTATATAAAAAGATTTAATATTTTTTTAGTCACACAAACCAGCTTGTACCAAAAAACATCACAGAATTACGTTAAATTATATAAAACAATATTCCCAAGACATGTTTTGCTTGGAAAAACGAGGGTGAAAAACAGCACATTTATCAATAAATTGTCTATAAATAAATTCAATAAACTGAAAAAAATTTCTTAATAAATTGTGGCAAAAATGCCAACATTAACTCAAATAAATGTAGTGAAATTTAAAATTCAACCTTATGTTTAATATATTGTGATAAATGAAAATAAATTTTCCATCTTTGAACATGAAAATGAACAAAGATGGAAATCTATTTTCAGAAAATGAATTATTATAATTTATACAATATTTTAAGACATATGATGGTGACTACTACCTTACTAACTATTAATAAGCAGCAAATTAGGAGTTTTTTGAGGCGAAAGTCGTAGTTAATGGTTTGTTAATAGTGAGAATTGCACCTTAAAATAAAGTGTCACCTTGCTAACTGCTAGCACGTGCCTAACTACTGCTACAGTATGCCACGGCCTCGGCATAGTTTGAGTTTTAAGTTTACAAACCTGGCAAGCTCTAATCAGGTGGAACACAGCTGTCATCTTCTCACTTCATGACTCTCTCTTATTGGCTCCTCACAGGTGGTATTCCTAGGTCTGCCCTGTTAGTTTCTTCTGCGCTCCATGACAAACTCTCCTGGCTTTCTCTCGCTCTCTCGCTCTCTCTCTCTACAGGTGGGGAATCTGGGTCTCCTCTTCATGTTGCTCTTCTTCATCTTTGCTGCTCTGGGAGTCGAGCTGTTTGGTGACCTGAGTAAGCATAACAAACACACATAAATAAGGATCATTTTTCCTCATGGTCTAATTCACTCAGACGCAAACACTCCCTCTTACATATACACACACACACCTATTCACTCCTCAGGATCTTCCCGTCTAGGTTTTATTTACACTGAAATGTAAATTACTTACATTCCCTAGGGGGTGCGTGACACTACTGCTGGAAGTCCAAAAACAAAATAAAAAAATTTAAATAAGCTATACTGAAAATATTAAGTTAACTTTAACTAAACTTAAAGTTAAGAAGCCAAAGTGTCCCACATTAAAATCTTTCAAGTATTTTCACCAGTATTTTCAGTGTATCACAACAAAATTAATATGCTACTTTGCACGCTCTTATAGGCCAGACTTAAATGCAACACTCAGTTTTACCCTGCATATTACAGGCTCCATCACTCTATTCATCAGGGGTACTAAAAAACTTTAAAAATGTATTCCCTTTATGACGTTGATTAGTCCACTGATGTCGTAACCCTCAAATTCTCTGATGCTACATAATTGTTTTAAATTGCTTGATTTATTACTGTTTATTAGTTTATTTGTTTTCAATTGCTGTGAGATCACTTTCACATATTTTAGAAAGTTTTCCATCCTTGTCTGTAAGGGCAAACCATAAATATGGTACCTGCAGGAGATTTTCTCTAAAATACGTGGCAGGACATTTGGCACCGTTTTACTGAATACAGCCTGCCGTTGTTCATTGCTGCTCGGCACAATACCAAGGTTGATGTCATTTCCATTTCCAATCAGCCGACTCAAGATAAACATAGAGACTTCATAATTCATATCCAGCTTTACAATGCTGTCCAAGTTCAATATATAGAGTCTGCTGGCTGAACTGAGATTGACTGTCTGCAAGGCAAACTTTTTTCTGTTTCTTCCCAACTAAGGATGAGTCAGGATTGTTGACTGGTCGATTAGCAGGCCACCAACTAAATCGATCAGTGAGATATCTAGATTTAAATGTTGGTCTGTAAACATGTTGTGAGACTACATAAAATGTGTAGTATTTATTTTTTCCAACATACACTACCAGTCAAAAGTTTTTGAAAAGTAAGATTTTTAATGTTTTTTTTTAAAGAAGTCTCTTCTGCTCACCAAGCCTGCATTTATTTGATCCAAAGTACAGCAAAACAGTAAAACTTTGAAATATTTTTACTATTTAAATAACTGTTTTCTGTTTGAATATATTTTAAAATGTAATTTATTCCTGTGATTTCAAAGCTGAATTTTTAGCATCATTACTCAGTCACATGATCCTTGAGAAATCATTCTAATATTCTGATTTGCTGCTTAACATTTAACATAAATTACATTTATTATTATTTAACAATTATTATTATTTAACAATTATTATTATTATTATTATTATTATTATTATTATTATTATTATTATTATTATTATTATGCTGAAAACAACTGAGCAGAATTTTTTCAGGTTTCTTTGATGAATAGAAAGTTCAGAAGAATGTCTCGGTTACGTATGTAACCCTCGTTCCCTATCAAAAGCTACTCTCGATGCTGCGTTTCAATAACGCTAATGAGAACATCCTTTGTTCGACCGGTTGTGAAGCACGTGTGTCAAACACGCCAAGAATTGGCTTAAATAACCTCGGTAGGTGACGTAACTGATTACACGCACCTGGAAGTTATAAATAGACGTGACACGGAAACATCCTCAGGTTTCTTTGTCTTCAAGGACCGCATTGTGTGTGTGTGTGAGAAGGAGCACGCTTAATAATAAAAAAAAAAAAAAAGGCAAAGCAGGAAGCGAGTAGATATATATATATATATATATATATATATATATATATATATATATACTATGGCAGATCAGGAGAGGAGATGTTTACCTCCTTGTCAGAGGCAGCTCTCTGACGAAGATCTCCATGCTTTCTGCTTTGAGTGTTTGGGGGAAGAACACGCGATCCTCGGGCTCGAGGGCGAGTGCGAGCACTGCGATCTCCTCTCGATCAAAGTGCTTCGCGCGCGGCTCGCCTTCTTTAGAAGCTCATGGGGATCGCGTGTTGATCTGGCTGAGGCGCGTGAGACGGACCCGCCCCTTTCTCTCGCACTCTCGCCGGATCATGAAGCCCTCGCGTCCGTTTCTCAAGCGCGCTTCGGCGCTTCTTCTGAACGGGCCGAGGAGACTTCATCTCTTGCTTCTGGGGAGGTGGAGAGTGCCACCTCAGAGCGCTCCTCTCGTGATGAAAAAGCTTATGAGGAGTTACTCGAGGTGGTTACTCGGGCAGTCGATCGATTACATCTAGACTGGCCGCAGGAGCAAGAGACCTCCAAACGCTCAAAGTTAGACGACAGATATCTGTCGGGTGGCCGGGGGGAGGGGCCTCATCGACGGTCTCTCCCCTTCTTCGGTGACCTCCATGACGAGGTAACTCGTTCATGGAATAATCCGTATTCGTCCCGTGTTTTTGTACCATCGACGTCGATCTACTCGACTATCGTTGATGCAAAGGCACGGGGCTATATGATGATGCCCCAGATTGAAGAGACGCTCGCGGGCTATCTCTCTCCTGGGAGCTCATCATCATTAAAGAAAGCAACTCTCCCCACCAAGCCATGCAGAGTAACATCTTCACTGGTGGGGAAAGCCTTTCAAGCAGCGGGTCAGGCTGGTGCTGCTTTGCACACTATGGCGGTTTTGCAAGCATACCAGGCTGACCTGCTGAAAGATTTGAGCACAGGCGGGTCGATTGACGAAAAGGCATTTTTAGAACTTCGCCGGGCCACAGATTTGTCTCTCCGTGCGACCAAGCAGACGGCCCGTGCCATCGGCCGTTCTATGGCTGCCATGGTTTCCACGGAGAGACATCTGTGGCTCAACCTCACGGGCATGAAGGACAAAGACCGCGCTTTGCTCCTTGATGCCCCCATCTCGCCTTCCGGCCTATTTGGCGACGCCGTTAATACCGTCGCCACTAGGTTTCGGGAGGCAAAACGCTATGAGGAGGCGTTTGTGAGGTTTCTTCCCCGCCGTGCTCAAGAGTCGGGACCGTCGGCCACCCAGTCCCGACCAGGTCTGGTTCCTTTGAGGCGTGAAGCACAAAAAGAGAGTGTGGCGAGCCGAGCACCCCCTCGTAGAGACTGGGGTGCGGCTCGCCGCGCTTCACAGTCCGCCTCAAAGAGACCGGACCTGAGGAGCATCATCTCCTCAAAGAAAAGGTCCTGAGGCTTTCGCGCCCAGGACCGCGGGGGTGTGCCCCCCCCCCCCCCCCCCCCCCCGGGAGGGGCGCGAAAAGTTCCAACAGAGAATAAAGACTCCTTCCTGGCACCCTCAGGAGCCCGTTGTACAATCTCCGCCGCCACTGGTGTTTCGGGGAGCAGCGGTTTCCAGTGTAATGTTAAGTGTTCGGTCGCCTCCTGCCACGTTTCAGGACGCCGAACATCTAACATCCCCCCAACAAAACGGTGTCAAAATTAGTGCCCCTTCCAGAGAAGTTGGCAGCGTGGAAGCTACTGCCAAATATCTCCCCTTGGGTTCAAAAGACCGTAGAGAGAGGCTACAGGATTCAGTTTGCGTATCGTCCTCCGCGTTTCAACGGCGTGGTCTCCACTTCCGTGAAACCGGAACGAGCGCATTTGTTGACACAGGAATTGCAAACTCTGCTGGACAAAGGGGCCATAGAACGTGTTCCCCTGCCAGACAGACAGTCAGGCTATTACAGCCGGTATTTTCTCGTTCCCAAGAAAGATGGGGGTTTGCGTCCGATTTTAGATCTTCGCGGGTTAAACCGCTACCTCAGAACATACAAGTTCAAAATGCTGACAATCAAGATGATTGTTTCTCACATCCAATCAGAGGATTGGTTTGTGACAATCAATCTAAAGGACGCTTATTTTCATATAGAAATATTGCCACAACACAGGAAGTTCCTGAGGTTCGCTTTCGGGGGCGAAGCTTACCAGTATCGGCGTGATCCTCAAATCACCTCTGACTCCACTGGATGCAGCGGTGCCCCGGGTGCCGGGAAGAACGCTGGATCGTGGCAGAGGCAGAGGTACTCCGCCATGTTTGACATAACGGAGTCTTTTATGCAACTCCGAGATGGTCATGTCCCCACAACAAGAACATGAACCGTCCATGAATGCTTCTTCAGCGTGCTGAATGCCCAGACACGTGAGGCAGCGATCGTGACCGTCCTGAGGCGCCAGGAAACAACCACACCCAAAAACGCACGGGTGATAAGACATCTTTAAAAAGACGCGATCACCCGTGTTCCTCTTTTAGAGAAATGCTCTTTTAGAGAAATTGCTCTTTTAGTGCTGAAGCACGCAGGGGAGCTGGCCACCGATGTGACACTGGCCACCATGTGACACTGAAAACTGGAGTAATGATGCTGAAAATTTAGCTTTGATCACAGGAATAAATTACATTTTAAAATATATTCAAATAGAATAGAATAGAATAGTTATTTTAAATAGTAAAAATTCTATATTTTTCTGTGTTTGCTGTACTTTGGATCAAATAAATGCAGGCTTGTTGAGCAGAAGAGACTTCTGCATTAAAAATCTTGCTATTCAAAAACTTTTGACTGGTAGTGTATTTGGACATTTAAATGCCATTTCATCAATAAATAAAACTGGTAATATAATTAATATAATTTGACCTAAAATTGTTCTTCTGTGGTGTTGCTGTGATCCCCCCCTTTTGGAATCCTTTTAAAAAGGAACCAACTTTTCATTAAGTGCATGCATTTTTCACAACACTGAAAATATGTAGATTTGCAAATTCCCAGACCATGTACCTCTGACATTTTGTTTCTGTCCCAGTATGTGATGAGCTGCACCCCTGTGAAGGTCTTGGCCGTTATGCCACGTTCAAGAATTTTGGCATGGCTTTCCTCCTGCTGTTCCGTGTATCCACCGGGGACAACTGGAATGGCATTATGAAGGTGGGACACAGTGAAATTCATGGAGAATTTCAATGATGCACACGGTTGTATTTTAAATGCTTTGCACATGTTCTGACTACGGTCATTAGCAACCTATTCACCTCTTATTTTTACACTCTGTGCATCCGTGTTGCAGGACACACTCAGAGACTGCTCCCAAGACACAGGCATCTGCTACAACACGGTGGTGTCCCCCATTTACTTTGTGTCCTTTGTACTGACGGCTCAGTTTGTGCTGGTCAACGTGGTGATCGCTGTGCTCATGAAGCACCTGGAGGAAAGCAACAAAGAGGCTAAGGAGGAGGCTGAGCTTGAAGCCGAGATGGAGCTGGAGTTGGAGGCTGTGGGTGGAGATGGAGGAATATCCCGAGGACACATGCCACCTCTGGGACATGGTGATATAGGTGGACCAGGAGGGTCGCCTTGGATCTCAAGAGACTCTCGAGACATTTCGGGACCTCTTTACCCCACAGACAACCCACCTGCAGACATACGCAGAGACTCTGAAGATCACATAAAGACAGATCCTGATCCTCCTCAGAATTTGGAGCCACCATTAGAGGTGAGTTGGCGTGAGGTCACTGGTGTGTACCTTCCATGGTGTTCTTTACAGGCTCAACACGTGAGCCAGACTATATGCTAACTGGTTTAAGCTGTTTAGGACCATATCAAGCCAGCTAGAAACCAGCCACCATCTTAAGAACGTTTCAGCAGAGGTATCCAGCTTGCTTTAATTTTGCTGAAACTTCTGAATAGAATGCTACTGTAATAGACTGCTGCAGAGATGACGTATTTTTGTAGGCCAAAACCCAGGAAGGAGTTAGTATTTTAGCACTTCCGATTCCATTGTCACAATTATTATTATGTTTTTGCCTGAAATGAGATCTGTAGTTAACATAAGCTTAAGATATTTTCATGTTTTATTCTGTGACATAAAATACATCAGTAATACCCCCTTGTAAACTTGGAAAAAGGCAGTTGCTAACAAGTAGTTAAATGTGGAGCAAACGTCATCACACTGAACAAGTAAACTCATCACTCACACTTCCACAGCCTTATTTATAATCGGACATTTGCAAACTATTCTTACATAAACATTCATGGATTTTTTAAAATTTATTATTATTAAATAAAAACTGAAAGATTTGTCAGAAGATTACTGATGGTGCGATCATGGTGTAGTTTGTTTACAGCTTGCATGTTTTTTTTTTTTTTACTTCTGGCAATTGTATTTAGGTTTCAAAATTCATAAAAATTGTGTTATTTGTGAGGAATCATAAACCTTTTTTGGTCACAGAGCTTATTTTCTGCAATAATTCTTAGGCCAGTAGAAAATCTTTTTGTGTTTGATGATGCTAACTTCTGGGTTGGCCTACCAAAATACATCCTCACTGCAGCTCTCTATTATTTAAATCCACTATACTTCTAGACAACATACCATACGCTTTCATTGATGCCTGAACCTATTGACGTCACTGATGCGCATATTAAAAGAATGTTTCTGGTTCAATTAGACTTAAGCATCTGCTGTATGCTCTCCATTACCACTGAAAATAATTTTGTCCTTCAGTTTGTTAAAACAAACACAAATCTTGTTTACAGCAGTGCACTTGCAAATGAAGTTGATGGAGCAAGACCTTCCGGAGGGTTTAAAAGCAAAAAAAAGAAAAAAAAAGTCCAGCTCGTAGTTGGTTAAAGCATTTGTATCGGTGCACTCATATTAATTTCTCTGTACAAAATGTGCGTTATTTGATATGTAAGTTGTTTTTAAGCAGTGGGACTACTGAGATTTTGGTTCGGCATTGCCATTCTAATTCCTGTGGATTTGTCTCTATGTGAAAAGTCCCTTTTTGGTATTATTGCACGTATCATCTGAAAATTGCAGGGTTTACTGGCTTTATATGGTCATGAGAGGAACTCTGCATAGAAGATGGTAAACAATTTTGTTACTCTAGTCATGTAAACACGTATAATGTTTAAGCCCTGTAGTTCTACGCATAACACTGTGTGCTTCACAGTTGCAACGCAGTGCCCCATTGACTTCTGTTGAAGTGCTTAATTATAAACATGATTTTTTTTTTTTCCTTTAAACATAGTAATATTATTTTCTGTGGTAAATAGCAGCATAGAGCTTAAATGGATCCAAAAATGAAAATTTCATTTCAAAATGTCATTATCTACTCATCCTTCATGTAGAATAACATGAGGGTGAGAAAATGATGTCAGAATTCTCATTTTTGGGTGAAGCCTTTAATTACCTTTACGTGATATATGATATGAATATCTTGATTTTGCACAGTATACAAAAAATACAGTATTTTTTTCTGCATTGGTTATCACCAGTGTCCAACTAACAATTAACTGTTTATTAGTTCAAAAATAAGTCTGTTACGATGCAGATTTAGTATTTGCCAGGGCTTTCAACATTCATTTAAGTTTACTGAAAAGACTGTTATTTTTAAAGTGGGGAAGTCCATCGGTTTTTGTTATTGTCATATGGAGATGTGACTGTTGTTTTCTCCTCATAAACTTAATGGTCGGAGGTCAGACTGATGCCATGGGAAAGTAGTGATACAGGCCTCTTCTTTTTTTTAATGTAGGCTGGCTATTTCTAGAATACCAGCCATTTTTTTTAAGTTAACAATGACATTATCCTTCCAGCTCTCTTCTGAAGTGTGGCCGTGTCGAAATGTTTTGCTCATCATCAGGACAAATGTTAATAGAGCTCTAGTTCCCCCTTGTGGATATCAGTGGTAGAATCAAATGTTTTACCTGTGAGCAATGCATCTTTGTAAGTTCAGAGGTTAATACTACACCTGATCAGCACATAATGAATTGTACTACTGATTTAACTAAGTAATGCATCTTAGCTATTCTGGTTTAAAGGATCACTTCACTTTAGATTTCAAATTCTGTCATGATTTAATCACCGTCATGTTGTTGCAAACCCATATGATTTGCTTCTGAGGAACAGAAGTCCATTGTTCAGAATGCCTACGTTTGTGTTGCACAGAAGAAAGATAGTCAATAACGTGGGTGATTAAATGATGACATTTTAATTTTTGGGTGAACTGTTCCTTTAAATGAATTCTGAGTAGCTTGTTTATCCTTTCGTAAATCTCTCTTCTGGCTGCTTGTGTTATAGTCTACAAACTTCTCTCCTTCCTTCATTTCTCCTCTGTTTTTTTCTCTGTGTCATGTCATTCATGTCACCCCTCGTCATCTCCTCTGCCTCTGTCTCTGTCTGTTCTCTTTCTCTCTCTTCGTCATTCATTCTGTCTGCCACATGCTGGGGCTTTTAGCGGAGGCCTATGTTTGACTCAGTTTCCCTGGTGATCCAGGGCTCGTTGGAAGGAGAGCTCAGCCTCATGGACAACCTATCTGGCTCCATCTGCCACTACTACGCTCTGCCCCCCCTTCCCAGCAAGCACTGCACTGAGAAACAGGTCAATGGCATTCCCGTTCACCCAGCTTTGCCTTGTACCACACTCCTCTGCCTGTCTCTTTCCCTTCTTCTCTCCCTCCTTTTCTCTCTCTGGACCACTTAAACTTACGTAATAGCACCGAGGCTTCTGTATGTCAGTTACAAAACCACCTCTGCACTCTGGGATTTCCAGCACTCTTTAGAAGGCAAGGACTTGGTTCTGCTCCAGTAATATCCATTTGTTGAAGTGTACTTATTTCCTGATCCTGTAAGAGTGACAAAGTCTTGCAAAATTGTGTGAACTTTGTGCCTCGTTCCAAAGAACATTAATACCCGAAAAAGTGATGGACTCATCAGGCTGGAGTCGAAGAGGTAATGTGTTGATCGATAAAGAGCTGGACCGCTGTTGAATTATGCAAGGAAATCTCCTTTGGTCTGTTTCACATTGAAATATTTCATTAAATTGCTTTAGCATTGCAAAATGGAGGCTTCTAAAAGCTTTTTTTAAAATGTAATTGGAGAATCTGTAATGTCTTTATGGAAATAGCTTGCGCTTTTATTTTGATGACTTTGCAAAAAGTTGTTCCAGCCCAAACTCTCAGGGACAATTAGATGATGCAGCATGCAGGATTTCGCCTGCTGACGTTGGAGGATTTATGAAAGATTGCACATTATTTCTCTTTGAACGTAACTGAGTTTGACCTTTTGTTTCTGATATAACTTTAATATCCGAAGACTGTTAAACTTCAGGATATCTATCATGGCTACTGAAGAAAGGTTATATGCATCCTGTCCGCAGACTTTGGAGGGTGTTTCCATCAATTCTGAAATGAATAATTGGCTCTCTTTTAGTTTATGAGTGTTCATTTGAATTGGAAGTTAAATTGGAATTTGAATCGGAAGAATTATAGTATTTAATTTCAAAGAAATTCAACCCAAATCGAATATTTGTCTGTCTAATCATCTGGTCTATAAACCTGCAAAACAAAGCTTTGTCAAGGCAACATTAAAAGTTTGTCTAAACAAACTGTTCTTTCCTAGTTAAAAATGGCAGTTATATGAATTTCTTTGAATTTTAATTCTTCTTGTAATTCTCCATCCTGTTTGCTACATTAATTCAGGAATTGAACTTGAATTTAAAATACCTTCTCAATCCAAATCCGAATGGAGCACAACTCTGGTTTCCACGCACTGAACTGTTACAAAAAGAACTGACTTCACCACTTTTGTTGTATTAATTTACTTGCGCTAACCTGTGTGATAGTCTATGCGTGTCTACTAACTATGCATGTGCTGGTTGCTAGTCTCACTCTTGGCTCGTCTCTTCTTCTTTAGATTCCTCTAGCCGAGATGGAGGCTCTGTCTCTGGCGTCGGAGAAATCCTGGTCCTTAGCTCTGACGGATGACTCTGTCCCAGATGATTTTAACCCCCTCTTACTAACCAGTCAGGAGTGCAATGTATTTAACAGTAGAGCAACGTTCATTTTCCACTCCTGCCTCTCAGCCTTACACTGCTTCCAAAGACATCTTCCCTCTCCACCCTGCTTCAATATTTGACCCTGAATACTGTAGGCCTATGTCTTTTGACCCTATAATAGATTTCCTTAGTTCCATGTTTTAAGCTAGTTACAGCACAGTTTTAGCTAAATGTTCTTCAGAGTGGCACCTTGAAGTCTAAAAGTTGTGGAGTCTAAAAGTGTCAAACTGTAGTGACACTACTAACCTAATAACTAAATTTTGCAGTAGTTACTTTCAAATAAATGCAGATTTTACAGTGTTAAACAGTTTTTCTAGAAAGAATCAGCTGACAAAATGAATATTGAGTTAATTGCTGCTGTTAATCACTATACTTTTTGCTTATATACACTACAGTTCAAGGTTTTTTTTATGTTTTTGAAATAAGTGTTTTATGCTCATGACGGCTGCATTATTATTATTATTATTATTATTATTATTATTTATTTATTTAATTTTTTTGTATAAGAAATACAAAAGAAGAGTACAGTGAAATACAATTTATATAGTAATTTGTATAATTTATATATTTTTTCCTAATGTATTTTAAAATGTAATGTCTTCAGTGTCACATAATTGTAAAGAAATCACTGTAATATGCTAATTTGATGCTCAAGTAACATTTATTATGTTAAACATTTTGCTTCTTTGAGGAATAGAAAATTCAAAAGAACAGCATTTGAAATACTGTTTGAAATACTGTACAGATCTTTAACATTATAATTGATCAGTTTAATGCATCCTTGCTGAATAAAAGTAACAACATCTTTAGAAAAATCAAACTGACCCCAAACATTTGAATGGTAGTGTACATTAAATATAAATATATATTTAGAATTCAGCAAATATAATATAATATAATATAATATAACCTCCTAAGTAATTTGTGTAGAGGTCAGTATGGTTTGACCTCTGAAGGCCACAACTGGCCAACCAGAATCAACTATTCCAGAGAGTTAGCTACTTTCTTGCAGTAGCTTGTAGTTTAATGAACTACTACTTCAAGAGAGCAGCCTGACTGTATTTTAGCTACTTTATAATATGAGTAGTTTGTATACTGACAAACTAGTTTCCCAGCTTCCCTAACACTGGTGCTTCCTTTCTACATGTGTAACCTATTTAAGTACCTGCCGTGCCAAGGATATATGATTAATTCATACCAAAACTATGCCAGTAATCTGTTTTCTGACACTTGGTAGTCTGATGAATTGGTAAAAGTAGAGCATCTTCATCATAATTGCTTTATGCAGAGCTGAGAGGCGAGTGTGTTTGGAAGCTTTGGGGGTTTCTAACCGTCCGCTCCTCTCTTTCTTTTTCCCTCTCTCTCACTGTACATTTTGCACCAGCCTGGTGTTTGTATAGTCCAGTCCAGTCCAGTAGAGTAGTATTACTGCCTGTCAATCTGCTCCTTTCCTGTCTGGGTTCTGCAGCTATGTCCCCGTTCTTCCTCACACACGTCTAAAGGCCATTTCTGGACCTCTTCTCCATCTAGTCTCTTCATACTTTTTAGATGTTCTTGTTTGCATCCTCAAGCTATCTGTTTGCATATCTACCTGTGTCTATTTGTTTTTGTTTCATGATTTTATCTCTGTCTTATCTTTTGTGTATTAAAACTGAAGTTTCTCCCTAGTACCATGCTTCTTGAAAGAATATAGGAGTGTGGTATGGGGTTGGCTTCTGCTGTCTGCCAGCTACAGTAGTACAGGCTCTGGGCGCAGCTTCTGAAGGGAGGAGGCTGATGATTTCTGTCATCTCGCAATTGAATTCATATTCATTGTCTCAGAACTATGCCCATAGATCCATAAATAATTTATACATAGCATTTCTCAGATGGGTGAGATCTAGACCCAGCCTGTTCTCATTTTTCTGTTGTATTTATGTGGATGAAAAAATGTGCACTGAGATGTGCATAACTTCATAATGTCCATAAAACAGGATAAAAATGGCACCATAAATCTTAATGGGTATGTAGCCTATATGTTACCTACAAAGAACGATAATAAATGATAAAGTGGAAAGGGAGCAAATTTACTCAAAACACATTTGATCACAAATAATGATCAGAATATAATGGACAAATCTGTGAGTAAGAATATGTGGACTTGTAAAAATTCACCAAAACTAAAAGAAAAATTTAATTATTATTTACTTTTACTATAATTACTGTTGTTTACTAATCTAACGTCATTCCAAACCTGTATTACTTTCATTTTTCCATGAAAATGAGAAATTCTGAAGTGTGTTACTTCAAAAAAAAAAAAAAAAAAAAAAAAAAAAAAAATACACAAAACACCAAAAATGTATCATAAATTAGGTTCTTTCAATCTGATTCATGAATCATTTAGTTTTGTGAACTGGATGGGGCTAAATTCACTAAAAAGAAATTACTCAAAAAAATGATTGATAGCAAATCTTCATACTTTCAGACATCTGTAATTTACATGTATATACAGTATACAATACATAGATATGGAAAAATTCATTAAATGTGCATACTCATTTGCATTCATGACGTGATTTATGAGAACATTTCTTGATCAGTCTCCTCCCTATGTCTAGTGCGCAGTAATGTTTGCCTTTCATTGTATGCTAACCAGTCCAGCTTCTATGTATTAGGTACAATGTGTGTGCGTGTGCGTCCATGTGTTCATAAGGGCCCCTGATGCTCCAAACACAAGTACCAGCTCTCACCTTGACTTGCATCTCTTTTAATGCCCCTCAGACCACAGCTCCAGTAGATCCCCCAGACCCCCAGCAGCCAGACGAGCCAACGGATGAACACTTACTGTACGTGAAGAAGACCTCAGTGGGCCGCACGCATTCTCTGCCCAATGACAGCTACATGTTCCTGCCGCTGCAGCCCAACTCAACCCACAGTACCCACACAACCTCACCTCACCTCGCTCAGACAGGTAGATTTCTGAATTTGTTTAAAATGTGGTTGTTATACAAAAGTCAGTCATTGTGTAATATGAAATGTCTGCTCACACAGGGTCTACAGGCTCTATACAGTCTCAAACAGAAGAACCCACACAGCACTTGACTGTGCCCACCGATCTGTTCAGACCGATCAGTCCTCATAGCCTATCAGACTCAGAGAGCATCCCACGAATCCCACCACCTCGACAGGCACACACTCTCTCACGAACACTACGCAGACAGGTGAGCTCAGGTTCAGTCTTCTCAGTCCTTTCATTGTTTCCATTGAAATGTGTTTTGCTTACAGAGTATGTTCTATTAACAAATGTTGATGCACTCTGGTTTTGTTGATTGCACATAGTAGCTCTGTTACAAAACCTAGTGAGCTGCCTTGATACATACAGTATTTCTTATATATCCAAGCGCCACATACATAACCGTTCTAAAGTTTGGGGTCAATAAGTTTTTTTTTTTTTGTTGTTGTTGTTGTTGTTGTTTTTTTTTTAAACATTTCTCTTATGTATGCTCACCAAGGCTGCATTTATTTGATCAAAAACAGAGTAAAAAGAGTAATATTGTAGAATATTATTATAAATTATAGTACGTTTTCATTCTTGTGATGTCAAAGCTGAATTTTCAGCAGCCATTACTCAAGTCTTCTTTGGCACATGATACTTCAGAAATCATTCATATGCTGATTTGGTGCTCAAGAAACTTTGCTGCTTATTATTTCTGCTTTCTTTGATGAATAGAAAGTTCAAAAGAACAGCATTGATTTAAAATAGAAATCTTTTGTAACATTGTCTTTTCTGTCAGTTTTACTCAATTTAATGCATCCTTGCTGAATAAAGGTATTAATTTCTTTGCTCTTTATGCAAAAATGTGTGATATTTCTTGCATTAGCAAGGCATACAGCACAAGTAGACACTTTATGCACTCAGTAGTAGCTTCAGTAAGCTGAAGCTAAAGCGGCATGGGTGCATTTGAAAGAGCAGTGATTGGTTCTGTGAAGTTAAAAAAAAAAGTATTCCTTTAGAAATGGCACAGCCCTTCTAAATTTCATACACACACTGTGAGAGTATGTATTGTGTAGCAGTATCATACATTTGCATTTGGAATGCAACTTTAGAATGTGGCTGAAGTTAGTTATTTTAAGCATCAAAATAAGTTGGAATAACCTCGGTATAAGGAGCGGCATATGACTCCGTAGGAAGCTCGCTAGGTTTTGTAACAGAGCAGTTTTCTCTCTGCTTGTCTTCTTTCGTAATGCATAATATTTCTTGTCTATGGATTGTGATTGGAGACTTATGGGAATGTGAGTGGTATGAAGTCTGACACCTCTGCACTGTTGATCTCTCCCTCTGGCTAGTATATTTCTTCTCTAAATCCTTCCTGCATTCTCTCCTCTTTTTCTGCTGCTTTTTGGCCTGCGTACCCTCTAATGTGACTCACTCCGAGCAGCACAGCATGGTACAACCCAAGCCTGACCCAGAGCTGCTCCTGAGGCACAGATACTCCTGTTTCTGAGAGAGCTGGAATGGGCTGCTTGGTTTAGCTGGCCTCCAGCGCCACAGATCCTTGAACTCCGTCCCCAACTCTGTCCCTCTTTCTCCTTCCACACCCCTTAAATCCCGTTCCTCCAGCCCAACACATTTCACCATGGCTACTGTAAAGGCCAAAAGTGCAGGGTAAAGATCAAGAGGAATGATACTAACATCTCATATGCCCAACTGAGTTGCATTTATAAAAAAAGATATTCTGAAGACATTATCTGCAATAATTATATTGAATGCCTTTTAAAGGAAATGGAAACGCAGATGGTGATTTATATGTGAAAATCTTCCAAAAATATGTATTCAAACAGTATTACTTTAGCTTTTTGTTTAAAATTAACTAATTGCATGTCTGTTAAAATATAATTAGCAACAATGACAATAATACATTTTTGTTGGTTTCTCAGAGATGCCATTTAGTCAATCATTTGTCATGCAAATGTAAAACAATTTCCTGCCACTAGGGGGCAGCATAGTTTCAATCATACAAGTTTCAACATAGAACAGGGACACTGATGGCTCGGCCTCTTACTCAATGTCAGCTAATTTTCCAAATTTAACATGGTTCCTCCTCGTGATCTTTAGCCCCTCCCAAAACACCCCCCACTCCCCAGCACCACCTCTCTCCTACTGGGCCGGTACCTCTCTCGGATTCCCTTGATTAAAAGAAAGTGACAGTTTTAGGTAGAATTCCGAGAGAAGGAGACCCCAAGAAGAGATGTGGGTCTTGTGGTCTGTTGCAGTAGCCCAGTGGCTCAGAGTGCAGTCTGCCAAACAGTGCCTGTAGTTTTGCCCTAGGGTAAATGTTTCTCTGCCCTAGTTAAAACAGTACATCTATTACAAACTTTTCTCTGAAAGTGCAATTGATATTGTAAGTTTTCACCTACGTGACTTCACCCACAGCAGTAACATGTACAGTACTGCTACTCAGGCATTGTATCAGTTTAGTTCATGACGAAGATATAGAGCAAAAGGAAGACAAATATTTATTTGCTAATTTCTCTAGTAGCCTGTACACTTTCTGATTTTGTTGAAAGTGCAGACAGTATACATTTCCTATCAGTGAAGGCAATAAAAAGGACCGGGGCGGTTCTAGGGTCAGGAGATATTCGTGCTTTGCCCAAACCTCATACATACGATACATATGAATCATCATTTGTTTAAATATTAGAATATTATAAACATTATAGTAAGGTATCATTTTTATGAAGTAAATATTTATATATTACTGGATTAAAAAAAGGTCTCAACTTTGTGGATGCCAAAAGTTCCATGCATCCCTTCAAGCTTTCCATAGTTGTGTACAGGTTGACAATAGTGTCATGACTTTCACTTGTCATTGCAAGTGTTTTTGTTTAGTGTACTGTTTATATGTGGGAAAAATTGTTGCTTTACCAAAGTTTGCGAAGTTCGTGGCCTTGGTTATGGTCTTTATAAAAGAGTTCTCCAAGAGCCACAAGTGGTCAGGCTCAAGTACAAAAGTATATTCCATTCTGTCTGTAAAATACTTGGTGCTTATTGCATCTGGATGAAGTGCAACTCTCACCAAAAAAAGTCATTTGATAACTCTTAATTATGTCTGATTTATAGAGCAGATGACTAGAAACCTGACATTAAAATTCAAAGCAATAAAAAAATTGGGGACATAAGCCCTGGAAGCCCATCCATAGGACCGCCCATTAGACTGAAAGGCCTAAGAATGTTTTCAACTGGTAGTTAACTGGTTGCTGAATTAAGAATGTTACTTCAGAATGTGTAACTGCTATTAAGCAAGTTTTATTGAACTTTGTAGCACAATTTAAGCACTATTTCTGTCGGTTAAAGGTTTGACGTGTGGCCGGGACGTTTTGGTCCGTTTTGTGGCAATTTACTTCATTTGATACTTTCAAGTTTGATACTTTTAAGAAAGAAAAACATCAACATCAGATTCTAAATGTTGGCTACCTCGCCTGGGGCTACGAATGCATTCAAAACTGATGCCCCGAGGTGGTCTTTCTATTTTTCTAATTTCACCTCCGATCCTTTGAAGCAGAGAGCTTGTGGAGTGCAATGCTAATGGTGAACTCCACTCTAACTCCACGGCTCCCCTCCCCTTCCACTAGCTTCTACATCCCTAACATCTCATACTAACCAGTCTCCCTCTCACCTGTTCATGTCCTAATCCCTAATGTTACCCCTTACCTTCCCCTCACCTCCTCCCGTCCCTGCTCTCTTCAGGTGGCAGTGAGTGCTGACTCTCAGGAGACTCTATACACAGAGGGAGGGGAAATCGAGGGTCCCCTGGGGCTTAGGGAACTGTTGGACCCTTCTGTCAACCTTCCACCTCAGCAGCAGCAGCAGCAGCAGCATCAGCCTTCCCTCTTTCTGGTCCCCGCCACACCAGGCGCCTCCCCGAAACCATCGCGACCTAGTGTCCACACGCAGCACAACCCCTACGACCAGTACAACGTGTTCTCCAGGCGCTCCCGCTCTCCACCCCTCTCATCACTGGCCACCGGGCAGCAGGAGGAAACAGACTCTGTGGATCAGGAGGTATCCCGAATTATCCGGGCGGGGCTCACAGGAAGGACCGACGACGGGATCGGAGAAGGGACTGGAGATCAAGGTGCAAGACGTCAGCTTAAGAAGTTCCACAGCGTGGACACTCAGGGCCAGAGAGCTCTGCTGCTGCCACGGCCCTTGTCCTGGCTCAACGACCCACGTCGGCACTCCATCGAGGTGTGCTCATCCGTGGAAAGCAGTCCCCAGCGCAGTTCAATCTCCTCCGGCTTCGTCTCGCGAGCCAACAGCCTCCAGCAGCAGTCCTCGCCACGCGCCCGCAAGAAGAAGATGAGTCCGCCGTGCATCTCTGTGGATCCGCCCGAGGGTTCGGAGCTTCTGGGAGGCTTTCACCCTGCTCTGGGGATGGTGCCACCCCCGTTGCCAAGTAGGGACACTTGCCTGAGGAGGCGTGCTCCCTCCAGTGACTCCAAGGACTCATTTGATTTGGGTGGAGGAGGAGATGGGCTGCCTCAAGAGGGCGTCCCAAACTCCAAGCTATTGACTCTGCCTAGCTTCTCTTTTGAGAAAACAAGCTCTGAGCACTGAACACTTGACTTACACGTTCACACACACACGCGCACACGATACACGATGCACTCGGTGTATCCGTGATGGTGATAGTAATAGTAATAATATCTTAGAGAGTAATAATGCTAAATGCAACAATGGCGAATACTCCATGATCATGAGGAATAGTAACTATACCTTGTATTTTTTTCTCTACTGCCAAAAGAACACAAAGGGACATTGTGCTGAGGATTAAACAAGCTAATAACGGGACTCTCTCTCCTCAAAGATGCCAGGCGATTCACTGGCAACCTCATGACCTCCTCGTGGAGGTGAGCACAGAGCCCGGAGGAGGGCGTCCCCTTCTGGCCGACTTCACAGCACTGTATTGCTGAACTCCCTAAAGGGCACTGATGATGGTACAAAGCAATATGAACGTTTTAGAGACACTATTTTCTTAAATTATTGGGCCATAGTGTTTGTAAAGGATGTAGAATTTCTTTTTTCAATTCCGTTATAGTTTTATTTGTGTCTTTTTGTGATTTTCTCTTTTTCTCAATGTTTAAATCGTTTGTTGTTTGCTTTATTTTTTCACCATAGGATATTTTTAGCTTTCTTGTTTTAACAAAGACAAAAAGAAAGAAAACATTTTTCAAAGTGCCGGGATCCATGTGTTTGTAGGAATAATGATATTATTATTATTAATAATAATGATGATATAATATATCTCTTTAAAATAAAGCATTAAACAGCTCTTTGATTTTTAAGCACAAGTATTAGACTGGTGTGCCCTGACTAAAGAGTCTATTGAACACATCTGCCGAACGGATTTTGTGCTACTTTAATGACAGTCTTTCAGACAGAAGGGAACAAATACTTACATTAATTGAATTCATGAAGCAGAAAATCACTGCGAAACACGCACAAGCCACAGAAAACCAGATAAGCATTTGTTTCACATTGCATTGGAAACTCTGGTTTAAATTCTGATTGTTTTTGGCACATTTTTGCTATATTATTAGTACAGCTCATACAATATGTGAAATTGTAACAAAAAAAAGTGGGAGAAAAGCAAAACATTTGAGTTTCTAAAAGTCTTAAGGTAGTGGTTTTTAACCTTTTTGACTCACACATTATCTGATATATATATACTATATATATATATATATATATATATATAGTATTGTCAAAATGGATTTATTTTGTGATTAAAGGAGTCTCAAGAACTCTAGGTTCTTGAATTAAAACAACAGTTGTTGAGAGGACAAATAAAAAACTGTCCAATTTGTTGGACAGATCTGAGATAGGACCAGTAGGACCAGCAAAAAGAAACACAGGACCAAATTTCTGCATTGGGTCAAGAGTGGACAGGGAATAAACTATGAGAAAATTGGGAGTTTTGTTAAAACAAAGTTTTGTAAATGTATTATGTTAGAAACAAATTTTAATTTCTCTGCTCTCAATGACCTGGAAAACGGGATCTAAATTAAGAACTATCTACAAGAACAGATTCATCCTCATGAACGATTATCATCATCCTTTAGTATATTTTGAATTATTTTGAAAGGTAATTTTAAAATGGCTTTGAAATACTTGTAGTCCATTCTACAGTCCGCTTAGAGGTTTACCAAGGCATTTTAGTAGCCACCAGCTTCTTTGTTGAGAACCACTACCTAAGTGACTATAATAAGGGGTTATTTACACATTGTGCCACATTACCCTTACATTTTACACTACACATGTGCTAGTTAAGGTACACTCACGATTAAGCCTCACTCAGAATCAAAATGCATGCTCATTGGAGCCATTCCTTTTGGTTTTCATGAGAGCTAATCGGCACATCTGCAGACCTCCTTTCAAACTCAGGAAAGCTTGCAAAGCTTGTAAGTCCAACTCTGTAATATACCCTCATTTTGCTTCAAAGCGCTGGATGCACTCCAAATCTGTGGCTGCAGGTTGTATATGGCTTTAGTGTGTGTTTGAACCTTGTTTTTGTCATTGGACCAATTTCAGAACGATTTACTCGCTTCACTTTAGCAATCTACATAAGCTTTCTTCAATCCAATTTCTCCAATGTGCAAAATGCATTGTGAGTGGTATGTATCAGGATGGTGTTCATAATTATTGTAGGATGTGCAAAGCACTCGCTGCACTGCACCGGACATTTGGTTACCGTATAAACACTTTATTAGTGGTGTATAATTCTACCTTTAGGATATCTTTAGTGTGGATCCCTTTGACCAAGGTGATGCTAAAACAAAAGAATGCAAATGGAGAGTGTCATCTGTTTGCTATAATATTTAATACTTTGTTACTTCAAACATTTGGCTAACACATCAGAGTAATAACAATTCTTTGACACTGAAAGAAGATGACGTTCCCACTCAGCATTTCCATTAAATGGCAAAATCCTGGAAAACAGCTTGAGGGGCCAGATGGAAAAGGAAAACATTGAAGTTATTGGTAAACATCCTCAGGAGGAAATGACAATTAACCTCCGCTGTGCTTCTATGCATGTAGATCACGTTAGCAGTTTGGCTTCTCCCTGGGTTCCCACCCTTGAAATGAAGCCTGATAGCCGAGGACTTTCGATATTCAAGCTCTCCATCCCTCCATACAGAAGATGAGTATTGGAAAATCTATGATAGCTTCATTTACTGAACATGCTGACTCAATCAATTCGACTTCCAAAACATGACGCAGTTCCCATTGAAGACTGTGATAAGATGGCCTGGCTGAAAATTGAACATTTGGGAAAACAACACTTCGAGAGATGTTTTGAGGTGAGTTAAAAGCTCAAAGGCCTTGTTTCCCAGCCAAAATGTCATCAAGACACTTTGGGAGGTCCTCAGTGATTGGCCGAGTGCTGTAGTGAGTGTGTGCTCATCAATGTCTCTCTGGCGCTCCGCTGAGCAAGAGCATGTGTTTCTGAAATCCATTCATGACCTCCAAGTGATTCAACACAAAAAGGTAAAAGAAACAATACTTAAAAGACATTAATAACAGGCATTTTGTGTTATACTTAAGCCAAATGTGTTATCAATTTTGAAATAACCCTAAGAAATAGAATAACAGAACCTCCTAGTACAAAAATATGAGATGTGCCATTTTTCATTTTCAGTGCTTCTGGGGCATAACAGTTCACTAACTTTACAACAGCACAATGTTCCTTTGGATAAATACTAATGGACTGTAGCGTAAGAAGATACAACACCAAAGAGTCTGTTTCATTGTTGACATTATTATCTGTAAGAGATAAAAGCCATTTTATATGATGTCTCAGATGTTAAGTGAGTGGGAGGTTAGATAATAGAACTTGATAACTCTGTACAGCCAGACCACTTGAGTCATGCTTTCCCAAGCACATATGCAAATTACAAAAATATGTTTATTAAGAATTTTCTTGCCTATTAGAACATGAACCTGAAGGGGAACGGGTCATATGAAACGATTCATTACAGGAAAAAAATTTAAATAAAATAAAAAAAAACTAAGAGCACATTGTGCTCCCTCCAAAAGTACATTTAAATATTTCCATGAAGACAAAGTAATCTCTTTTGGCATAAAGGTAGCCTTCATGTCACTCACTTTAAGAAATCCTTCATATTTTTGCTTCATTCAGGTAATTTTATACAGAGAGAGCTTTTAAAATAAGGCCAACAGAAACACAGTCTGCACACGGAACCCCTCTACCCTGGTAAGACATCTTTTCGGAATGTAATCTAGATGATTTGATGTCAAACAGCTGTCTGAAATCATGTATGGCTACAAAAAAAAAAAAAAAAGGGTTTAAATGTGAAATCTGAAAATACAACAAACAGTATCAACCAAGAAGCAATAATAATAATTCAGAGGTAGAATTGATTTGTGGAAGATAATGTGGTGTAATTACTCCACTGTTGATTAAAATTCTTTGGCATTTTTAACTATTACTAAACTTATACATACCTTAACGCCATTTGTCTTGTCTTGAGGAGTTCAGGACCCTGAGGTCTGGCCTGAGCACTGAGTATGAAGTTTCCAGGGAACCCAGTTTGAGCCTGGTAAAGTCTTTATCCTGTTGGAGGCACTGTCTCCGGTTCCCTGGAGCTGGCAGTTCAGGACCCCAGGGACCCATTGGGCCTTTTAGGGCAAAAGCAGTTGTTGTTTTTGGACCTGTGTATGGATTTTGATAGGTTTCACTCTGATGTTGAAAGATAGCATCATAATTACACTTTAGTGCATGATGGTCACAAAAATAGTCAAGTTTATCTTTCTCTAATGTTTTATATTCATTTTACCTGCCTGTCAGTGCTTTTATTCCAAAGTTTCCCTTTCGGTTTGTTCTCATTTCTCATTCATTCTCATGTGTGCAATAAATTGGTGCACGGAAATTCATAAAGACTGATTCCAGATTCTATCATTATTCTGTGGAGTGAGGTACACAAGAAATCAATAGCATAACCAATACCTGACATTACATGCAATGTCCGTACAAGAAACATCAAAAATGTATTATCTCGTCAAAGAAAAACAGCAAGCATTTTTTTTTTTCTATCTGGGTAGAATTATATTGCATTAACAGGTATCCAATGAACTAAATTCATTTTAAAAGTGTAGGATAATACTCATGACTCATGCACTCAATACCAAAAAAGTAATGCTAATCGCATTAAAGTGCAGAGAGGTAAACACAAAGGGATGCATTTGTCTTCCAGAAATTGAGAAACATGGTGAATTCTATATACATTTACATAGAAGAAGCTCAAGAGCTGAATGTTATTTTGTAGAGAGTGTTTAAAGAACAGAGAATAACGTTGTTTTGCCAACAAAACACAAAGAAAAAAAAAAAACTTCAATTTAAAAAGCAGAGAGAGATCGAAGAGATGATTAAGGGAAAACATCACTGTGCAGAAACGTTCAGACAAAATCTGATATGAGATCTAGTCAGTTTGCCATCTCCATGGACAGGTGTATCCTGAAATTGAATTGTTTCATGTCCACCAGACATTAAATTTTTGAATGTCTGTTGTTTTTTTTTTTTGTTTTTTTTTTGATTTATTGGGCAATATATCATTCTAAATCCCTTTTGTTTATTGACCTTAAGAGTGCACCAAAGAACTTAAGTAATGAGAGATGTTATATTGGACCACTGGCACCAGGATGCATTGCGTTCTGACACATTTGTCACTACCTTTTGACTAAACGTGATGTTTACTAAAGGTTTGAGTGGCTCTTATCTTCCACTACTAAACCAAAACAAGAAAATAATGTGAAAATAAGTCCTCAGCTTCAAACGATTTCCCTTCTTACTCTACAATATTATTACAGCAATCCCTAAAAAGGAAACAGGCAGTTCCTACAATGGCATTCCACTTACCATCTCAATCTATTACATTCAAAGAGTTCAACAAAGTTTGGCCATGTTCCCAATTTGTGTGGTCACTGATAGGGACGTGAAGAACTACATGGCATAGACCTTAACAACAGGAAGTGGAGGAGATAACATCAGCAGATGCTGTAACCCTAGCCTCCTATCACATTAATGTATGCCACACACAATGTAATGCACACAAGACTGAACCAATGACCTAAACAGGCATACAGCACAAAACTGGAGCAGAGCTACAGAACAGAGCTTTTTCTTTTTCTCTAGAAGAGGCAAATTAATGGCAGTGACCAAATATGCTGAATAACATGAGATTGGCAAGGTTAAAAAAAACACTTAAATTTTTTACATTATTTTCTTTTTACATAATGTAAAAATAAATAAATAAATACTAAATATGTGACCCTGGACCACAAAACCAGTAATAAGTGTCATTTTTTGAAAAGTTGAGATTTATACATCAAATTATACATTTATACATGAATAAATAAGTTTTCCGTTGATGTATGGTTTGTTAGGATAGGACAATATTTGGCCGAGATACAACAATTTGAATATCTGAAATCTGAGGGTGCAAAAAAAAATCTAAATACTGAGAAAATCGCCTTTAAAGCTGTCTAAATGAAGTTCTTAGCAATTCATATTACTAATCAAAAATTAACTTTTAAGATATTTATGGTAGGAAATTTACAAAACATCTTCATGGAACATGATCTTTACTTAATATCCTAATAATTTTTGGCATAAAAGAAAAATAGATAATTTTGACCCATACAATGTATTTTTGGCTATTGCTACAAATATACCCCAGCGACTTAAGACTGGTTTTGTGGTCCAGGTATTAGTTATTTTTCTACTATATTGAGTATTTGTTTCTACAGATTCTATTTTAACCTATATACATTGTGGAAAACTAGAAAAAAAGTTTCTTCAGTATGAAAATAAAGCTTCATCACTGCAATCTGACATGACATGACACTTCACATCCAATCTTTATGACTGATGAAGTTGAGCACACATAGCACTTTTCTCTGAATGTAGCATCTCTGTCTCACATTGTATGATAAGTGCTAAAGATAGATGCTCTCAAACTGAGTTCCCTTGAGCTTCTGCAGCTCCCTTGGTATATAACACAACCCATATACGTTCAAAGACTTTCTCCACATTGTGAAAGCCTCTGATGATTCATTCAATTCCTAAGACAGTGTGACACCTCAGGAATTATTAATGCCTGATACAGGACAAGTGTGAAAGCATCATGGATTTCACTTGAGGGGATAAATCTTCTATACCACTCTAGATCTTAAGCGGGTAAAACAACAGTGTTGTGATATGGGAAAATCTTGACATTTTCATTGACATTTTAGATCTAGAGAAAGCAAGACATGACAGTGAACTGCACCTGAATAATAAAGAGCCTGAAATACATCATAACTATGACATTCTCTTCAAATACAGCTTGTTAACTATACATTGGTCACATAAAATTAGCAAAAAACTTGGGCTCCCTGCAGCGTGTAGTTTCATGACTGCACAGCAATGAATGTCAAAAAATAATGTAATCACTTCAACAAAATCTAAAACTGAGGAAAGTTAGATTTTTTTAACTTCCTGAGTCCTGCTGGGACCTCTGGCTACCTTTTCATACCAATTTATTCAGATTGCTGAGACACTCTGACGTTGATCACATTAATGCCCTCCTTAGCTTTATAATGTCAAAAGGCACAGCACGTCCATCTCTACATCAAAACCATGTCTGTTCAAACCAGTGAGTTTGCAATCAAATTCAAAAGATTTGTATACTAAGATAAAAAACGTCAGTTGGTGTGAAATTAAGCTTTGCTAATTCTGGAGATGTTCCTTTTCAGAATTCACTTCTCTAACCTGATGTAACTCCGATCCAAACAGTCTTGGCTCACTGTGGGTGGGATGAAACTATTGTAGGATCAATAATCCTTTAGGCTGCCCTCACACTGCAGTGTAATATGACCCAGTTTCCATTTTGTTCTTCGTGTATTGGCACAAGGAGGCTAGTCAACCGTGCCCTTCAATATTCTGAAATTTTGGTGTCACCATTTTGTTTGAAACCTCCAGTGTGTTATACTTGTATATAAAGGTTTGTCCGTAAGATGGATTATTATACTAAACACTAATGTTTTTATTATGATTATTGTTACTTGTAATTAGATAATGCAAAGGAATAGTGCTAAATATTTACTCATTTTTAAACACATGTATTGACTTTTTTTTTTCTTTGTGAAAAACAGAAAAGGAAGTTTAATGCTGCTTTTTCCACAAAATGAGAGCCAACAATTATTATGAGCTGGCAAGTTCCAAAAAAAGTAGTCCAAACAACTTTCCAGCTAAGTAAAATATGTTCTAAGAACGTTTTGTGAACGTTCCCATTAAGTAACAATTTCTTTGGTAACACTTTAGTATAGTGACCAGTTCTCACTAGTTGCTTATTAGCATGCCTGTTATTAACATATTGGCTGTTTATTAGTACTTATAAAGCACATATTCTGCATGACCATATTCTACATCCCTAATCCTACCTAATCCTAAACTTAACCTTAACAACTACCTTATTAACTATTAATAAGCAGCAAATTAGTAGTTTATTGAGGCAAAAGTCGTAGTTAATGGTTTGCTAATAGCATGAATTGGACCTTAAAATAAAATTTGACCAGTTATATAAACATTATTTCTGAATGTTCCCTGAATGTTCAAATGTCCATTTTTTAATATATATTTTAAAAACAGTTTTCCTGGTTACGAGACTAAGGAAACATTAAATTTGATAATTTTGCAAACATTATGGGAACATTACCTTTGAGCATTATCTGAACATTCTAAAAAAAAAAAAAATAAATAAAATATATATATACAGTATATATATATCTCAGAGGAGCATCCAAACTTTTTTTTAAAGTTCCATAAACAATGTATAAATAATGTTTCTGTGCTAAAATTTTTAACAACATTATTAAAGACGAGATAACTTTGAATGAACATTTTGTTAACATTACCGGAAGAATGTTTGTACTTTAATAGAACCTTGCCAGAATGTTTGCAAAGGGCTGAGAATATTCTCTGTTAGTTGGGATATTTCAAGTGTTATAAAGTCTTACATTAGTGAGTCCGACTTCAAAGAGTGATTTCAACTTATTACTCACTAAAAAAGCTTTCCCTCATGAATCATGTGACACATATGCTAATGAGAGTTGAGTCACACTTTGTTTTAAATATGAAAGAATTGTAAATTTATTTTTGTATATTTGTGTATTTAAGTTTTGGGTGAACTGTTTCTTTAAGTTATGGCATCAGTAAATCATCTGTAGAAAGAATATAAATGCAGGTAGCACATCTTCATAAACTAAATAGCCTGGGGGATCAGGTTTGTGTCAGAGTCTGTTCCAGTGTTGATCTTCCTCTCAATCAGCTGCTGTAGCACTGGTGTCGATTGCTCCTGCAGACTCCATGTCACTGACTTGTTTCAATAATTCACATACAACCAGCTGCCACACTTTGATTCCATGCATTAAGCATTCCTGTTGTTTTAGTGCAATCGTGATGAGCTTCACAATTCATGCATCCACAGAGAATGCAATGTAGTTTAGGTCAAGCTTTCAAAAAGGATGTTTGCATTTCATTTGTGGCTTTGACTAATCACTTTGAGGAGGACAAATAGAGAGGTATTTCAGGGATTTGCTGTTCCCCCTCAGAGATGAGTAATGTGTTTCTCTCTTTGCATTGGTCGGTTGTTGACTAATCTTGTTTGTGATCATTTAATTTAGTTTCTAGCTCAAGTGGCCAGACCCCTCTTCAGTGCACCCCTAATAACAATCATTTTCTCAATCAGGATTATTATCTTGTTTTCTAGTAAGAAAATCAAAGCATCCTCAAAACAAGATGTACTTGAGAAGCAAAATTGCATAAGATAATTGATAATAAGTTAAGACTTGTTTTCAGAGAATATACTTTGTATTAAGATTATTTTCTTGTTTAAAGTAAATCTAGCATTTTCTTATGTTATATGGTAATGAATACTTGTATTCCGGATTTTTTTTTTAAGTAAATGCTAAGTTTTGCACTACTTTCTACACATGAAATAATCCTAAATATTATATATATATATATATATATTAATCCTTGTGTAATTGTAGTAGGCTTCATCAGACAGTCTTAATATTTAATTAATCCTCCAGTTTTTAGTTGCTTCATCTCTGGTTGCTTCTGTACGCCCATGATAGAGAAAAATATTACTAACAAGAGTTCAAATACTAGATTGGAGTGGAGCATATGTCAAAGCATAGACATCAAAGGGTGAGTGATTTCTCTTTTCTGTTATCAAACCAACCTTTATTACAATATATTTTTACAAGATCATATTCTACCACCTCTTGGAGGTCAAGAAACTCTCACCCTTCATGTAACTCCTCTTATCTCTGAACACAGATTCCATTTAGGAAACTGGGATGAGCAGAGGACACAGTATTTCTCTTGAATCCTCATTCATAATTGCATATCCAGAGCTATCTATGTGTTTTAGTCCAATGGTTTCATTGCAAATTTAGTCTCATATTACCACATTTCCTTAGAAGTGAAACAAGCTCTCTCTGTACCCAATGATAAATTCACCTTTTGATGAAACCTAAAAAAACTAATAAAATGTTTTAGATGATCAGAACAAGATGTGTGACACAATAGCCCAGGTGGTCAAGTGCAAAAAAGAACAAAAAGTCTTTAGTCTGACTGGCTGCTGAACTGCAATAACAGTTAATTCATTACATCATCTTTCAGAACACTCCCAAGCCGAGCAGGTAAATAATTTAAGAATAATGTACAGTCAGCTGGTCATTTTTGGTAAATAAACCAGAGAGAGTGATTCGGTATCACCCTGAACGGGTTTATTGCCATATTGACGGACTGTAATATTGTACTGTATCTCTTATTACATAACTACTTAAAACAATAAATAAACATGATATACTGATCTGAGATTTTTGTTACTTGTATATTAGTATTAACCTTCTGCTAAGAAAATAGGCCACTGCAACACTGTAGAAAACACTATTAACAACAATATTACAATATCAATTTATATATTAAATTTGATATGTAATCTAGGTTACTTTGTCTATGGACTAGTTAACTAACATATTTAGCTATAGTGGAACATTATTAAGTTCTGTCTCTTAACAGTTTGTTGGTTTACAGAGTGATGTTTTCAGTATCTTGCTTTAAGTAGGGTCTCACGGGCTAATAACTATCTAATACATTTTTTATTACTATAAAACCATAAAGGTTGCACCAATTGAACAATGAGGAAAAAATACAGAGACTGCAGAGTAATACAAGAGACATGAAAGCAGCACAGTTAGTAAAATCTTGTTGAATGTAGTTTAACAGTCATTATATAAAAATATTTGAACATTTATATTTATCCTTATCCTGGTCCAAACCTGTATGACTTTCTTTTGCAAAACATTTTGAAGGATATTTTGAAGAAATGTTGGGAGCTGATCCATTTTGATGACCATTGTCTTCCACTATATGAACAAAAACACTGAGACATTTCTGTTACCCACAGAAGAAGGAAATTCAGGTTTGGGATGACAGGGTGAATTGTAATTTTTGGGCCATGGGAAAAAGCCGACCTAGCTTGAAACATGGTTGCTTGACCAACAGTAACCCACTCTCTTCATTTTTGCAATCTTTGCCAAAGGGTTTATGTGTACAGTCTCCATATCCCTCTATATTCTTCCATATCCATAGAACAGCAAATACAGCATAATATTGGAAAACATTAGAAACACTGATACAGATAGCTAAGACCATAGTTTAAGATGGGAAAAAGAAAATCTCAAGTAGAATCCCCCCCAAAAAGTCTTACTTGGTTTGGAATGTGTACACAGCTGGGTTTGAATGACACTTGTTTAATTGTACATATCACTTTATATAATCGTAGTAGGGAAGTCCAGCTGATATGTGGAAAGTCCTTTGACTGTACACAAGGTTGTTCAATTTCCTAAAATGTAAACAGAGACACACACAACAGCTAAACAAAACTGGCAACACAACTCAAAGACACCTTGTGCTCCGTATCCCAGGCTCAGAGCCAATTTCTTTCAACTGCAGTTTCGACATTCAAAACACTACAGCACGTCCACTCTGCTGATAAACACACATTCACTTGGCTTGCAGTGAAATGATTGGAGGCTTTTCTGGGTATTTGATTTGGCATGGTGCAGGCGTACACAGGAGATTTCACCAAGCGGAGAGAGTAATGAGAGAACAACAATAAATATCTGCTCTACAGGCGAAAACACGCTGATATGACACTAGAATGGTCAGAGGAGAGGAGAAGTGTCACTACAGGCAATTAACGGTTGTGGTTAAAGTAGGCCATTGGTGAAATCAGAGGTCCGACTGTAATAGCAGAGCTGCTAGCATGACCTCTGCTTGATTAGTGGTGTATGCCGGCCAATTCCCATTCTCTGCATGCTTTTTCAGTGCTACTATCCCATGTGAATCCACTTGGGGTCATCCAAGGTCTGCGTAAAAGAAGTTTTAAGTGAGGTAATTTAATACGAGCCACTGGCTTTTTACATAAGGCTGATTCTATTAATCTCATGCATCTCTAGGTTATAGTTGCATGAGAGGAGAGGTGGCAGAGGACATGCTATTCCCAAAAACAACAGTAAAAGAACACAGAATCCAGATGGTGTGAGAATGAGGCTATGAATCATCAGTCAATGTATTTCTGGGGTCAAGCCTGCTTTGACCTCTGTGCTGCTGTTGTTACTGTAAAAATAAATGGAAAGATCAAAATGCTTCATAGACAGCTGGGGAGGCACTATTGCAGACCTTTTAGGAGAGAAAAAAAGGTCTGCGGTTTGTGAAGTACTTCAAAGAGTAATTGCAAAGGAAATAATGCATCCATTTATAATGGTTTTCACCGCCATAGTTGCGTGTGCAAGTATAACACTGTTTAAAATGCCTAGTTGTCATTGATTCGCTCATATGAGATGCTATGTGAAATCCTAAAAACTGTATTTTTTTGCATAACAATATGGTTTAAACATTGGTGAGACAGCTATGAATATAAAAACGCATATTTTCGTCAAGCATGACTTGCGTGCATCTTTTCTCCACAGGAACTAGCTCAGTGCGCAGTGTGCCAAGAGTGGCTTGACTTATGAATATTAATTACATTCACCATAACTGATTTGCTGAATGACATCGGTAGGTGAGCGTTAGCGCATTCTTTCAGCAAATTGCTAAATTAGTCGAGCAGCAGTGTTGCAGCAGAGGCTTCTGGCTTGATATTTAAGTCATTGTTGTTCACCGCAGTCAAGCAGAATGTAATGAACTAAAAGAGTAGGGGGACCAATTTCACAATTCATAAAAGTTTCAATAGTTGCTACGCACCTGGGTGTAATGCTTGTGAATACAATTATGTAAATCATAATCACATCACATGAAAAGGCTGCCATTTAATGTGATGTGATGACTGTAATAAACTGAATAAAATGACTGAAATAAATAAGTCAAAGTCAGGGTTATTGCTCCTCATTTATGTCCTAATAAAAACAAACAGCACCAAAAGTAGGCCAGCAAGGCATGTCCTGTGATTAGTTGAATATTTATTTAAATATTTATTGTCTGAAGTAGTCTTAACAGTGCTTCTAAACAGAGACATCGTAAAATTGTTCTCCCTGATATCTATAAGCTTTCTTTATTTTATTTATTTATTTATTTTTTTTAAAATCAAAGAGTATGTGTTGGCTGTGTGGATGTTTGAAGCCTGGGAAGTGGGGCAGTATTTTAGATGTGAATCCTGAAACCCTTGCAGATCAGTGTGAAATAGTTTGCAGCTTTTGACCTTCAGTCATCTTCCTTTTTAAGAAGTTTAAGCGCTTTTTTTTTTTGTTTTGTTTTTTTTAGGTAAGTGGGGAATCAAAGTACACCTGACAATATTATAGGCTTGGTGAGAACATTTATGGATCCATTTTAAATGGCTATATTTTAGATCTGTTTTTGGACAAATTACAGTGTATGCTGCCTTTTAAAGGCAGAAATATGGGTGCAAAATTCAGCAGTTGCTTTCGACTCTTCGAAGGTTCGACTATTTTTTTTTCAGTCTGTGTTTTGCTTATTTGATTTTTTTTTTTTTTTTTTTTTTGAGATATATACACTAATGTAGGCATAAAAGCTGTGCTGTGAAGACATAATAGGCCTTCCAAGGAGATCAAACATGTCTACAGGGCATCATCTCTAACTTGGTTTCAATTATAGATTTATTATTTACTTAATTTGTGGCTGGAACACATATCAGAGCTCTACTAAAGGTTGTGATTGGCTCTCAGGGGTGCATGAAAAATAAACTGTATTAAACTTTCAAATGGTGCTAGAGGGCAGTATGGTGTTAGGTTGTGCATACCACTCAGCCATTAATAGTAAAATCAAGCATCTCTATCTCTCTTTCACTTTGGCTCTCTCTTTTATTTCTCTCCTTCCTTTATGCCTATAACGCAGGAAGAAGTGTTCCTATTTCTTTCAAGCTTTTCCTTTTATGTTTTTGTGAACCTTTGAAGAACCTGCTCAAAATGATCCCAGTAAACAAACAAACAGAGACATAAATAAAGGCTTAAAATGACAAGGAGACGTGTTCACAGCCAGTATTCCAGTGGGGTTGATACATGAGTGCTGACCAAGAAGTGCCTTTAAGAGAGGAAAAAAACACTAATCTCTCAGAGACAAAGTGCAAATTAAGACTTCTGTTTATCAGATATCCCAACAATTAAAATAACAATTTATAACAATTTATAATTGCAATATGCTGACTTTTTCAGTCACCACCATCCTTTCCTTGGACAAACCAATTAAAATTCCATTTGGTTGTCGGTAGTGGTGCAGAAATTACATGCTTCACCTTCAAGGTGCATAAAAGATGCATAAATGAGATATCCACTAAGTGTCAGAGTAACCTATGACAGAGAAATGTCTGAGCAGTAAAAGTTTTCCTGTGGGTGACTGTGGTATCAGAGCATGTCTCAAATTAGTAAGGGTACAAAAGGCACAAAAACCCCTCAGGCCACAATGTAAATTTAACCACGTCTTTGCTGATTCAGTCACTGCACAAGCGCAGGGTTAATGGTGTCTCCAGACACTCTAGAGTTGCACTGGAAAGACTGCTGTCAGCAGATGCGTTGTCCTGACATAAGGCAGAGTGAAACACTTCGTCAAAGTCATAACTACACGTGACTCCCTTTAACATTCCATGTATGTAAGAACACTATGTTCAGGAGGTGATTTCCTCCTGTCAGTCAACCCTGGCAAAGGCGGCAGTTCTTCACCAGACAAACGTCCACAAGGACAATAAATCCCCGCTCAAGAGATGGATGTCATGTATTTATGTAGTGAGTGAAAGGTTTGCTGATCTTTTAGATGTGGGATGTTTGGCAGAGTTTACAGACATTGTCCGGCTTTCTATGCACAAAGTGTTTCTATTCCTGCTGCTTTTCCCATCGCTAGATTAAAACCTTGTAAATTCTCACAGCCTGTCAGGTTTGATTTTGTGAGTATGAGTTTGAAGCATCATGTGAATATGGCTAAAGAAAATGAGCGAGGAGACTGAAAAGCTGACGTATGAAATAACACGTATCTTCACTAAATCCATTTACACTTAAAGTGTTGAAGTTGAACGTCATCTCAGAAAATGCATTCCTATGATTGCTATACGCTCATACATGCAGCTTTGACACATCAAATTTTGCAAAGGTGCTCATATAATGCTTGAATATTCAGATCACTCTGAATGATTGCTAGTATATTACTTTCTATATAGTATATATATAATATCAATCAGCTTACATTTTAGACAGAATACTGATAGTCACGTTCTCAATTTTTGCACCACCAGTGAAAACCAATGAAGTTCCAAACAAAACCAAAGCAGAATTGTCTGTTGCAAGCAACAAAATATGCATACTTCCCTACTACTCTACATTAGTAGCAAATTCAAGGTATTCAAAAAAACAGAAATCAAAAAGTACCTCATTGAAATATCTCACTTCAGTACTTATTCAAAAGAAGTAGTGGTATTTCAGTTTCTGAATGTATTTTAACAAATAGGTTGAATGAATGATTCAATGATTCATTCATGAAGACAGCTGCTTGCTCATTCCTGAACTGATTAAATTAACAAGTCATTCACTCATAAAGATTTACTCATTTGCTTCCACCTACTGACATAACTGAAAGACTCGCTGAAAAAATCCCCTCAACTAATCTATGACTGGCAATCTGGTTGCAATAATAGTAGTATTGCTAAAATATCATTAAGAAACAAGGGTAAGCTTAGGGACCAATTCTCACTATTAACTAGCTGCATATTAGCATGCCTATTGGTTGTTTATTAGTGCTTATAAAGCACAAATTCTTCATGACCATATTCTACATCCCTAATTCTAAACTTATCAACTACCTTACTAACTATTAATAAGCAGCAAATTAGGAGTTTATTGAGGCAAATGTCATAGTTAATGGTTTGTTAATAGCGAGAATTGGACCTTAAAATAAAATGTGACCAAAACGGGTAGATTGATTAGTAAACTTTAGTTCAGCACCATTGTTAATTTGTAAGTAAAAAGTATTTTAATTTTAAAAGTACAAGAACAAGAGGCTGCGTAGTGCATCCAAAATAGAAAAGGGCCATTTGCAATGAAGGCGTGGTAAAGCAGTGTTGCACCATTGATTTTATTGAAAGTGATTGAGTGTTTATGCATCACAACGTGCCACTCGTGTTCGATACAGACATAGTGTGACTGACCCAGGGATGGCCTGACTCAGATTTGTCAGATCCCACATAATCTTCACTGGCTGACACTAAACACCTTACAGTTTAGTGCAATTGGACCCATCAGTTGGGCATCATCAGTTATGGGACAAACCAACACGCAGACAAGAACCAGCCCTTCTCCTGCAATCACTCCCACATCTCTGCTGATCAGTCTGTACACTGTTATTATAATAACAGACAAACACACTCAACTCTGCATTGTGTTTGTGTTGTTCAGTTTATGACTCAGCTGTCATTTTCTATTTCATATTGAATTCCTCCTACCTTTTCCCATGTATCCCTTCCTGATGTCCTCCAGATGTGACTTTCACAGGAGCCATAGGAGACCAGCACAACATCTATTAATCTGAGAGCGGTCTTGGAGTCCAAGCAAAAACAGACCCAAAATTTGAGCTGCTTTTGACATGAGGTTATGATGATCTTTACTCTGGCCCTCAGAGACGAGAACAGCTAATTTGCTCAAGAGCAAAATGGTTGACCTACAAATAATATTCCCTGGGCCAAATGACAAGCTAGACTAAAATGCTAGAGCTGTGGATGGTTTTTGCCGTGTGCACCAGAGGATATTATCAACTTGCATTGCCCATCTATATCTGAAAGGGCAAAAATACTCTAAAACTCATTTCCAGCCCTTTGAACTTTATTTACCAACCGAAGCAGTGTGCCATCAAATCAACCTGGCTATATTAAAGTCTGAGATACGACTTCCTGAGGATTCCAGATCAGATTCATATTGTTGACTCCAGAAGACTTGAATATTTCAGCTGAAATGGCACATTATAATTCTACTCCTTCGGTTGGTTTTTCCCCTATATTCTTGAATTGATGGAGTCAAATCCTATGTGTTCTTTGATAAGCCAAGCGCCATTGATTGCAATGAGGTGCCGTTGACGCACTTCTGAATGAGTGTTCTGGCATTTGCTCTGACCTCTCCCTCATGGTCTCCCATTAACTGAGATGGTGCTGTGGCAAATTTGCAAGGACTTATTGCATGATGAAGGAGGCCAGCATTAATTTTGCTCATGTGTTAACTCAACATCAAATCACACAGACTGAATACTAACACTGAATGCAAATCACAGTGGAGAGCTTTTAGCTCCTTTATAGTCACAAAAATGACATGCATATGCGCCCCCCTTCCCCCCAAAAAACCCTTGTATTAACACTTTACAGTTTATTAAAGCTGCAGTCCATAACTTTTGCCTCTTTGTTGCCATCCCTGTTTGAAAACCTGGAATTGCAGCTCTGCGTGGAATTATCTTCAGTGCGTGGGGTTGTGATCCGGTGTTCCGGCACGGCTCCAGCGCGGATGAATCTAATGTTTTGAGGTGAATGTGTGGCAGTCAGTCACCGCACCGGTGTGGATACTGTACTCAGGATTCACAGATTCTAGCCTACGTCTTGGAATATATGATCCAAATAAAAATTTTCACCATATATTGCCATCTGAACAATTAACAAGTCTGCCATGTTTGTTCTGCCCACCTGAGGAAAAAGAATTACAATAAATCGCGCTACCAATGGTAATTAAATCTAACGATCGGTTAGCTCATATCACATCTAACCGTGCAAATTATTATTATTGTTATACTTTATTCTCAAATTATTCATGTTAACAACATCAGCATTGCGTGACAATGAGTATAGTGTGTATTAACGGGTAGATTTCAATTTCTGTACAGTCTAATATCTAATTGTCATACCATTCGAATTTCATGTTAAGAAATTCTTTTAACCCCAAAAGCAAACTATGCTCTCTTCGAACTGGTTTTCTTTAAAATACAAATCGTGTGTAATCCCAGACTATCTGTAATCAGAAGCACATTTAAAACTGGAATATAATTTATATATGGAATATAATTTCATAAACACATAATCCTTTCTGGATTACAATCCGCCATCAGAATTAAACATTTAACTATTCTAGCTGCTGTGAGAAAAGTCTGTAAACGATCTGCCACCTGCAGGATCCTCACATGCGATAGCCTAGTAGCCGGGAAAACTTCTTTATGTTTATAGACGTGACGTAATGACACAGTGCCATGCTCGAATTTCCCGCGGAAATCTACCCGTATCACTCAAATTAGAAAACATTATTATAAGCTAACCGTTGTGAATCGGGCTAAAGTAAGGTGATAGTTTTGAACACTGGCTGGTTATGTACTTTCTCAAATATTGATTTCGGATCATTTTTAACCCAAAAAAAGTTACGGACTGCAGCTTTAATATTAAGTTAGATAGTATGCTGAATCTTAATGATCTTATTGGGAACAGTTTATCCATGCATGTTTTATTTGAAAAAAAAAAAAAATGTATATATATATATATATTTTAATTTATATAATATAAAATTGACCAAGCTCGTATTCAGATCTGCCTCCATCCAATCAAGAACCAATGTATAGAACCAAGTCCCCATGCACCCTATTTTTTTTTTAAATGTATTTTCGATAATACATTTCATGTGAATTTACGTCATAATATCTGTTACATCATGACATGACTAGATTACATTTTAACTTTACTTTTTAGCATTTATTAATATAGGTTAATATTGATTTCTGTACATACTAATATAGTTTTTAACATTTTAAGTTGTGTACATTTATATTAAAAATGAACACAAACATATTTCTAAATTAACCTAGATTATTGAATGTTAGTTCATAACACATTATGCATTAACATAATGTATTAATTGTTTTCTCTCCCCCTTCCCATGAGAAATGTTTTTCAACCTTTGAAAAAAGAGAAAATGTATTACTCCATAACACAGCAGATCCAGTAAAACTGTGGAAGTATGCTGTATAAAGGTCATTCTAAATCCATGCCATCTCGACACATTAGCACTAGAGTCATAAACAAGTTCTGAATGTGGATTCCTATCTATAAGGGTAACAGATCTTTGTGAAAAACCGAACAAGGCTGGCTTTCTTTCATAAAAGTGCCAAAAACTCCCAGGTATGTATTAAGTACCCGCTGAGAATAGTCTTTCAGGGCATTATTTAAAGGGATGACCTTTGGGTTAAAAACATGCCATCATTAAAGTAAAGGACTTGTCACAGGGCAGAACAACCACTTCGGTCAGTCCTGATTATTCCTGTCTATCAAAACTTGGTCTGTGCTTATTATGTGACATCAACACTGCAAAATGTTTACCTTGGAACACCAAAGTGGAGAAAATTGTGATTGCATCGCTAACAGGAACTTGACAGAGGCTAAATTGCCTCTGTCAAAAAAACATTTACCTAAACCTGTTTGCTTGAAACGCCTGCAGATTTCCTTTTGCGAGAGCAGCTTGTTATAGTACATTATGTTCTGTGTTTTAGTATTATTTCTCTTTATTTGGAAACACAAATGTATAATACAAACCCCCGTGTGTAGCAATCTTCTGTCCGCTAGATGAATGAATGAGCTCAGGTAGTAGCTCATTAGTCATTCACAAATAACACAAGAACACACACACATTTCCAGAATGCCTCATCACACAATGCATTTTCCCCCAACCAATCTCTCTCTTCTCTCCCTCTCCTTTCCTCTCGCCCTCATCTCCCCTCCCACTCTATGCTAGTGTGTGAGTAGCTCTCTCTCTCTTTCTACCCCTCGCAGGCACGCACTCTGTCAGTGGAGGAGAGGGTTTCGAAATCCAGCTGTAGCTCAAAGTGCTCGCCTTCTTGGGCATATCCATCTAAGAGGATTGTGCCCTTTTTCCCCTCGTACCATTTTTTTTCGTTGTTCTGAACCTGTAGGATTTTTCTTATCTGCCACTCAGGTTTGTGATATAGTGAGTGTTCCGCTGAAGAATAACTGTAATTTTTCTTACATGGCTGAAGCACCTGCCTATGGCTCATTTGCACTTTTTGTATTGACGTGGTCTATGTGTCCTAACACATATGACACAGCTTAAGTCATTTCTTTTGTCTACTGAAATTGTTTCATTTTGCCATACAAGGAATTCTTGCTGACAACGTGGTAGGAATCCAGGAGTAAACTCTTAGGAGAAACCATGAGTTGGACTCATTATAAATGCTAAACGTCTGTTTGCTTGAAGCTACGCCATCTGAGGAATCCAATCAAGGTAAAGCATTATTTTTTCTTCTTGTATTTGACTTTTGAGGTCACTTATCTAAAATGCCTTAACTGTTATGATAAATAAGCACATTTCATTAATTTGAGGTTGTAGGGTGTAGGGTCTAGTTTTAAATAATAAATATTCCGTTGATGTTTAAGCATTAGTCATTTGATAGGAATAGTTCATTAAAATCAACTGACTTTAAAGTGATTACATCAAGTAGTGGGAAAGTTAATCCACCTCTCAACTTAATTTTTTCATTGATAGGAGTGCTGATTTTCTAGACAGAATTTAAGGCACATTACCACAGGTTTAAACATTGTTTTAATTTAAAAATTAATATTTTATTCATAACTTACAAAACAAGCCTGTAAAAGGAATTTTGAGGCACAAAAACATGTCTGACCTTGTACTATTGGGTAAAATACAATAATATTAATTTCAAATAATTATTTGGTTACACTTTAGTAAAGGGACCAATTATCAGTATTAACTAGTTGTTTATTAGCATGCCTGTTATTAACATTGGCTGTTTATTAGTACTTATATAGCACATATTCTGCTCCCTGCTCCTGATCATATTCTACATCTGTAATCCTACCCAATACCTAAACTTAACAACTTCTTTACTAACTCTTAATAAGCAGCATATTAGTTTTTTAGGCAAAACTTGTAGTTAATGGTTTGTTAATAGCGAGAATTATATCTTAAAAAAAGGGTGACCAATTTTTTTTTTTAATTTAATCAATGATTTTTTTTTTTTTATTACATAATGTGTGTGTATATATATATATATAGTTTTATAGTATAGTTGTAACTTGTTAGAGGAATTCAAAGTTGACCTTAAATGTATCATAGATTGATTTAAAAAATCTTTTATAATCTTTTATTTTATTCATAATTGCAAAGTAAGTCTATAAGTGAAACAAGTTACTGTTCATCAACTTTTTAACCACTTTTGACCATTAATTCTTCTGTAGAGATGACCACTGTGTCAATGGAGCCCATAGTGGCGATGGTGGAGAAGGTTTCCAACGTCACTGAGCTTCCAGTAGAAGCTTCTACTGAAGACATGGCTGCCACCTTCACCATTGGCACCATCCTATCTTTAATGTGTCTGGTGGGTGTGTCTGGAAATATCTACACGCTCGTGGTCATGTGCCACTCCATGCGCTCGGCTGCTTCCATGTACATCTACATCATCAACCTGGCACTAGCTGATCTGCTTTACTTACTCACGATTCCATTTGTGGTGTGCACACATTTCCTGAAGGGTTGGTACTTTGGAGATGCTGGATGTCGGATCCTCATCAGCATGGACTTCCTTACAATGCATGCAAGCATTTTCACCCTGACTGTCATGAGCACAGAACGTTACTTTGCCGTCCTCAAGCCTCTGGATACAGTCAAACGTTCTAAGAGCTACCGAAAAGCAATTGCGCTCTTGGTGTGGACGGCCTCATTGATTCTCACCTTACCCATGATCATCAGCGTCCAGCTGATGACGGAAAGCTCCAAGCCAATGTGTCAACCCACCCTGAGCCCTCTCTCGTATAAAATCTACATCTCTTTTCTCTTTGGCACCAGCATCGTGGCTCCAGGGGTGATAATCGGGTACCTCTACATATGCCTGGCACGAACCTACTGGATTTCCCAAACTGAGACTTTCAAGCAGACCAAGAAGCTCCCAAACCAGAAGGTCCTGTATCTGATCTTCACTATCGTGCTCCTGTTCTGGGCTTGCTTCCTGCCCTTCTGGATCTGGCAGCTTCTAGGTCAGTTTCAGCCCGAGCTGGATCTCTCCACCAAGGCAAAGCGTAACATTAACTATCTGACCACCTGTCTGACCTATAGCAACAGTTGCATCAATCCGTTCCTCTACACCCTGCTCACCAAGAACTACAAGGAGTACCTTCGCAAGAGACAGAGGACGTGGACGGCTGGCAGCTACCTCAACCGACGGAACCGCTTTCAGCGGTCGCCCCGACGTTCCTTGTCCTCCAGCAGCCAGCAGTGCACGGAGAGCTTTGTGCTCGCGCACACTTCTCGCACCAACAACAGCAGCCTCTGAGGTAGGTCGTTGACCTTGTCTTTTTGGCCTTCTATCGTAACTGAATGCTGTTTTCCAGACAGTCTGAGTCGACATAAAAGATAAAGATCCTGTCTGAATAAAACCAAATTTTCTCCAGTTTACCTTCATCTTCGTTCAGTCCAGAGGGTCTGTTTTGAATCAGTCAGGGCCAGACTGTTTTAGTTTTGCGGACTTGGGTCTGATTTTCGGGATCGCCTCTTATCGCTGCAAAGGGCTACAGCTGAGATATGAGAACTTGAAATGCTTCACAAATCTTTTTTGGTTGCTTATTGCTCAAATTATGAATACATATAAATATAAATAGACAGATAATGGAGAGACATTCAAAAATGTAATTTGTTCAACACTTGATGAGTCACCATTAATTGTGTGACAATCTTTCATTTATTCCAGGTGTATAAAAGGATCTTGTGTTTGCAAATTACAACCGATTTAAGTAGAACAGACATTTTGATTGAAAGAAAATTCATAGCTATTTGTGTCTCAAGATATAATTGGTTCATAGATAATTGGTCATAGTGCAACTGCTGGTCCGGGTATAATAGGCCAGATGATAATTAGGTTCCTCTGATTGGATCTCAGCACCAAATTGCTCTCCAATCAGCAGAACTACTACCTGAACGTCTGCATTGTATGAATGCCAGGAGACCAAAAGAACAAAGCTCTAACAAAGCTGGAATAGGCTATAAGCATGGTCGAGTTAGAAAGAAAATGTGCTAACATTATCAACAGTGAATTACTCATGGTGTCTTTGTGCAATATTTCTGTCTGGAATCACTCAGGAAGGACGACAACAAAACTCCTCCTGGATTAGAACTTGATCTAATCCTAAAATTTATTTTAATTTCCCTCCAAATGACAAAATTAAAAACAGAACAGAGAAAGGAGAGTGAAAAAAAGAGCATACCAAAGCTCCTTTCTCATATTATATTCATTAAGATTTCTCAGATTGTGTGACTCATTCAGCTTTGCATTTAGTGTCAGCTGAGTAAATTCTTGTCATTAGGGGTGTTTTTAATCTCCACTAAAAATACAACAGGTAATGGAATTTTAACCTCCTAGATCAGGTTATCAGAGTCTGTCTGTATCACAAATGCAAAATCTAAAACCATTTATACTGAAGAGTTTCCAAATTGATGAAAAAATGTACTGAAATAAAATATCACAGCATACTTATGATGAATTTAATTTTAAAGTGCACTCTATAATTATTTAGACAGACTTCTGACCACCAGACAAACTTAACCCTAACCCAGACTGTTAGAAAAACGACATAGATTCTATTAAACATAAACATAAATACATAGACTAAATAACCTCAGATACGTTTTATCCACACAGTGAGAAATATTTCCTGAGAGCATTAGAATGCCACTGCACATATACTGCAGCCTGATACTGTCATAACATTCATTTAATTATTTTTCCAAGCAATGTAAATACAAAGCTTTCTAAAAACATACATACTGAAATTACAGGAATGATAGTTTGAAAAAGAAAAAAAAGTTAATAGTTCAAATTATTTTTTAAGTCAAGAAAGAAAAAAAAAAAACAAGTAACAAAGAAACCAGCTCACTGAATTGAAAGGTGAACAAGAATGTAACAGTCTATTCAATCACTGCCATGATTACAATATCATCACTTCCAAACTCCAAAGTTTATACAGTTTAATGAGTTTCTTTTTTTTTCCCCTTCTCAATGTCACATTATGCTTCCACTGTCTGACTTCTGAGCGCGGAAGAGGAAACCAGTCAGCAGGGAAATGAAACAATTCTTCTGAGGTCTTTCCTCTTGGGAGGATTTTGATAGCCTGTCTTTGGCGGGCCACATGACCCATGTTTAGGAAGTGATGGACATTGCCAGAAGGAAGACCTACGTGTCCCTACAGCTCTAAAAATAACCTGTCCTCTACAACAGCCTCTGCACACAGTTCTGCAATGTCTCTATTTGGTGCAGACACTAAATCAAAATTACACGTAATGATTACTCTTCCACTGAGCTTTAAATATTGATTCACCACCATTGAGGGTGTGATTGCTATAAATAGGTGGATGTAACAAATATTACAATTTATGTTAAAATTATTTAAGCATGTGAAATATAATTGATTTTATATATTTCTAAGAAATAATTTTAAAAAGCATGCATAGACTGAAAAAAAAAATAGTGTAGAAACAATTTTCAGTCAGAAATTGATGGTAAAGTTAATGAATTACAAAGAAGCTACAAATAATATATTGAATTAAACATGAAATTTTGAAAGACTGAACTAGTATTTTCTTGGAAAACATCTTCCATTAATCTTTGCTTTATTTATAACTTTGAATAACAATATTTTACAGTGTATGGATAAAAAAAAAAAAAAAAAAATTTAATTGAATGATTTTTTAATTAATACAAAATGTTTCCATGGCATTGTGCTAAACAACCAAAATGTGAAGGTCAACATTTACATATGCTAACTGTTACTTATCTATTTTTTGCATACTAAATTTAGCTACATGAACAGCCAGTGACAGTAGCATGCATTTACCTGAATTTGCATCCATATTATCTTTTCCGTAAGGAAATAACTGAACAAAAGTCACATTTGGCATTCAAATCAAAAGGAAGCGCAGACACCACAAAGTGTCCCCGACAAAGCCTAACTCTCAAACTAAATTCAACTTAAAGTTATTATAGTTGGATTAAAGTTAAATAAAAGAACCCCCTTGATAATGGCGCTGGTTTTAATCTGGACACCAATCTGTCACCGAGTTAGAGACCTTATATGTCTAGACAGTGGGCTGTTTCATCTGGTTCTGATCCAATAAGGATCCAAATCAATAAATCTCATATATTCCAGGACCTCTTCCAGACCATCTTGACCCTAGCATGAGATACTTCTAGCAGAACAATTGCACGGTGATAAACTGTTATGATCTTTGTAATCCAAAAGTAAGAAGAATGACACACATTTCCATCAAACTCTCTAAAAATAAGCCTAGCTTGGTTCAGTAATCAATGTTGGGCCTGCCTTACAAGAGCAGCGATCATGGATCAATAGATTTATAATTCACATTGATAACACAAAACACTTCTATACCCTAATTGTGGTGTAATTTGTTGCAGTATGACTGAGAGTGCTATTGGTAGCTCACATTCGCCAAAATATTATGTAAACAAAAAATGTAAGGGATGGGAGGATGGATGGATTTGCAGAATATGCATTTGGATTTTCAGTAAATATGTTTAGCTATTCTTGCAGGGCTAGTGATAACAGTTGTACTGTAGAGATCTGGGTGAGTGAAATACAAATGCAGAGGTTGCAGAAAGGTTTGAATGTTTAACTTTGATTTCGCCTGGAAAACTTGAGTGAGATTCTTATGCCATGGGCTGTAATGGGAAGACACAACAGCGGGAAAACAGGTTAAAGAAAATGAGAATCAGCAGGTCATGCATCAAAATCTGCCTTGACTACTAAAGACATCTTATAAAGTTTTGACAGTGCATAGTCGAATTTTGCCTCAGCTACAAATACATTATGCATTAAACATACGCTGCTGAGCTGCCTACATTATCTAATTAAAAACTGCTTGTGCAAACATTGGCAAGCATGGTATGAATCATGGTAGGAATCAGACAGCTTTGCATTTGTTTGCTATATGTAACGCTGTTTTATCATTTTGTATTCCGAGTCAATATGGTCTGGGAGTATATAGATGGTGGCAATGGAAATGAATCAAGAAACAGGTCCACCGAAGACCTGTTAACGGCAGCAGCTAACTGACAGACCCAGGACAGCTGGCTGAGTTTATGAGACCCCGTTGCTCTTGTGTGCATGCTTGTAAATACCTTTCCAGTGATCCCGGTTACACAAGTCAGGCATCTTATCTCGCGTACACTGTATGACTAACTTTCAACTAAATTTGTTTATTTAAATGTAGCTAAAATAAATTGATTGCAACCACTTACCTTAAATTTTTTTAGTAAATTCAATGAGTCATTTTTTTCAGTGTAATGGACAGTCACTTGAGAAAAGTGACCAGCCATAAATATTTTTAACAGTCATGAAACTATGTGTGCATTACATTAAACAACAGGCAGAAAAATTTCATATTACAATAATATTTGTTGTTGTTGTTGTTGTTGTTGTTGTTATTTAATCAAATTCTTAAAACCATAAATCAATTAAGAAACATCACTATAATATTTTAAAACGTATTTCATAATAACAATTATAAATTATATTTTATGTAATAATAATAATAATAATAATAATAATAACAATAATAACGTACTATTCTAAACAATGTTGATGTCTTTGGATAAAAGTGAATAAATGTAAATGCAATTATTATTGTTATTATTATTACTATAATACTTTTTAAAAATTATTTCATAAAAAACAATGGTAACACTTTAGAATAGGGAACACTTATTCACTATTAACTACGACTTTTCCCTCAATAAATTCATAATTTGCTGCTTATTAATAGTTAGTAATGTAATTGTTAAGTTTAGGTATTGGGTAGGATTAGGGATGTAGAATAAGGTCATGTAGAATAAGACATTAATATGTGCTTAATTAGTACTAATAAATGGTTAATATTCTAGTAATATGCATGCTAATAAGCAACTAGTTAAGAGACCCTAAATTAAAGTGTTACCAAAACAGTTATAATTTACATTTTTTTGTAATAATAATAATAATAATAATAATTTACTATTCTAAACAATGTTTATTCTAAACAATGTTGATGTCTTTTGGATAAAAGTGTCTGCTAATTGAATAAATGTACATTATGTTATGTTATGTTAAAATGTTGTTATTATTATTATTATTATTATTATTATTAGTAGTAGTAGTAGTAGTAGTAGTAGTAGTAGTAGTAGTATTAAATCAAATCATACAAAACTTAAATCAATAAAAAATACAATACTTTAAAAAAGTATTTCATAATAACAATTATAATTTACATTTTATGTAATTAGAATTTATATAACAACAACAACAACAACAGCAACAACAACAACAGTAGTAATAGTAGTAGTAGTAATAATAATAATAATAATAATAATAATGTACTATTTTAAACAATGTTGATGTCTTAGGATAAAAGTGTCTGCTAAATGAATATATGTAGAATATAAATACAATTATTGTTATTGTTGTTGTTGTTGTTGTTGTTGTTATTACTTCATATAAAAACAGTAAAAATACAAGACTAATATCAGTAGTTTTTTCTTTGCTTTCTTTGCTTACAGCTTTTATTTTGGCAGAAAAGGGAAATTTCTGTTTTGAAAATGCTTCTCTTTTGAGTTGCTAATTTATATCACAGTGATCACAGCGAAACACACAATGCATCAGATTACATATTTTAATTACAACACATGCTTTGCGATTCAATAATCGCACTAATCCATATCACGTTCTCAGGCATTTGTTAGAATTCATTTAAAAGGTTACCGGCCAACTGCCGAGTTAGAGACTGTTCCTACAGAATGCGTTATTCCATTTCACTATGCTACTTTTCCATTGTTTTTTCTATGCAAATGTGCTAGATGGACGCTTTTAACCACTGTGCTTGCATCTGGCATCTTGCGCATGACCACCCCCCCCTTTTTACTTTTTTTTTTTCTGCATTTGCTGCTTGGCGGGGGTTAATTGTAGGCCCTGACTATGAAAAATCCATTTTTCTGCATTAATTATGATCTGGGCCTCTGGGTAGAATACTGAGATATCGATCACGATTTACAGGGCCATGGATTCCTTCTGTTGCACCATTGATCTGAGTACTGTAAATATGTCAAGGTTTCCCCTTGAAGAGGACACTGGTGAATGTGGCTTTCTCTGATATTAGAGGGTCACAGAACAGCAGAGTTCCATCACCCCATGCCACCCGGCAGGCTACCGCAGTATCTGCCTTGCGAGGCGAGGTGCATGTGCTTCTACAAGGTCAGGCCATTACAGATAGTTGACACCACCATCTCTCACGCAGCACCTAGCTAGTTTTAATGCACACATCTGCGCTAATGACTTTTGTGAAGTAATCAGTGTGGCTCAGATCCCTTCAGTCTTTATCCTGTCAAACTGTACAGGAAACCCACATGCTGTGCCAAAATGACCAGCTTCTTTCCATAACCCTATAGTCCTTCCTTTTGCAAACACTGGAAAACGTTGTTACGCAACTTAAGAAATATTTGAGACGTCTTATCTTTTCATCTATAAATTTGTCCCCATTTTAGATGAAAAGAACCTATGAGTTTGTATTATTCTCTTGATTATTCTGAAATCCACTGGAGGTTTGCAATCTTACACTGAGAAGTTTACATGAAAGCTTTCATTTTAGTGTTTTGTCAAGGCTTTGGCAATGTACTGTAAAACACAACCGTTGAATGATTAATGTTTAAATAGTACTTTTTTGTGCTTGTTTTTTTCCTGGTGTTTTAAGATGATGAACGTTAAGTGGGACTCTAGGGTGAGCGATTACATTGTGTACTACGCTGTCTGAATCATGTGTGTATTTTTTTCCATTCATCAAACAAAAAAGATACAAAAAGGAAAATGATTAAGGTTTCTAAAGCACTTAAGCAAAAAAACATCAACCGTTTCCTCAAAACTGAGCAATTTTAAAATAACATTAAAATATTCCTCAATTTTAAATTAACGTTAAAATATTATATAATAATTTTTTTATTTTATTTTTATTTTTTAATTATTTGTATTTATTTATTTTTATTTTTATTTATATTATTTGTTTATTTAAAAATCATATATTGAATCAGAGAACTAAACCATGCAGAGTAAATCAAGTACTAAAATAAGGCAGTGCATGCAAGTAAAAAATAAAAAAGGACGGCACATAATTCATTCTTAGTGAAATTCCAGCATAATATTTGACATTACAAGACGATGAAAAAGAAGCCCTTCAATGCCTTTGGAATTATAGCTACCCATAAAAATGTGTGCAGCTGTTTTTACTACATGAGCTGATAATGGCAGTTATCATATAAAAAGCATTTTGTCACACTGAGCTTTTGCACTCAGCTACTTGGTTAACTCAGGAATGTTCTTCAGAGCATGACTAAGCCTTTGAGAGAAACGCGTTACAACGGCAAGAGACAAACGAGAGAACGGGGATTACAAAGATCAACAAATAAGGCATTAGAGGTCAGAGAGACCCATTAATAAAGGCCTTAATAATTAAGCATTATCTTTACTGACATTGAGCACAGAAATAGATTGTGAAATACGGATATTAACCATGAAAGTCTTTAAATAAATATTCACCAACAGATATTTTGCTATTTTTTAATTTATTATAACATTTCCCTTAGAATGTGCAATCCTGTGAATGATAAACAAATTTACCAATTCTCAAAATAATATTTGTTCTATCTATCTGAATAAAAAAAAGGACAATCTTTTGGTTGCAAAAGCCTACAGTTGATGAGAAAAGTCAGGACTGATAGTAATTACAAGCAGATGTTTAAAAATAATGAGCAGATGTGATTCACAAGGTTTGAGCCTCAAAGTTCCTCAATGTTGTCATGAATCGTGCCGTTTCCATGTATTCACAACATCGGTTTTGATGCTGGACAACGATCCTAAGGAAGAAGATAATCAACAATGTCACCACCAGATCTACGCCTGGTAGTTTGAAAACTTAAACACAAAGGCAAAAGAAAACAGTATATGATCTTCTGCTGGTTGAGAAAACACCATATGCGAAGAGCTGGCAGATGCAAACTGTCTTAAAGTCAGTTCCCTGGAGTTAAAGGTTGAATTGGTTTCGAAATATTTACTTCTGAAGACCAGACAAATGGTATAACATGACAACTATGTGCTGTTAGAAGTGGAGTATAGCTACATTTGTATTCAATATTTATTCAGTTTTAACTCATTTGAACATATGCTCATTTATATGTTAATTCTTTCTTCCTCTTTTTTCTGTTAGTCTGTAGCTAAGATTGAAAATGCTCTTGTTAGCACAGCTCATTCCATGTACCTGTCCTAGTGTTTGACTTTTTAAAAATATAAGTGTGAGTTTGCCGAGAGGCTTTATTACATTCTTTAAGAATGATTTCCTATATTAGACTAAACTAGTGTTATTGACAGTGTGGTTAGGGCAAAGTGTTCAGTTCTGTGTGATTACACATTGCAAGGGTGTTTATACAAGGAAAAAAAAATACACAGTGGATACAGTGGGGTTCAAAAGTCTGAGAGCACTACTGAAATTGCTTTTAATTGCATTTTTTTAAATTAAATTAAAATAATAATAATATGCAGATTACAGAGTGGTTGGAACAGAAAGGTTGACTTTTTAGCCTGTGCATTGCTTAATGTTTGGCTTCTTCTGGAATTGCTTTAGTTGGTGGAGATGAAATATGCAAATAACTAACTGGCCAATTTTGTCTGAAATGTCACGAATGACTTGTTTTTCTAAAAGCAATGCCACAGTGACATTCTATAATACTATACTGAATAGTGATCTTGTTTCTTTTATTTTACTTTATATTTAATTTTATTATTTTACTTTTTGTTTGCAAACCTTACTTTTTATATAAAGTTGTTTCTCAGATCTGTTTGTGCTTTTTCCTGGCATACAATTTGCAATAGCCGAGGAATATATTTTGTTAGCTAAGATGTGTGAGTTTCCCAATGCCTTGTGAAACACTCAGTGAGGGACTGGATCACAGGGTCAACTGAACCACAGAGTAAGTCAGTTTCATCAGTAATGAAACAGCAAAGCAGCTCCATCCCTCTGTATAGTGCATTCCACAGGTGTAAAGCAATTAAAACAAAGATTCAGAGCAGTGGGATTTATTGCTTACAGAATGTGAATCAAATATTTATTGGCTGTGCAAAAATATGGTACGCAAGGATGCACAAGGACACCATGCGCTGACCCTGTGTTTGTCCGCCTTGCCTTTTCTGCAAGTGCATGGACATGTACATTATGAAACAGATCACAATACAGCTGATGGCGCCTGGCCTTTCTGTGTTGCAGTGTTCTTTTTCTCCCTTAAAGGAATAGTAAATGAAAAATGAAAATTCTGTCATTTATTCATCCACATGTCGTGTCGTTCCAAATTTGTATGACTTTCTTTCTTCTGTGGAACATAAAAGAAGATATTTTGATTTTTTTTTTTTTTCCAATGGTAACCAAAATGATTTATTTAAAATATGTTCTTTTGTATTACATTTACATTTATGCATTTGGCAAAATGACTTACATGCATTCAAGGTACACGTTGGATTGGTTCTTGCTTTCCTTTTTCCACAGAAGAAAGAAGGTTAATAGAAACACCTGAGACAGTACCACAGCAAAACTTATATAAAATTACAATGTTACAAAGTTACAATGTCGCACTTGAGAACTTTTGCAAACTTTGTGACACTTCTGTTTCCCAGAAATGGAATGCGAAAATAGATTTGACCTTAAAGGTGCTGTAGGCGATTCTCAGTTTCCCGAATTCTGTCAGAGGTAGCCACCCCCATCCCTTCAACCACATGCCCTTTCTCCAAAACGTCCAATGACGTAACTACATATCAGAACAAGCAACTGACAAAGCGTACAGAATTACATACCTTTTATCACTTATATCCTCATCACTTTGTTTCTGGTTAGGCTGTCAGCGAGACACGTTGATTCCTCAGGACACTCATTTCTGTGGTACCTGTAAGGAAGTAGGGACATTTTATGTGTGGCGTTCCAAAAAGTCACTTACAGGACAAATAAATGCACATATAACAGTCTCAAGAGGAAAAAGTGACTTCTTGCTATTTCTTAACAGGCGCTGTTTCCCCTTGCCAACCTCTTAGGGCTTTCTGGAAGCTGAAAAATCTGGCTGATGGCTCCAGTAACACACATTAACACACCTATACACACACACTCACACCTCATAATTTTACCATAATCCTATCTCTGCAGCCCATGCTGAGAATTTCTCTTTTCCCACAGATCAGAGCGGTAAAGCGGGAGCTTTCGAGTTTGTTTTGAATGGAGAGGAAGTCCTTGAAGGTGTTGCAGGTGAACTTTAGGGGGATCAGCAGGGTGGGCCAATAATTAGAGTTATGTGGAGTGTCCGGGAGGAGCGGAAAGAGGAACACTGTGAGCTGGGACAATGCCGCAGTGCAAGCCCGGGGCAGGGAACACAGGATAGGGCAGGGTGTCTCTTAGGAGAGTTATAGCTCCACAATGATTCCAGGTGCTGCGCGCTGAGTGGTTTTGTTTTTGTAAGTGCTCTGAGAGGGAGGGCATTGCTGCAGAGGGTATTCTTTCAGGTGCTACAACCATTAAGGCAGCAGGAACTCACAGATAATATATGGACTTGATGCACGGTCCAAGAAAGTCAAATAAAGTCTGTGCAAGCTGGCCTTTGTGTGGCCTTCTGCCCTTGGAGATTTCAGTGGGGAAAAAACAAGCTGGATTTAACAATGATGACGGTACTGTAATCGTGTTCTCTGTAGTTAACTTATCAACACATTGTTCTCTATAAAATGACTGTTGTTGCAGAACAAATCACTGGTTTAATTGTTCTGGACTGCTTGTTTGTGTTCGGGAAGAACATCAGTGAAGTTTATCTCAGCTGAATGAGAATGAAAGGTTTTGCAGGTTAAATGGTTCATGTAATTGTATCCCTATATTAAGATTTCCCATCTTTTTGGACCCCAAATGTGGAAATTGTAAGAGATTGGAGACCTTCATGGTAAATTATCTTGTGGGTGACTTATGGAACTGACGTATCTGTGTATTTGAGTGTGCGTCTGTACGCCAGCCTTGAAATGGTAATGGGAAAAACAAATGCACTTTCACACTACATCTGAATAACAGCTGTATGCTGTCCAAGCCACATGATCTCTAAACTGATAATCACAGTGCAATAGAGATTATTTGTTGCACTGAGGGACTGTGGTTTTCTGTGATACTGCAAATTGTGATTTGCATGATAAATCTAAAGGGATAATCGTGTATGGGGGAAGTCTGAACACTTTAACTCACTTCCTGTTAGATGTCCCTTCAAATATCCATGAGATATCAGACTGGCTTAGAATAATCACATCTCTAATACTTCCTCATATCTTCATTGATCAGTTGATATTTCACTGCACTTATCATGCAAAAAAGATTTAAACATATTCAGGGCACCGATCAGTGACAGTGTTCTCCTATACAGTGTGACATGCTACAATTTTGTGATGATGTTGCAGATTTTATATTTTATATATTTACAGTAGTCAACATTTGAAGTGGATCAAAAAAGTTCATCAAAGTTGTCCTAAGACAAGAGCAGGTATTGTTTTGGATTTAGGACAAGTCTGATGAAAGGTTTTGATCCACTTCAAATGTTGATGGCTGTAGTATATGAAACCATGATCCGCACTCACAAAAAATAGTCTTCTTTTAGCTTTTTATTTTACATTAATCACCAGCAAATTAAAACACTAAAAGACTAAAAGATTGTTTGTGGATCATGCATATACTAAGTAATTTAATAGATTGACACACGAAAATAAAATATTAAGTGACAAAAGAGTGCAGTGCAAATGGCTTCATGGAACTGCATATTTTATATATTTAGAACTATTTTACAATTATTTTATAATTATGCAGTTTTTATGACTTCATAAAGATTGGCTTTTCACACTGCAGGACTAATGGTGAATACAAAAAGGGTTTAAAAAGTGGTAAAAACTAGGCCAGTCAAAGCACTTAAAATATACACAACTTTTATACATTTTTATAAATATTGACCTAGAATATCAAGCTTGATTGCAAGGATGTTTATACACATGTTAAGCATCAACTATTCACACACAAATTTCAAATGTAAACTGTATTTCTTAACATCTGCCCCAGCCTATTTTAATAAGTTAATAAATGAATAAGTGTTATTATTCTGTATAATATAAATACTCTACCTCACACTAATACGCATAATGTTGAAGAAGGGACAGTAATTCATTCAGTACACCCCTAAGTCTTTGTGATAATGTCCTAAATAAAGACATTGGTTTAACAGCCGCTGATTCATGGGTTTTCACACTGCAAATAAGATTTGAAATATTTAGTGAGAGATGGCCTGTGATTGTATTTAGTGTGTCCTTGCGGGGGAAAGTGACCTAGAGAGAGGTGTCAAGCAGCTTTATAAAAGGAATGTGGTTCTCGTGCCCTCTGGCTCAGATCATATTGCAGGCTTATGTCATGTTCCCTGGAGATATGCTCTTCAATTCACAGCTGACTGTCTCCTCTGTGGTCAGACTCCTGAGGCATCCCAATAATCACTTACCCCTTAACAAAATACATCACAAAGCCACATAACACTTGCTATAACGATCACATCTGTACTAAATTTGCTTTCCCGAGGATTCCAGTCAACACTATTAGTGGAATATGCCGAACAGTTGTCTCAGTTACGAGGTCTATTGCTTCATTTGCTTATTCAATTACAAGCTTGCATGAGTTAAATTTGGATTTTGAAGGTGAGGGAACCCTCTAATGCAAAGATATGTCATGATAAATGACCTGTGCTGAAACTCAAATACATAAGTAAATGTGATATTGTTCTTGCCTTTCCGGAACATTCCAGTTCATAGTAATCCTCACTTGCTTGGCACTAAGTTGATGTAATTTCTACATAATAGCTATTACCTTCCATGAAACATTAGCTTTTGAAGTCTTCTTGGGTGGTCTTGCGTGTTCCATGTGTAAAAACCTCTTTTTACTGCCTGGTCTTAATTCAGACTGGATGCTGTTGAGAAAAAGAGCATTTGACATTCTGTTCCTCTTCAAAAATCAATCACAAACTATTTTTAATATGATCATTAGTTCCATAATGATTGATTCGGAAAGGGATGTGTATGTTATCCAGAAATGATTGATATGCAACTGGGGATGTCAAGAAAACATCTGGATTTAGCTGGTTGACTAAGCCATTAAAAATTAGCTTCATGTCTTTCCCAATGATTTCGGTAAAAGCCTTAAAAAAAAAAAAAAAAAGTGATGGCTCAGACTAGCTGTCATACACTAGACTGCATGTAAGCTGTCCAAGAAGCAAGAATGTGTAATATTATGAGGTGAAGATGAAGATTGAATATTAACCCTAAACTGAAAACATATAAAAACAAAGGCAAGCACAAACACTATATGATCTGCCACTGGCTGAAAAAAAAACACACCATGTGTGAGTCTCAGTGGGTGCCTGGCAGATGCAAAGCTTATTAAAATCTGTTCACAGGAGTCGAAGGTTGAAGTGGCGCCTGACTTTTCCTAACTGGATCTTCCCTGGATTCCTACAGCAGACGTCAGCCAGCCAATACCTCTACGGAGTCAAACAAACTAAGTGGCATTAACATCACTAGTCTTAGGCTTTTAGTCTTAGTTCACATTCAAAATATGTAGAAATGCATTTCAATGACTTGCTTGGCAAAATAACGGCATGACAGTGGCCCTGTCCCAAATGGCACACTTGACATGTACTTGCAGTCTTAAGATGGCCATGTGTCCTTGGAATCCAAGGCACTGTACGGTGTCCCATTCATCATCTTATGTTTCAGAAGAGTGCTCATGGCTGCTGCCCTTGTAACCGCTATATGCCCTTGATGCACACTTCAGCCAAGCATGCATGATGTTGACAAAACAATGGATTACTATCTGACAGTTTATGCGTCATTATATGACTAAAGTGTAGACTTTGTGGGCTGCAAGGGCTTAGGATGGCATTTGAAACAAGTCCAATTAATTCTCGTGGGAGATTTTTAAAAGGACAAACATTGTCATCATTTACTCACCCTCTTGTCATTCCAAACCTTTATGACGTGTCTTCTTCTGCAGAACATAAAAAAAACATAATATTAAGAATGTTTCAGTGGTTTTTGTCCATATAATGAAAGTCAAAAGGTGCAATTTTGTTTTGATTTCTTCAGTATAAGTTGAATTACATGCACTCTTCATTACTTCAGAAAGGACTCTCAGAAAATTAATTTACACTGGACTAACCACTGTTGATTTAAAATTAATTCAAAAAGAATTCCTGTGAAGAGCTTCCATGTAAAATGAGGTCACTCGTTTTGATAAATAAACAAGCTGTCTACTGTTGTAATGAAATCTGTACACACTTGTTTTACTCACTTTTAACATGTAGTTCCGTTGTGAAGAAGGTAATGGCTTGTACAAAAGAGACATCATTCACAGGCTCAAATGATACATCAGATGTTCCAGCTGTAAAAAGTTGAATGAAATGCATTTAAAAGAATACAAGAACATCAAGGTCCACACATGGTTTATCTTATCCAACTTCACTAATAAATGGATGTTGGACTGGCTGCTCTTCAATTAGACTTTTTCTTCACTGGTTCTGCAATGTTAATCACAGATGTGCTCTTTCTGTGATGCTGAGATACTGCCTGTTATTTCCTGCATCCACGGCAATTATTCAGAGCACCTGTGGTGTGAATAAACCGTTATGTTTGTGAGTATAAACCTGGGCTGGAAATATTTTAATGGCACAGATGAAAGTTTATTTTTCCTCTTGAACTAATTAAGATTTTATTTGATATGGGTCAGTTAGCAAACATATAAATGTGCCAAGCTGTTTGCCAGAAAACACTCATGATGGCAGTATCCTCTTATCCCTTATCTCCTATAAACATTAAAAGCCCTGACCACTGAATAAATCACCTGCGGCCTTTAAGATCATGTATTCCAATTAGCACCCATCCTATCTCTGCACTTCTGAGCCATTATGCCATGGAAAAGTCACTAATGGAAAAAAAGATTTCAGAGCAATGGCTATTTATGGCAAGCATTTACTTTAAAAGGACAGCTAGAACATGACAACGTGATGACATTATTTTTTCCCCTAAAAGTGAACAGTGATTGCATGTTGTTCTTCATGGCTACGTGTGTGACACTGGAGTAAACAACCTGAGATTGGTTAGAAAGACATCTGTAAAGCTGCTTGGAGATCTTAATTATTTCCACTTGTGATTCAGTCATAGATCCTGGATAAACAGTATTTAATTATACAATTCAGTCTCCTCATGTGTTCTGAGTTTTCTCCAAGGGTCTTTTTCTGAAATACAGTCATATATTACTTTCCACTTGTGTTACTGAACCCTGTCTTTGTTTTGCATGGCTCCGTATGTGCCGTCATCCTGCTTATTGAAGGGTGGCACGTAAGTAATGCAAGTGTGCCGCAGTGTTTCTAGTTTTACTGCTCCTGTCGGGCAGAATCACAACAAGAAAGAACAAATGCAAATATGGGACCCTGAGAGCATGGCAGCCAAATCTTTAAACCTTGAATTTTGATGAGATTCAGGTAATTTACACACGATGCCAGCATGCAATCACACTTTATACCTAACTATGACTCTTTTAAGGCAAATAATCATATATTAAAGTACATAAGATTTTGGAATAAACTGTGATGGCAATGTGAAAGACACTGCAGCTGACAATTATGAGATTTAACTATCAAGTGAATAGAAAGTACTCCAGAGTGTTACGCAGTTTTAGTGAAGTATGAGCCAGAAAGATCTTGCTGGGGTATTATTACACATGATTTTGAAGCCTAATAATGATGTAAGGTAAAATTTTTTAATGTTCTTGAAAGAAGTCTCTTATGTTCACCAAAGATTTATTTGATCAGAAGTATAGTAAAAACAGTAATATTGTAGAATATCATTAGCATTTAAAATATCTGTTTTCTTTTTTAATATATTACAACCCATAAGAACCCACGGTGACGCGGGTGTCACAAACACTGGTGATTATCTGAAAAGGTCCTTTTAAAGCATTATTCCTCACTTTCAACTCAGGAAGTCCCTAAGTGACATAATGAATACCCAGGTTCAGTCATGTGACAATGTGTGCATTTTTGTTGTGATGGCAACATTTCCAAAATGGTGTCCTGTCTGGTTAGCACATGCTGCAGTGTCAATAATTTTTAAAAAACGCTTGTTTTTGTTGCTAAAGGGATGTTTCAACCCATGCAACAATTCTAATGTTTTAGTAACATATCCTAGATTAAACTTAACCTGGTTTTAATACATTTATTGGAAAAAATTATATAAAACAAGTTACGAAGATATTGTGGTGACATATGTCACATGGGGCTGTTAACCTTAAAACAGTAGGTGGAATTTTGATGTGACGTATTTGTCACATTAAGAAAAATGGTAATGAGCTGCTCAATTAATTTAGCTGATTCAATTATTTTAGTGTTAAATATTTTCTGCTGCTCATTTCAAAGCAATGTTATTGCACTACCTGCATGTTTCACATGTTGACCTCCAGTGTGAGGTAGTTATTTATTTTTATTCAATTTGCACATTTTTGAGTTGTGAAAAAAAATCTAAAAATTCATTTCTGATTAAACGATATGTTTATGTTACAAAAGAGTTGTTGTAAAATGTAATGGTCACAGTTATGTGGTTTTGAAATATGGGTAACACTTTATAATAACGTTCAGTTGTAAGTCATTTATAAGTCATGAACTAATCAAACAGATCCTTAGTAAATGGTTAATAGTTACTCGTTAAGTTTTTTTTTTTTTTTTTTTTTTAAACAGTCTGTTTATTGAGATGTAACGATATATAACAGTAATACAATAATATTGTAGTTACATCTTTTAACATATGAAAGCCAGGGAAAAACAAAAACAAACAAACAGCAACAAAAAGGAAGAAGAAAAGTAAAACAAAACAAAATAAAATAAATTGGCACAGATTATTTCAGATAGTGAAATGATATGGGAATTTGAGAGTACAAAACATGCATGCACGCAGGCATACAACAAATGTATCAATAATGGTTAATTTATGCACATCTATGAAGGGGGAAGGGGGAGATTAATGTGATAGGTCAGGAGTCAGACTATCTTGTCTTCTCTTGTCTCATTCAGTACATTACCAAAATCTGAATTTGAGATAAATGATATAAATGGTGTCCAAATATTTTCAAAAGAAGAAAGTTTACCTTTTAGCATATAGGTTATCTTTTCCATTGCTAAACAGAAGGACATGTTATTGATCCACTGTATGACAGATGGCTTTTCCACTTTCTTCCAGTACAAAGCTACTAGACGCTTTGCTTGAAGTATACTTATATCAACAAGTTTGCGAGTGCTGCCATGGTGTACAATGTTCTCTGGAATGATTCCTAAAATAAAAATTTCTGGTTTCATTGGTAGGTTTATAGGTACCATCTGAGAAATGAAAAAAGCCACTTCTTTCCAAAACTCCTGCACCTTAGGGCAGTTCCACATACAGTGCCTCTATCAACTGAGCATTTAATACATGTGTCTGGAATATTCTGGTTAATTTTATTTAACCTAACTGGAGTAATATACGTTCTCATAATCCAGTTGTACTGTATCAATTTGAGATTACTATTAACTGTTTGTAATTGAGCTTTCATACATATTCCTTCCCATACATCCAGGGGGATGTTTACATTTAAATCTTCTCTCCAAGAGGCCAATTTAAATTCTGATGATTCTTTAGAGAATGACTCCAACATTTTATAAAACATCGATATTAAACCTTTAGATTGGGCAGGTTTTAATAGCAGGTCTTCAAGAGGTGTTTTATTAGGTTTGATAAACTTTGCACCTTGATAAGAAGAAACATAGCTCCTAAATTGAAGGAATTTAAAGAAATGTTTTTTTGGAATATCAAATTGCGCTACAATTTGCGTAAAGGACATTAGATCTTTTCCTTTATAGAAATCCTCAATTTTTTGCAGCCCTTTATCAAACCACATCTTAAATCCTGGGTCTGATCTAGCTGGTTTGAAACACTTGTTCCCCCATATCGGAGTAAAACATGATAAAGTATCGGACTGACCTAAATATTTATATACATCACACCAAACATTAATTGTATTAATAAGGATAGGATTAAATGATACAATATCTTTGTCTTTTCTGAGAGATTTAATATCTGCCGAATAAAGGTAGAGATTAAAGGGTAATTTTGACTTAATAAAGAAAGATTCAATGTCCAACCAAGATGTATGTGTTTCAGAAGAAAAATAATATAAAGTAGATCGTAACTGTGCTGCCCAGTAGTATCACTGTAGATTGGGAAACTGGAGACCACCCCTATTGTAAGGCAAGTATAATAATGATAGACGAACACGAGCTCGTTTATTATTCCAGATAAAATCAGTGAATAATCTCCGAAGTGTTGAGTTACTCGTTAAATTACTAGTTAATATATTATTAATCACTTACATTGCAGGACACACTGCAAAGTATTCAAAACCTGTTGTGTAAACGCATGAATAAATAATTTACAAAGCTTTCTGCATTCCCTAATCTAGTGTAAACTATTCATCACTTGTAAATGTGTTACACATCATTTGTAGATCTTTTTTACCTGTTACAAATGATCTGTAGGTGTATACAATGCATTTACAACACTTTCTGCATCCCCTAAACTAAAGTGTATACTCATCAGTTGTAAATGTTTCACAAACCTTCCAGTGTGTGTGTTTTATATATATATATATATATATATATATATATATATATATATATATATATATATATATATATATATATATATATTATATATATATATACGCACACACAACCTGTAACTGGAAGGTTTGTAAAACATTTACAACTGATGAGTATACACTTTAGTTTAGGGGATGCAGAAAGTGTTGTAAATGCATTGTATACACCTACAGATCATTTACTAATGGTTTGATAATCATTTGTTCATGATTAACATGTTTATTGAGATGATAGTACAATGTTGATATTTCAATGATTTATAAGTGATTAATAATATATTAACTAGTAACTTATTAACCATTTACTAAGGATGTGTTTGATTATTTCATGATATGCTATTTTTTTTAAGATTAACTTATGACAGATTTGTAAATCGTTAGCATATTACTTAATAATCATTTGTGAACGTATAGTCATGTTTTGTAAATGATTAGTTCATCATTATTTAATCACTTGTAAATGATTAAACAATGTACAAAACATAGATAAAAATATTAACATACGACTTATTGATCATTTATGAACACATTCATGTTTTGTAAATGATTAGTTCATCATTAACTCATTAGTTCATCAAAGCAAATAAAATGCAAAAACTGTATTACTTCTGAAAAAGGTTTTTTCTGTTCCCAGAAAAGTAATAATTTTGATATATGTTGTGGAAAAGCAAATAAACAGAAAAAAAACTGTTATTTAGCAAAAAAAAAAAAAAAAACTGACAAAATGTCTTTTTTTTTTATTTCAATTGAGAAATAAACGCCCAATGTAACATATATGTAACATTAAACATTTATCATGAACGCCCAATGTTATATATACAGTATCTCACAAAAGTGAGTACACCCCTCACATTTCGGCAACTATTTTAGTATATATTCTCAAGGGACAATACTATAGAAATGAAACTTGGATATATTTTAGTGTAGTCAATGTGCAACTTGTATAGCAGTAAAGATTTACTGTCCTCTGAAAGTAACTCAACATACAGCCATTATTGTCAAAAAAGGGGGCAACAAAAGTGAGCACACCCTAAGTGATAACAGCTTATATGTCGTTTAACCATCCAAAGCCACATGTCCTATTCATCATGTTCATGTTTTTGTCTGCTTGACAGGACTATACAAATTTATTTATCTTTTATTAGAGCAGTTAAAATTTGGTGCTTTTGAGTACAATTCTCTCATAATGACCACTGGATGTTCATCATGGCACCTCATGGCAAAGAACTCTCTGAGGATTTGAGAATTAGAATTGTTGCTCTCCAAAAAAATGGCCTAGGCTATAAGAAGATCAGTAACACCCTGAAACTGAGTTACAGTACAGTGGTCAGGGTCATAAAAAGGTTTTCCAAGACTGTTTCCACTCGGAACAGACCTTGCAAGGGTCGATCAAAGAAATTAGGTTCTCACGCTGTGCGTCAGGTGCAGAAGCTGGCTTCAAAAAACAGATGCATGAGTGCTGCCAGCATTGCTTTAGAGGTTGCAGAAGCGGAAGCTCAGCTTGTCATTGCTCAGACCATACGCCGCACACTGCAACAAGTTGGTTTGCATGGCCATCGTTCCAGAAGGAAGCCTCTTCTGAAGCTGGCTCACAAAAAAGCCTGCAAACAGTTTGCTGAAGAAAACCTGTCCAAGAGCATGAATTACTGGAACCATGTCCTGTGGTCTGATGAGACTCAGATAAACTTGTTTGGCTCAGATGGTGTCCAGCATGTGTGGTGATGGCCTGGTGAGGAGTACCAAGAAAACTGTGTCTTGCCTACAGTCAAGCACGGTGGTGGTAGCATCATGGTCTGGGGCTGCATGAGTGCTGCTGGTCCTGGGGAGCTGTGGTTCATTGAGGGAAACATGGATTCCAACATGTACTGTGACATTCTGAAGCAGAGCATGATGCCCTCCCTTCAGAAACTGGGCCAAATGGCATTTTTCCAACATGATAACGACCCCAAACTGCCTTGCTGATGAAGCTGAAGGTGATGGAGTGGCCAAGTATGTCTCCAGACCTGAACCCTGTTGAGCACATGTGGGGCATCCTCAAGCTGAAGGTGGAGAAGCGTCATGTGTCTAACATCCAGCAGCTCCGTGATGTCATTATGGAGGAGTGGAAGAGGATCCCAGCAACAACCTGTGCAGCTCTGGTCAATTCCATGCCCAGGAGGATTAAAGCAGTGCTAGATAACAATGGTGCCGCTACAAAATATTGACACTTTAGACACAGTTTTGACATGTTCACTTAGGGCGTACTCATTTTTGTTGCCAGTTATTTGGACAATAATGGCTATATGTTGAGTTATTTTTAGAGGACAGTAAATTCGTTCTTCTATACAAGTTGCACATTGACTACTCTAATATATATCCAAGGTTCATTTGTGTAGTATTGTCCCTTGAGAAGATATACTAAAATTGTTGCTGAAATGTGAGGGGTGTACTCACTTGTGTGAGATACTGTATGTAACATTACAGATCTTTCACAAGGAGGGGTTGTATTTCAAAAACAACTGCAGAAACATGTTATAAGTGGTCCATTTGGTCTGTTTTATATGCCCCATAATTTTCCTATAAGGAGAAATTGGTCCGGGTTCTTATAGGTTAAAATGTAATTTATTCCTGTGATGGCAAAGCTGAATTTTCAGTAGTCGTTACTCCAGTCTTCAGTGTCACATAATCCTTTAGAAATCCTTCTAATATGCAGATTTGGTGATCAAAAAAACATTTCTTATTATTATCAGTGTTGAAAACTACTGTGACGCATTGCTGCCAAACGCATATTATTTTTTCCACTCCATTATGTTGTAATAATGAGATTTTATGTCGTTAAAACAACATCTTTTTCTCGTAATAACGAGATCTTATGTCATTAAAACAACATCTTTTCTTGTTAAAACCACATCTTTTCTCTTAATAACAAGATGTTATGTCCTTAAAACGACAGTTATCTCGTTAAAATGACATTTTCTCGTTAAAACAACATTTTTCTTGTAATAACGACATATTATGTCATAAAAATTATGTTTTTCCCCGTTATAGAAGATATATAGTTACATTATGCGAGCGAGCCGCGCTGCTGTCGCCACAGTCCAGAGATAAATGAGGATCTGCACACTGCTGAAGTTACTGCAGGAGTGATAATAGAAATACACTTTTTAAATGTATTTTAATTTTTAATGTTATTATGTTTTTATTATATTACAATATAATGCTATCCAATAATTGCACTCAGACCTAGAGGATATGACTCGTTGTGCTGCTTAATATTTGTGTGGAAATCGTGAAGCAGGATTTTTCAGGATTATTTTATGAAGTGAAAGTTTAAAAGAACAGCATTTATTTGCACGTAACGTTGATCAAAAGTGAAAGTAAGGACATTTACAATTTAATGCATTCTTGCTGAATAAGTTTTCTAAATTTACACAAAAATGAAATCATATATAAAAATATATTTCTGTTATATTTGATATTATCTAAAAATGATATTAAAATTATGTTGTCATAGCAATTTCATGAAAAAAAAAAAGTAAAACTTTAGATCACCGACTGAAAAAATAAAACAATGCAGAATCACAAATATTTATTATTAATCTGAGAAGATTTTTTGAGACTTTTGGACTCGACCATATATTAAGATTTATACCAGTTTTTTTTTTTTTTTTTTTTAGCATACACTTCCTCACCAAAACCATTTGCACAAATCACATAAATAGCAATTACCAGAGCAGGTAACTGCTTTTGGCTCAATTGCTTGCTCAGCTAAGTCAAACATTGGCTTAGTGAGTCTGTCCTGAGGTTCTGTTTAAATGAGGTTGGAAACATAGTTGTTCTGACAGTCATAAATGAACAGTAGTGCAAATGGATTCCAAAGAATTATGTATTATAATTAATCATATTATAATCATATTATAATTAATCTGATTTTTTAGATTTATTTTATTTTTATTATTTTATTTTGTGACTACAAACATTGAAATTTAGTTCTCAACAAAAACCTTTCAAAGGTATACAGGATGTTTAGGCTGTGCTCAGAGTAACGATAAACAGATAAAACAGAAAATGTGCACAAAGCACATGTGGGCTCAATATTTCGGATGAAGCACCTCTAATCCTTCATAAAGAAGCATCACTTCCCTGCTATAGAGGAGATAAAGGGTATCCCTGTCAGCTCGTATTTTTGCTCAGACATGGACTCAGAGTAAATTGTCATTGACAAATACGCCATGTGCTCAGTTACTCGCGACCTGCCATTCAGCTGCAGCAACCTACAGCAGACTAATTGCCACGGTGGTCTCACTGGAGCAATCTGAGGTGAAGACCCTTGCTCAATGGTCCCGCTGTGATTGAGCAAAACTGAGAACTCAGTGTGTCCCCAGTGTCATCTAAACCTCACAATGATATTTAACCATTCGACTACGTCTGACTCTCTGGATGGTGTGTGATCAGTTTTTCCTTTACTTTAATACGTTTAAGTCTGTAAAAGATTATGTCCATCATATTAAAATCACAGCAGATAAATGTCAGCTGCTGATGCTAATTACCTCTGCAAAAAGGTTATATCTCACAAATTCTGAGAAAAAATATCTGAACTGTGAAATATAAAAGCAGTATTGTGAGATGCAAACTTGGAATTGCAAGGAAAAAAGTCAGAATTGTAGATATCCTGGTGGTCCAATTCAGCACACAATGGAGTGTTTATTGTGTATACAGCATTTTTGTTTATAGGTACATGCTAATTTATCTTTCTGTGTGTAGTATATATGTGAACATGTGAACTGTACAGCGCTACAGATGGAGCTAATTGTGGAAGAAACAATGATCAGACATTAGTGCCCCAGGTTCACTTGTTTGATGCACGATGTACACTATGGACCATTCATTTGAAATATAGAGAAGAACTTCCTCACCCTCCACACATCATCGGTACAGGACATGATAGGAAAGTCTGAAAAACACAAACACTTTTCTGCCAAAATCTTTTCAAGTTTCATGAAATGCATTTTTTTTCCTTTAAACAACAAAGAGCTAGTGTTTTCGTGCGTCGCCACCATAATAACTAAGGAAATGGAAACTGAGGGAAAAAAAACTTCCTCTGATCTCAGTGACAGAGACTTCACTGCAGGGTTTACTTAAACAGAGAACACCGTGGCACTGGTGTACACACGTCTACCCGTTCACCTGCTGCTTTAGCTGCTGCTCATATGAAACACTGGACCAGCCATCATCAGGACCTCCGCTGAGACACCCAATCCAGAGCTTTACATTATCCATTCATAAGGTGTATCAAAAAGAACCTTGAAGGACCTTTTGTGGATGTTTTTTCCATGAAGAAAAAAAAAAAACAGTCAATAATGTCCTTGAAAAGCATTCCCCTTGTTTTAAAAAATAATTGATAAAACATTCTTGAAATAAGTGTTATATCCCTCATCATCTGGCCAGTCATATTGTACTTTTATTTATTTTTATTTTTTTAACATAACGGTAAAATAAGTGATAAGTGGATGTCACATTTCAAACTAAACAAAAGAAAATGCTGATTTAGATGATACCACTTCTGCCATTTACATTAAATTTTAAACCAGGTGTAAATGTTACCTCAAGGCTTTCTGTAAATCCTATAACAACTTCTACTGTCAATAAACATATTGAGATCACAATAACATATGATTATCTCCCAGTAATCACAACTGTGTTTTTTTATTTATCAGTATCAGCTAATATTGTTTCCAAATTAATACTTACTGTATATTCAGCAAGGATGCATTGAATTGATTTAAAGTGAAAATAAAGATATACAAAGCTGCAAAAGATTGCTAATTTTAATAAATGCTGTTCTTTTGAACTTTCTATTCATCAAAGAACACTTGAGAAAAAAAATATGGTTATCACAAAAGGCAGTGCAGCTGTTTGTAACATTGATGATAAGAAATGATTATTGAACACCAAGTCAAAATATTAGAATGATTTCTGAAGGATCATGTGATCTAAAATGCTGAAACTCTAACCTTTGCCGTATGATATATTCAAACAGAAAATAGTTTCACTATATTACTGTTTTTACTGTAAACATTTCAAAAACATAAAAAGTCTTACTGACCTGACATTTAAGCGGTCAAACGGTCATGTTTGTTTCTGTGAATTGTGGGGACTTCCCATAGAATTCTATTACATTTATACTGACCAAACAATATTTTTTATCCCCTAACCCAACCCTAACCCTAAACCTACCCCTTACCGAAAACCTGTTTGCATTGTTACACTTTCAGATAAACATCATTTACTATTTTTAATATTTTTTGCGGTCCCCACAATGTCAAAAATTTCAGGTTTTACTATCCTTGTGAGGACATTTGGTCCCCACAATGTAGCATAAACAAGTACACAAACAAAATCTGTCACCATTTCAAGCCCATATGACTTTCTTTCATGTGTGGAACAAAGAAAACATTTAGGGTCCAAACAACATCGACTGTTATTGCATGGACAGAAAAAAAAAAAAAAATTCAAAATAGCTTATGCCACAAGTAGGCAGAGCCCTTCAAGTTAGTATGGTTAGGTTTAGGGGTGAGGTTAGATATGGACCTTCTGTACAAGCCATCTGGAGCTGCCCCATCCACTTGGAGCTGACTCAGACCTCCATTTATACATATCTCAAGCTGTCAGGGCAAAAGCCCTCTTGTGATATGTCATGCTTGTATGGCAACTGGAAAACAAAATGTGACTGAAACACAGTGTCACTAAGCAAGGTAATCCCACAGGGGTCTCAACACACATAATCACACAGTGCTGTTCAGCTCTGAAACCAAAAGACACAGGATGATGTAGCTGAGAAGTGTCCTGTGGTACACCGATAAGCACAGGGGTTGAAATCTGCTGGGATTAACTGAAATGAGAATGGGACGGAGGTGATGCTGGAAGCCAGGTTTCGTGACATACGTAAGTGAACACTTCACCCACATGCCATCTCTATATCAGGAGGATGTGTAACACATATCATAATACTTATAATAACTGCAATAACTTTCTTTATACATCATAACACAAGGACTTGATTTAGAAATCCTCCTTAATAGGTTTTTGCATTATAGTTCCTCCCTGCTAACCTGCAAATGAAAGCACTCTGATGAGGAAGCTTTGGCAATACGATTCAGCTGGCTTGCTGCAGGGGTGTACTGGCCAGGATTACTTTGCCCAGCACACGATAGATGGAACACAGCTGATAAGGAGAAAGAGAGAGAGAGAGAGAATCATGGCACCTGTTGACATTCGATTGTTGCTTATGCACTCACTGGCTGTTTGCCCTGCCCTCAGTTTCTAGTCTGTCTCTCTCTGTCTGCATCTCACTGATTTACGAATCATTTCAGGTCATTCCACAGACCGCATCACAATGTACTGTATTATGGTTTTCCACTGCCAGCCAAACACTATATTCCAACAGCTTGATCTAATCAGAAACAACACAAAAGATTTACTAGTGCAATGCATTAGACCATCAATCATACCACAAAAACAATACCTGTTTTTATGCATTTTTTTCCCCATTATTTTTCACAGATTCTAATTCTATTCCCTTAAATTCTAAACAGTTAAATGAGAGATAAATCAAACAGGCTTATCCTTCAGGCAAGAAAACAGAAAAGCTAGGTGACTAACACCACCGTTTGGAAAAACATCCTGAAAAGACTCTCCCTAAAACATAAATTTTCATATATAGTTTTTATATAATGAGCCAGTGCTTTTCATTGTTGTAGAGGAATTGATCAATGTGGCAGTAAAAAAGGATTATATCGGGCTGGTGTTGAAAGAGAAATACAACTGTTTGTGACCTAAAAATATGTACAAATATGTACAAAGCACAAAGAGGAAAAGGGAGGACAGATAAGAAATAAAGGCGCAGAGCATTCTGGGTCATTTGAAAAATTGATAAGTCAAACAATGGCAACAAAAGTTTGTCTGTTTTTAAACCCTTTGCATGTAAAATGAAACAGCATTTATTAGGCTACTGATATGATTCAATTCCAATGTGGAATTACATGATTTTAAACAGATTTTAAAAGTACTTTTCATTTCTTTACAACTTTTATGACGATGAAAGAAGTTCAAAGGCTGTGCTTTCAAACCCCTTAAGAGTGGGATCTATGATCTAAACCATAACAGGGATCTCTCATCTCCATACATCCTTGAAACAAGGCCAGCTGGACAGAGTGGAAATATATAGTAACTTGCATTGGGTAAAACATGCCTTATAAATAATTAGGCATACTAAGTAAGAAAACGAAGGGTACTGTTATGTATAAGAAGTAGAGAGTTAAAAATTTTCCCTCAAACATAGGTTTTGAATTCCTTGAGGGGGAAAACCAGCGAAAGCTTGGAGTGAGCTCAATAGAATTCATGTCAATTACAACGGCTCCTAAAAAATAATCACTGCGTTAACCAAAGCCCAAGAACAGGCTCAGAGTGGTGCGTCAGCTGTGCTCATGGAAGTAGAGATTGTCAAAAACTTTTTCCACATTTTCTTATTTTCACCAGTGATTGGATTGACTTAGAGTAGTGTGAAAGGACCATACAAAATTACAACTGCCCTAAAGGAGTTCAATTTTGTCCAAGCAGAACGCACTCACAATTCAGGGCATCACTCATACTATACTAGTGTAGGTGCTAACAGGCCAGATTATGCTTGGTGCCTGACTAAATCTAATTTATTGGATTTCCCGCTCTTTCTTTCACCCAGTGATGACATTTCTTCTCTATTTCCTAGTAATCACAGTAAGGAGATTGTGGGCTGCTCTGCCTGGCTGCTCAGCCCCTGATCTTCTGGCCCTGATGCAAAGTCATTCTGTTCATAATGAGCACAAGCTTCATTTATTTTGGGCTCATTTCTAAAGACTGCTGGCATATAATGATGTTGTCTTCCTGTTCTTGCCCTTTCTGGAGAACAATCGCATCAGGGGAGAAGTCTATTTTGGAAAATCCAAACAAGAAATAATGGAGAACATGTCTGCTGAATGAATTTGACCAGAAATATGCACAGAATGGTTTGTGACGGATGAGCAATTTATCATAGGTGTTAAGAGCAAAACATTCAGAAAGGACGTTTTGGACCAAACGTGATTTTGGTTGGTGGGACCTGTGAGATTTTTGGGAAGCCCATTGCACAGCTAATGGAATTCAAACAGTTGGAGATCGATTGCAGTGTAAACAATCTGTGCGCTAATCTGTGATCGTTAGGGCTGCGCACTGCTGGTCTGTCCGGCAGATGTCACCTTGCTGAAATCCCACTGTGATAATTCCTCGGATGAAGGCCTTGGTGATTCTCTCATTGCCCAGAGTAATAGCCTGCACATATAGCCACATACTGTACCTCTCTGATTTAGGGATAGAATCATTTACTTCACTTACTTGTACCTTATGATTAATGTGTTTGCAGCCATCTGCTGTGCTGTCTTTTTTATTTTATTTTATTTTATTTTTTGCAAGACTATTGAGTGATGATACTCATAAAGATGCCAATATTTCTGATTGTGCATTACGGGCCTACTGCTTTTGCACTACAACAGTTCCATAAAAATAAGTTAATAATGAGGAAATTATATTTTAGACACAATATTTCCACATATTTTTTCTGGATTGGCTCCGTGAATGAAAAACACTTTCAAACAAAGCCAAAACAGAATCAGCTGTTGCATTCTGAGCAACACACAACAGTGGTTCTTTTCTGAAAGAATTAGTTGCTGTATCCAAAGTTGCATTCTTCCCTACTATATAGCATGAGTAAAACATTGTGAGAACAAAGTAGTATGTCCGAATTCACAGTATTCATAAAAAAAATAGTAGGCATTTCTGGCGAGATTCTGAAGTGTGAATCTGATGGACTCTTTACTATCCCAGGAGGCAAGAGAGAGGATTTGTGAATGGCAGTAATGTGACGCAACGTAGGTCACATGATGATGACAACATGACGAATGTCCAGATTACAATCATCCTACACACGTTCATGCTATATAGAGAAAAGTAAAAAGTATATAGAGAAAGTACTTTTTAACAGTTGCTAAAAAAGAAGTACTTCAAAAAAAGTAGGCCTACCTACTCTGAGATTATATGATTTGGACACAGCCAGAGTGTTTGAACAAATCGGTTGACTAAATGATTCTGTCATTCACACATTGTCAATCAATATGGAGCTTATAATATGACAAAACTATTTGAATATGAATTGTGTAAATTTGAATTATTGTTGAGTATCATTTAATAAAACTGAATATTATGTGGCATTTAACATAGCTCTGAATTAGATTTTTTTTTTTTAAAACTTGAATATTGAACATTTGAAATTTAACACAACTGAATTTTTTTTTTTATGGCAGTTTTTTAATAGACATGTATTTTCAAAAAGCTGATTTTTTGATCTGAATTCTTAGACTGCAAAAATCCAGTTTTTAAAAATACAGCTTCAAGTTTTCAAGATGAAGAAGAAATTTGGAACATCAAATTCAATATTTAAAATTCAAAGCGCAGAAATTCAGATTGTACAGAAAGTAGGTCAGAGGTCATCCACAGGGAAGAGCAGATGATCTCCAAAAAGTCGAATGAAGCATTTACTGCGACCGGGAGGGGACATGTTCGGTTCACTTATTTTGTCGAGGTAATGATATATCCTGGAATTGCCGCGCAGCTGCCGCTTTCTCTCGTAGTGGAAGTTTTTTGAAATTTAGTACATATGTTATTTGCTATTTATCATTTCATGGGACTAGCTATAGCGTAGTTTTCATGTCAGACACAGTTAACTATGACATTTTACATGAAATTATATTTTTACTTGGCAAACCAACTCGTACATGTATGCTCTGGATTTTTTTTCTTTATTTATATCTCTGTAAAAGATTTTTGATGGATCATCCAATGGGAATTTTATTACATTTTAAATTATCTTCATCTTGTTTTCAACACTGCCTACATGAGCTCAGTGAAATGTTCTATTGGTTGTTAATAATCTGCCTGGTAATTGGTTAAAGCCGACAAAAAGATAAAAACTTTTTTTTTTTTATCTCTGGCAGCGTCTGCCGCGAAGAGCCGTGGAAGCGGCAGGATTTTGGGTGCACGAGCACCGCTTGCGCACCGCCAACGAAACTTTCCTGCTATTCACAATTTGAATAAAAGTTTTAATAAATGAGTTTTGCTAAGCGCTGTACAAATAAACTTGAATTTGGTTTACCTCATGTAGGAGATTTAGGGCGGGTGTGGTTCGGGTCGGATAACGGGTTGGGCGTTCTGTCAGTTACTGCGGGTGCGGGTATCAAACAGGACCCATGCAGGACTCTGCCTCAAGATGCTGTGTTGAGGGAAATACATATTTTTCTCGTGGCCACGAGTTTAATGCGTAAACAAACCTGAGTGACCAGCAACCTGGGATTATCAGAGATGGATTTATTCATATTTAATTTGGAATTAACAGATTATGAATGAATGAATGAATGAATGAATTATTACATTATTAAATTATTTTAACCATAGGCCTAGGCTACTGGACTGTATTGCACGCGATGTAGACTGCATTCGAATGAAGTTTATCATAAATAAATTACATAAAGTACATATAATAAAATAGGCCTACAAGAAAACATTTTTATCCATCCCAAGTCCATTAACTGATCGTCTTTTCCCATAATATTTGTATATTATTATTATTATTTGTTATATTTTTATATTCGTTGTTATGCATTTGATTTATTTTCCCTTCATTTTAATCTCTTTACTTAACGTTCTGAATAATAATAGCCTACTGTAAATGCCAACATGCCAATAAAGCTTTGATTATGCTATGACTGACGGGAATTTTTACTGGAAGTGCAGTTTGGGAATTTTTACTGGAAGGTTGAATTTAACATATATTTAATTTTATTTCACCTAATTAATAGACTATTAGAAATATAGTGTTTCGTTGAGGAATGAATCATTTGCGTAGTTTCATTTGTAAATGAAAACACAACACGCTCATTGTCACATACGGCCGTAAATACACTCATAAAGTCAAAACTTCATTGGCATAACTGTCAGGCGCTTACAGTATTTGCAAAATATGGTAGCATATTAATAATACTAGCATAATTATACAGATCGTTAATTAGATAAAGCTCTACATGAATTGAAAGGGAAGTAAGCATATATAACAATAAACATAAAAATATAGCCCTAACCAGTTAATATAATAATATATTATTATATACAGTCAGGTCCATAAATATTGGGACATCGACACAATTCTAACATTTTTGGCTCTATACATCACCACAATGGATTTCAAATGAAACGAACAAGATGTGCTTTAACTGCAGACTGTCAGCTTTAATTTGAGGGTATTTACATCCAAATCAGGTGAACGGTGTAGGAATTACAACAGTTTGCATATGTGCCTCCCACTTGTTAAGGGACCAAAAGTAATGGGACAATTGGCTTCTCAGCTGTTCCATGGCCAGGTGTGTGTTATTCCCTCATTATCCCAATTACAATGAGCAGATAAAAGGTCCAGAGTTCATTTCAAATGTGCTATTTGCATTTGGAATCTGTTGCTGTCATCTGTCAAGATGAGATCCAAGAGCTGTCACTATCAGTGAAGCAAGCCATCATTAGGCTGAAAAAACAAAACAAACCCATCAGAGAGATAGCAAAAACATTAGGCGTGGCCAAAACAACTGTTTGGAACATTCTTAAAAAGAAGGAACGCACCGTTGAGCTCAGCAACACCAAAAGACCCGGAAGACCACAGAAAACAACTGTGGTGGATGACCGAAGAATTCTTTCCCTGGTGAAGAAAACACCCTTCACAACAGTTGGCCAGATCAAGAACACTCTCCAGGAGGCAGGTGTATGTGTGTCAAAGTCAACAATCAAGAGAAGACTTCACCAGAGTGAATACAGAGGGTTCACCACAAGATGTAAACCATTGGTGAGCCTCAAAAACAGGAAGGCTAGATTAGAATTTGCCAAACGACTTCACAGTTCTGGAACAACATCCTATGGACAGATGAGACCAAGATCAACTTGTACCAGAGTGATGGGAAGAGAAGAGTATGGAGAAGGAAAGGAACTGCTCATGATCCTAAGCATACCACCTCATCAGTGAAGCATGGTGGTGGTGGGCATGTATGGCTACCAGTGGAACTGGTTCTCTTGTATTTATTGATGATGTGACTGCTGACAAAAGCAGCAGGATGAATTCTGAAGTGGCAATATTATCTGCTCATATTCAGCCAAATGCTTCAGAACTCATTGGACGGCGCTTCACAGTGCAGATGGACAATGACCCAAAGCATACTGCAAAAGCAACCAAAGAGTTTTTGAAGGGAAAGAAGTGGATTGTTATGCAATGGCCAAGTCAATCACCTGACCTGAATCCGATTGAGCATGCATTTCACTTGCTGAAGACAAAACTGAAGGGAAAATGCCCCAAGAACAAGCAGGAACTGAAGACGGTTGCAGTAGAGGCCTGGCAGAGCATCACCAGGGATGAAACCCAGCGTCTGGTGATGTCTATGCATTCCAGACTTCAGGCTGTAATTGACTGCAAAGGATTTGCAACCAAGTATTAAAAAGTGAAAGTTTGATTTATGATTATTATATTCTGTCCCATTACTTTTGGTCCCTTAACAAGTGGGAGGCACATATGCAAACTGTTGTAATTCCTACACCGTTCACCTGATTTGGATGTAAATACCCTCAAATTAAAGCTGACAGTCTGCAGTTAAAGCACATCTTGTTCGTTTCATTTGAAACCCATTGTGGTGGTGTATAGAGCCAAAAATGTTAGAATTGTGTCAATGTCCCAATATTTATGGACCTGACTGTATAGGCTATATATTAGCCTATAGTTTTATAATAATAATAATAATATACAAATATTAAATAAAAAGACACGATCAGTTAACAGACTTACAAGACTGTGGGATGGCATTAAACTCATGGCCACGAGAAATGGATGTTGTTCCCTCAACTTCACATCGCGTGGCCACGACATAAGGATGTCCTTACCTGGACAAAATGATCTTGTGGCCACGACATATTATCACACTCCCACGAGTTAATATGTCATGGCCACGACAAAACTAGCCTAAGTGAACCGAACATGTCCCCTCCCGGTCGCAGTAAATGCTTCGTTTGACTTTTCGGAGATCATCTGCTCTTCCCTGTGGATGACCTCTGACCTACTTTCTGTACGATCTGAATTTCTGCGCTTTGAATTTTAAATATTGAATTTGAGGTTCCAAATTTCTTCTTCATCTTGAAAACTTGAAGCTGTATTTTTAAAAACTGGAACTTGCAGTCAAAGAATTCAGAACAAAAAATCCGCTGTTTGCAAATACGTCTATTAAAAAACTGCCATAAAAAATTCAATTGTGTTAAATTTCAAATGTTCATTATTCAAGTTTTAAAAAAATCTAATTCAGAACTATGTTAAATGCCACATAATATTCAGTTTTGTTAAATGATTCAAATTCAAATAGTTTTGTCATATTATAAGCTCCATAGTCACATGTTTCATTCCTGAATGAATCTGTGTTTTAAATGAATCATTTGAGGGAATGATTCATTAACTCATTAATAAAGCTATTCACATTTTGTTCCTAAATGAATCAATGTTTTTGAATGAATCAAAAACGCACTCATAAAGCCACTCACTGTTTTGTTTCTGAATGAATCAGTATTTTGAACATCTTGAATTTTTTAGTATCTCCCTAAGTCATCATGTGCTTTATTCCCCATTGAATAAGTGTTTTTGAACAAATCAGTTGAATTAGATTCACTCAAAAAAGACACTTGTCACCACCTACTGGTGTATCAATGCAACTTGCAGAAAGAGTCACTGTCTGTCTGTCTGGAACCTGTAAACACAGTGTGATACAAACAGTATCACTTAGTAGTTTTTGAACTTCACTCTACCAATCAAATTTGAAGACCAGGACTAACTGTTGTATAATGTGTCTCGTTGTGGAAGTAATCTGATGTTTATATAATTGCTTGCTGTGCTACAGTGCTAGAATCAATATTCATGTGTAGGTTCATGGCAAAAATGTAATAAAGTTGCTGAATGTTTAATATTATACTACTCAAATGACCTTCATGACTGAACACAGTCAAGTATGAGTGACATACACAAATACACAGAACTGCTTCTCAGTTCACTAGGTCAGCAAGCCTTTAAAGCAGCCGAATAGATCATTCTGTTATTACTGTGTTATTTAAAGCACAGGCCTATATCTCACCTTTAGATAGCTTCAAGGGTTGTGGCAGATTTTGACTCTTGTCATGACAAGACAAAAAATGCACCAGCTGCTGTGTGTGTCAGCACCTTCCCGGGCAATGAGACAAGCTTGTGGTTGTGACACGTAGGAGTTTGATTCCACACTATTCTCAGATTCATATGCAAACAAAGCTGACTGGACTGAATGTGGTAGGTTGTGACTTGTGAGGGGACAATATGAACACCAAAGAACTGGAATATTCTCTTTTTCATTACATAACTACATGGAGATTTTATTGAAATATAGTTTTCTTTCATTATAAGGTTAGATATTTTTAAGAGAAACCCCACAAACTATAACTACAAATGTCATCTAAATGCCTCTGGAGAACAAAATGAATGCTTTGGAAGGAATAATTGGATTAAAATGTGAGGATTTTCGCTCTTTGTAATTCAGATGTCAAGTAAATCATATTGTTTGGAATGCCATTATTTTCAAACAGTTTGCAGATTGGGAAACACCATTATATATTGCCAGGTCTCTAAAAGGCTGAAGCAAGTTTAAAGTGAAGCAAATGATACCTTATTTCACTATATTGGAGGCCAGAATCTATAAACCACCCATTTTATGGATCCCAACCTGTAGGCAGTGCATTCTAGTAATCGAGCACTACCGTAATAGGTAACATAGGAAAATGAAAGCTAGATAAAGCAGGAGTCTTGGCTTCCGTGCACTGCTTAATCAGTTCCACACAGAGGGAAGAGTTTGCTCAGTCACATACTGTTCTCTCTTCCTTCTGTTCAAAACCTGACCATATGGGAGAGCGGTCTGGGTTAGCACGAACCGACAGACAAAGAGTATGTTTATCTGCCAAATCAGCTCCACATAGTTTAACTGGTTGTTTTGCTGCCATTACAGGGGTAGACGACTGTCTGGAGCAAGACAAGAGCAAAGCAAGCCAAGACGGCTGGTATCTCCCTCCTCCAAATAGAAGAGGGAGAGCGAAGGAAGAGCAGAGCGGGCAAGAGAAGAAAAGCAAGTCACGGCAGGAGGAGTATCCCCACGTGAAGAGGCCAATGTGGGGTTGGAGTCGCCGTCATCTCACCTGTTGATTTGTTTCGATCTTGGATGACTTTTAAGAGGAAAAAAACATTTTTTTTTGATCATCCGTCAAACTTTGTCATCAAGGACCAAATTTCAAAGCAGGGCGATAACCAAGAGAAAAATGTGACAACTTTCATCTCCCCCTCTCCCATCCCAAGTGACTCAATTTGATGAGAGTCATTTCCTTCAAATAACTGCAATAGTAGCTATCAGAATCCTTCCGAACATGACTCCTGCAAAAGATGACATCAAAAAGGAGGCGTATTTCCTAATACGAAATCTGTTTCTCTCATATTTATGAAAGAGGCTTGCTCTATTTGATCTCATGGGCTGCATTTGACATGAAGCTATTCTATGTGATATGTCTTTGATGATTTGATGATCTTCATTGTAGGGTACTAAGTGGCAATGCAGCCATGGAAAGCCTTCCAGAACACTGCGGAAAGGACTTCCGAGTACCCTTTTATTTTTCAGAATGCTGTATTCCATTCCCTGGGCCTGTCAAATGGATTCTCTCTGATCAGTGAGGATTCTGTCTCCTCCATCCTATTTCCTTGAGGCCGACAAAACTGGAGGTTTTTACGTTGACCTCAGATTGACCTGAGAGCTGTTTCTCCAAACAACAATGCAGAGGATGCTTGGCTTTGACTTCTAATGAGTTGGACATTTATACTTTTCATACTGACAAGTCAGTACCCATCCATATGGAAGGTCCGTACAGATATAGGATACACACAATGTGCACAATATGAGCATTGCAGAGTGAAACTGACCAACTTGGAAACTTCAACTTGATGACTCCAAAGGAACAGATTATTTATCTTAATGCACAATGGCGAAATGGCGCTTATTATTGTTGGACTCTGTATTTGTTTTACACAAAAGATAAACAGGAAAGTACCGCCCAAAGTCTATATGTTGCTTTGGTTTGTTGAATCTGAGGAATGCCTATTTTGTTTTTGTACAGAGAGCACAAATTTACTTGGTAACACGTTATAATGTGTAAATTTAAAAAAAAAATAAAAAATAAAAAATAAAAAATTCACAATTTGCATTAGGGATGCATTAGCTATCATAAACTAATAACAAACATAATGCATTTATTAATCTAAATTAATTCTAATTTAATTATAAAAATATTGACATACAGTTGTCATTATGTTGCAACATGTTAGAATTTAGCATTAAACTATATTAATAAATGCTGTAAAAAAATATATTGTTCATTGTTAGCTCATGATACCAATGCATTAACTAATGTCAACAGATTATTGTAAAGTGTTACCATATACTTAATGTCCGTCTTGTATTTTATGTTAAATTTATATGGGCAGATTACTTGTTGTAAATATTACTGCTATGTTATTTAAATTTTTGCCTACACCTTTGTTTACACAAAAGCTAATGGCAATCAAAGATCAGATGAAGTAGTAAAATGCGTATTAAATGAAATATAAAAACATATAAAGAAAAATATTTTTGCACCTATTGCAACATGACACACAAAAAGGGAAAAAAAAAAAATCAGTGTGTAAATCAGAGAGAGATGCTTTCCACAGAGCAAGTGAATTCATAGCTCCAAGGTTGCATTTCATACCTCAGGGCAGAATAATTTGGTTCCAAATGACTAAAACAGTGCACCTTTTTGATTGCTGAGTAACAAGTTAATTTATTTCTAATATAAACTTTCTAATGGACATGCTTTCAGAAGAGTATTTAGTGTGCAAAAACAAACAACCAGAGGCAAATAAAAATGCAAACCAGGAATGCAAAAAACAATGTTATTTTTGAAGCGGTTTGGTTGAGGCCTACACATATATTTCGAAAATAAGGTTTTTCTTTGTGTCTTTGTTTTGCTATTGAGATGTTGTGATGCTGTTTTTCCACATTTGTTAATATTTAGTCTATGTGCAATTGCAGAATTTCTCACTGTAGTTTATTTAAAAGACCCAATGATGCTTGCTGAGCAGTGTACCTTACATGCACTCAATAAACATGTTCAGTAAATAGCGGCAGTACTTGAAACTAGCTTTGTTTTTTTTTTGTAACTATTACTCATTTTACATTAACTTATTTTTTTGTGAAAAAAAGCTGTTTAATGAAGGCAGTAATTGACTATTAGGTCTTTGAACATACTGAAATATAATTCAGTCATACTGAAATATAATTCAGTTCGCTGTCATTAAAGTACAAAAGATATCCATGCCTTGAAATGGCAGTGCCGAATTAAAAGCTTTTGTTTTGGAAATGTTATTGCTGAAATGAACTGCCATTCAGATTTCACAGGAGACTTAATGAGCCAGATGTTTCAGCAGATGTCATCAGAAGCTTGGAGAGGTTTGTTTGATTTAAAAGCCAGCCAATGTACAGCACAATGGAAATATTGCTTTTTTTATCCACCAGTGTGATTTACAGAAATATCAGCGGTCCTTTCATTAATTATTATGTTCGTCTGAAGAAATGTTGAGTGACAGTTTTTGTATTAAAGCCTCATTTTTGCACAATTGATTCAAACTGAAAACACGTATGGCTAAAATCCATGTTAAAAACAACCTGATTAATGGTTTATTAACACTTTTTTATATTATAGATTGCCAGAGATGTTGACTGTTCATTTTAAAAAGTGTTTACAACAATATCCTTAGACCTATACTACATTTATAAATATGAAGCAAATTTGATCTATTTTATCTAAATTTAAATGCTCAAATTCTAATGAAGACTGAATTTAATTACTATACAGTATGCCTATATAATATCTAACAATGAATCATGCATCCTTAACATATCTTTTTAAAGGATCTGAAATGTGTATTGTATTATTAACTATGATAAGCCATTATATCATACTGTGTGTAATTCTAAGAATACTGTAAGATGTTTCCAGGTAAAGTATTGATTATACTCATTTATACTATTGGGCCGTTGAATGCTTGAATCTGATTGGCTGATGAATGTTCTAAGGTGTGCAATTATTTTCAGGGAAACGCACGGCGAATGTAGTTCCAGGCAGGTCTTGACCGCTTTACATGACCATATCACTTCGCCCACAACCCACAACGACACTGACCAAACAAATAAATATAGTAGACAAATGGATAAAAACGACAGATCATGTCCATGTTTTTGCCACAAAATTACGTTTTATTATGTCCGAGGACATGTACTGCCCGGATGGAAAAGAGGTGTCGATCTACCCACAGAAGGATGCGCTCTGTGGCACCCGGCTCTTTAGCCAGAGCTGAAGCAGTCGCATATGTAGGAGCCCTAGTTTGCACACTGTCGAGGTGGCAGCCATCTGGCCGAGCGTCCTCTAAAAGCATTTCAGCGAGGGAGAGCGCCCTAACTTGAAGACTGCGAGAGAGTCTTCAGTTTTTGTGAGCGCTCCTCCGACAGACACGCTCGCATATTGATTGAATTCAGCTCCACTCCTAAAAAGGAGATGTTCTGGCTCGGGACCAGCATTCTCTTTTGCATATTTACAGTCAGCCCTAAGCTCTGAAGATGAGCGAGGAGTCTGAGCTTGTCGCTGAGCAGGACGCTCTCTGATTGGGCTAAGACTAGCCAATCATTGAGATAGTTCAAGATGCGCATTCCGCTCTGCTTCAGAGGAGAGAGAGCAGCATCCATACATTTCGTAAACGTACGAGGGGCCAGGGATAAACCGAAGGGCAGGGCCATGAATTGGTACGCTATCCCCTCGAATGCAAATCTCAGGAAGCACCTGTGGCAGGGGGCTACCTGAATGTGAAAATAAGCATCCTTTAAATCCACGGAGATAAACCAATCTCCCGGTCTGATGTGTGAGAGGATTTGGCTCAGAGTAATCATTTTGAACGAGCGCTTCGAAAGCGCGCAATTCAGCGGTCTCATGTCCAAGATTAGGCGGAGTCCGCTGTCTTTCTTTGGCACCAGAAAATAATGAATGTAGAAGCTGTTCTCGCGGTTTATGAGGGGCACTGTCTCTACAACGCGCTTTGCGAGAAGACTGTGTATTTCCTCTCGCAGAACTAAGGCATTCCGCTCCCGTACAGTGTACATTAACACACCATTGAAACGGAGCGGTCTGCGGAAGAACTGAAGTGTGTAGCCGGGTCTCCGCGGGGTGTTCTTTCGGCCGCGATCCGACTGGAGGTACCACTCCAAACCGAGCTCATCAACTGCCTTGGACAGGACGCTTAGGAGCTCGACATCACTGTGATGGAGGTCCCCCGCGTCGCTGCCGTGGGGCGCAGTGTAATCCAGCAGGTTGTTAGACCACTCCTCTCTCGCAGATGCTGCCACTGAAATGGCATCATCCTCCTCTTCAGCGCCCTCCATGACACCAAAGGACACCACATCTTGAGCGTCGGGGGAAGGGCAGAGATCACCGGTCATGTAGCACACTGGAAGGGGACCTGCAGCAGGGGGGTTCGTCACTTGACCCTGACAGATCCGCATCAGAAGTTCGCGACACTTTCCTCCTTGGCTCGAAAGAGGCTGCAGAGGAAGAGACGCGGCGGAGTTAGTTGGGCGAATTCATCGCCTTGGACGATGGCCACATGGAGCCTGAGAGTCTGGAGACTCATATCTCCTCAATGGGGGCAGTCCGACCCCCCAAGCGCCGTCTCTGCGTGGGCACAACCCAGGCAGAAGACGCACGATTCGTGGCCATCAGAAGGTTCAATTGGCTCCGCGCAGGAGAGGCAATCATGAGTCATCCTTGTCCGAGTCCGAAGCTCACCGGAACACAGCAGGGGAAGAGAAGGCGTGTCCGCTGCAGCGTGTAGATCACGGTGAGTAGTCTTGTTGATAGGCTTCTTGCTTCTCGTATAAGATTGGCTGAAGGAAAAGATTCTGAATGGATGACGTACAAGCGCTGCCTTATATAGAGTGGGACTCCTGCTCATATTTCGCGCACTTGAACGCCATTTGCCAGTTTCACTGGCGTGATTCAATAAGGCTTCAGTAGTATTTGAGGAAAGGGTATTTCCCATAGCAATGTAGAGTGACCGAATCGAAAGGGAAACCGGGCGAATGCCTTGACATATATCATCTGATCGATGTCTTGAGGTGTGGCAACTGTAGTGTAAGTGGAATAATTGACTTTGGTCCGTTGAATTATTAGAAAAATAATGCACACCCGAGGTGTGACGGCCACTCCGCTTTGTATCGTGGCCGCATCACCACCTCAGGCGTGCATTATTTTTCTAATAATTCAACGGCCCATCGTCAGTTATTTCTTACTTGATTTTCCAATGCTGACGTAAATATGTAATTAGTCATATAATTTTCTTAGAAGAAAAAAGCCTTGTGGTAAGTAGTATAAACTCTGTGGAACCTGTGCAGAAGCTTTACATTTCAAATCTGAAGCTATCGTTTTCCAATTAAGATAAGGTTAAGTCACCTGTGAAATGCATCAGCCACCAAAAGAATTGCAGTGCAGAGTGGCCAAATAGCACAAAAATAAAGAGGGATGCAAGAAGCCTGCATACAAATAAGATAGTATTTTTCATTTTTCAGTAAATGCACTGAATTTACATGCAGTAGTTGACACTATTGTTTTGCTTGGTACCCTTATAACACCCCTATAACATCTTCCTTCCTTTTTCCTGAAATGCTCATTGACATGTATATGACATACATTTGTCATATATACATATATATTACATGTGCATATACATGTACATATGCTGTTATTTACATATCAGTGTTATTTTAGTAAACTGAGATACTATTATATTGTTCTTGTATTATGTTTTTATCAATATTTTTATATTTAGTTTTTATTTGTGTATTTTTTAATTTTTTTTCTGTTCATATTTTTTCATTTCAGTTGTGTTTTAATTATTTTAGTACATCAGATTTAACTTATTGAAAATGAGAAATGTTGCCTTGGAAATAAAATGTTAACATTCATTTTATTTAAAGTAATAAAAATGTTTTTATGGTTTTAGTTTTAGCTTAATAACCCTGATACATATACTACATATACATATACAAATACATATACATATACATATACATATGTACAGTATGTATTTCTGTGTTTGATTATTGTTGGCCACGAGCAAATCTGAATTTAGTACTGCTGCTAGAATTATACAGTATATTATTTACTTGGACCATAAAAGTACAGTTATGTATTCAACCTGCTGTTCACCACTATTCAGAATTCAGATTATAATTGAGTATAATTTGTTAAATAAATGTAAAATCGTTTACTGATTCTGCACACAGACTTCACACATAATCATGGACATTGTTTAGTCCACGATGGTAGTTTCTCTCATGAATATTAATTAAATTATGCATGAATAATTTAAAATGACCTTTAACAGTTTCAATAAATAAAAAAAGTAATGATCAGGTGATGAGATCTGTAGTACAATATTTGTTCATTTCCAATTCAAAACTGAAATGTTTTTCATCTGTTATGTCGAATGGATGGAAAAAGGTGAGAAACTCCTACTTCTGCTTTTCACCACTGATGACAACCACAACAATCATTCAGTAAAACATTAAAATTCAAAGATTCAGCCATGTACTCATGCATCCCCATTGTGAATGATGCATACTGCATATGAGATCTACCTCTACCCGTGTCCAGGGCTTGCTAACAACACAACATGCTGTAGTGAAACAAAGTGTTCTACCAGGTGCACATTCCTTTTCTGTCTGTTGTCAGATCACTTAGCATTTACTAGACACTTTAGCCCTCTCCAAGGACGTATGGTAAATGAGCTCATTATTATAAGTTATTATATGACTTCAGTAAGAATAAAATAAGGGAAATTAAACTGTCTGGCTAACACACTATAACACAGCATGGCTCTTAACTCAAAATTATCATACTAGTGTTCAGTTTCACAGTGGCAGATCTCAGGAATATTAATGAAGCTAAACTACCTAGGTGGTCCATTAACAACTCAAATATCAAACCATGTCAAAATATACACAATATTAATATCCAGTCTTTAATATCCAGCAGGGAACATGGGAAACACAGAATGACGTTTAGAACCAACAAACACTAACTGAATGGACCAGACCTTAAATACACAGATAATTAAGGGACTAATGACTAGACACACCTGAACCAAATGACAATGAATGAAACAGGAACTACATGGGGACAAAACATGACACGGACAGGTCCATAATCCTGACAGTATGTATTAACACAAACATATTTAATGACAGGCCGTTTAATTATTAGTAAATAATATACACCCGATGTGTTACTTTGTTCACATGTTGTATTTCAAGATATTTACTGTAGGGTAGAGTGTTTTCCCAAAATAACCACAAGATAAAATCAAGATAAATTTTTATTGTAACTATGGACTATGTTGACAAGAGTGATGTAGAAGTTTTCACCATGCAGCTTACACTGGTGATGTACCGGAGAGAAAATGGATTTCACAGTAAATGATCTAATTTTCAGCAGAGAGAAAAAATGCATTTTAAAGCTTGTTGTTCTGTAAAACATCACAGTTATATATGAGAACAGTAAGGCCTGTAGATAGGGAGTACGTGTTATTTAATAAAAATATAATTATATTTTCAGAATGACAATTTTTTTTCTCAAACATAATCAGTGGAGTAAAAGGATTTTGTTGTAAATGTTTAAAGCAAATGGGGGGGGGCATTTTAATCAAAACTCCCCCTTTGATATAAATTTAATTTTTGTTAAAAATCTAATAACTTGAAAACTCCGGACATTTTTCATACTTGGTTTATAATTTATGCCATTGTCACTAAAACTATGATAACTTTTTCGGACACATTTAACTTTTGTTTCACCAAAAAAAAAAAAGACACAATCCTTAAGGGGCGTTCCTCAGCAGTGTCTCTAATAATAGCGAAACTGTAAGTTCAACTTCTTCTAGAACAGCGCCGTTATTACTTCGCTTGTGAGAAATGTCATGCAGCTTTTAAGTTGCTAAACTATTTTACTGATAAAAATCATCAGAACAGTGCTGATAACACGTTTCTGCCCGGGTGTATGTTTCTGTGTGTGCGCTTGTAAAGCCTTCTACACATTGCACGATTTTAGCAATTCTATAAGTTCTTTGAACATCACACTGTGTGACATGGATCTAATAAACTTGGGTACGACATGCATGTAGATTGTATGATGATGACACCTATTGACTCATAGGCTACAACGCACATTACTATAGAAGAATAAAACATCATCAACATGTGCTAGTGGTAAACAAAAAGAGCATGATGAATCATACTTTGACAATTGAATTTTTTATGTGTGCTGAAAAAAATTGGAAGTGGCGCTTGAGGTAAGCAGTTTTATGTTTTAGAACCATGTCGCGTTGATTTCATGTCGCATTTTTATTGGCTGGTCAGTAAAAGTGGGCCGTAACAGCAAACACACTGTGCAATGATCATGCTGAATTTCTGACACTGTCAGAAAATTATCGTAGCCTATCTTTGGTCGCAAGACCATGACAACGGCTGTCTTTGAACCTCTCTCATTGTACGACATAAGAGCACCGATTAGGAGCCACGATCACAGAAATCGCCACAATTGTTTCACGATGCCAATCTTTCGTCTGGGATTGCCAAAAATCGTGCAGTGTGTTTCGGGCTTAAATCACACTGCAAGATTTTCGGCTGTCCCAGACAACAGATTGGCATCGTGAAACAATCCTGGCAATTTCTGTGATCGTGGCTCCTAAGCGGTGGGTTTTAGGACCTTTGAAATAACTAAAATCATTTGGCGAGGTGATATGAACATGTAATGCAGTCAAGACCTGCCTGGAACTACTTTAGCCATGAATGTTCCTCAGCTAATCAAATTCAAGCATTCAACAGCCCTGTAGTATAACATGTTTTAATATATATATATATATATATATATATATATATATATATATATATATATATATATATATATATATATATATATATATGTATTTTTTTTTTTTTTTTATTTATTACTTTTTACATTTTATATATCACTGTCAAATGTCTCTCATCTTAAAAGATTTATTTGATGCCAGTAGACTGGATAGTTTGTGATTATATATGTTTGAAAGTGCATGTGTTGGGGTGGATTACAAAGTGCCAGCTTCCATCACCATCATGGATGAATAATGAAATTGTAAGAGACTGATTGAATGATTGATGTGCTTGTGTGCAGACAGAATCACTGAAATGAAGTGTGACCAGATGACCTCAGCTAGTTAATGAATACTGAGCACCGCAACCACTGTCTTCCCCAAGGGTCCCACCTTTCCTCTGCCTTTGGCTTGCAGCTGAATTTTTAAAACATCCCACTGATGAGTCCTCGGTGGGTCACATTGTTAGGTAGCCTACATTTGATGAACATCAGCACTGACACCGATACTAATTAAATGGCTGTATTTGCATGAACTAAGGATGGTCTTGGGTGATGGCATTTGCTGAAAACAACTGTTTACATAATACAAAGAGAAAGTAGATATAGTAAAGAAAATTTCACAAATACACTTAGCTTGGAAAGCTCTTACCTTATTATTCAGGAAAAACCCATTAGAGTCAGTGTCCTTCACCAGAGAGCTGACTTTAAATGAATAAATGAATGAAATCTGTTCTGCTCATTGCATTACTTGTCTCAAATGTTGCCAGAAGAATGTCACTTCAAATCACTTAACTGTGCACCTTATAAGCAGGGGATGTTGTAACCATTACAACCTTTAACAAATCAAAAATTAATGCAGGCAAAAAAATTATAATAATAATAAAAAATTGTTTGGTTCAATATGAGGAAAGTTGGTGTTGCTGCTGGTTAAATATTTGCATAAACACATTAATAATTTTACTAGGAAACTGCATTTAATGTTCCTACTAAAAAAAAAAAAGCTTATAGGAACTTTCAGTAGACTGATAAATGTGTGGATGAGTTTTGTTCAAAATTATTTTATTGTTATATTCAAATATCTAAAAAGCATCAGTAGATCACTTTATAACAACTTTTGCCGTTTTTGATCTATAAAATAAGAGAACAAATCTATAGTAAAATCCACAAGCATTTTACTATTTATCCTATTACTTTTACCATATGCAACTCAAATCATGCATATATGTGTAGGATCACAGCCTGAATAGAAAAGCACCTGTGGACAGAAACAAGTGAAAATTCCATTGACACAAAACTGCTGCTATTTCAAATGAATACACTCTAGACAGTTGACATCAAAACTGATGCTGGGAATTAAAAATCTATCGACCAGTTTCAGTTAATGCTTTGTTTTGTAAATCAATACAAAAACAAGCATTTGAAAAGTAGCAAAAACAAATGATAAATGCATGGTAAAAAGTTTATAAGGCCAGCTTTCATAAAGTAAAATGCAAATGCACCTTGGTTATATTCAAGAAAAATGATGCTTCTTGAATATAACCAAGGTGCATTTGCATTTTACTTTATGAAAGCTGGCCTTATAAACTTTTTACCATGCATTTATCATTTGTTTTTGCTACTTTTCAAATGCTTGTTTTTGTATTGATTTACAAAACAAAGCATTAACTGAAACTGGTAGATAGATTTTTAATTCCCAGCATGCTTTGCACAGGGCAGGATCAGAGGAGTAAAATGTGTTATTTATTGTTTTTGATTGAAGGAAAAAGGCCATATGGAATGTTCAGTTATGCATGACACGAAAAATAATTTCTGTTATGTTAGCATTTTTGTGGTTACCATTGTGTTGAAGAGAAGAGCTTATGGTTGGGTTGTGTGTGGCTACATATATAAAGATTACAATGTATATTGCTTCACTCAGTGAGTAATAGCTGCACTGATGTCACTGCAGTGGCAAGTAACTTCCTATTTGTGCTAAAACATGAATGAATGTCAAACACTAGCAGGTCTTTCCATTTACTTAAAAACACTAACTTAAATATATTGAAATCTATTCAATATAACTGAGCTGATATATTAGCAAAAATCATGAGGTTAAACTTCAAAACACGTTTAAAAACGAAAATAAAACAACTATTTTCATTGTAGGATACATACATATATAGCTCTGAAATATGAAATGCCATATCAGAGCAGCCTTAAACTTTGCCATTATCAGTCAGCATGAATCTTGTGTTCTGTTCGGCTGCGGATAAGTAAATCACCAACAAAAAGTAGCAGCGAGCAATTTAGTGATACTAAATTTCCATTTGTAATGAGAACCACCACTTGAGCAAATACTTTTATCAACAATAGTAATACTAAGAAATGAAATGCACCTGGGGAAATGCTTTTTAAAAATTCAATCTGTGAACAAATCAAAGCATGCTTACTCGCCAGTTTAGAATAAAGGACAGTGACAGATAATGTTCTCTGCCTCATTGAAGCTGGACCAAGCAGAGGTCAAAGGTAGGTCCCAGCTGGGCCCCGAGAACAAGGAGGACATATTCAAGCCAGCTCATGCTGGTTCTGAACGTGAGAAACTCCTGCCAGGACTCAGATTAATTCACTATTAAAAAGACATTTCTCGCACACTTGTGCCCTAAAAGCAGGACCAAATGTATGATGGAAAGGACATGAAGTGGGTGGGTGGTCATTTTTAAGAGCTGCAATAGTGAGGAACAGGTATTGTATAATAGAAAATACAAATGATCCGCACATCTGTATCAGATCAGCTAGAGCCGCCTTATAATTCCTAGAAAATTCAGAACATTTGAAAAAACACCTGCAAGCGATAGCGAGAAGAAAATCACAGCCAGCTTATTTTTTTTTATTTTTATTTCCATTTTGGATGCCTGTCTGCTTTACTTTAGTATTTTACCTGTTTGCCAGCTCAGTGTCTACTTCTCCATGTTATATCATTGGGTTTTCAGGCTTAACTAGAGCAAAGAAAGAGAGAGCAAGAGCTTCTCTGGTAATTTACTTTTTAAAAAGGCATGACAGAGCCATCTGAAACCCAAGGGAGTTTATATTAAAAGAGCAAAGACATATATTCTTTTCAGATGACTGGTGGACGGCCTGGAAGTGTCTCATGTTGTTGTATTGGCATAATGAATAATGAGAGAAGCAGCAGAGCAAATCAGTAATATGAAACAAACTGTCTCATATGAAAGTATTTTACACATTTCCTCTGGGCCAAAGATTAAAATGAGACTTGGGCAGCACAGAAGGTAACACCACTCCTAACACATAGTGTATTAATGGATTCGGTGTAAATGCTGATGCATCTTCAAGCTGATACATATGTGAGCATGACATGCCGTGCCCAGAGTTCATCTCATGGGTTCAAACGGTTTCTCTGAAGTAATCACATAAAAGTGTGAAGTTTATTTTGTATTCAAAGAAGTTCACCTTGGATCACTTCAGTCCACTGGATATATTTTCACTTTGTGCTTTCTTTTGAACACCCTTAAAAGGACATGGCTGTGCTCACAACCAAGTTCCATGGTAGCTTGTAACTGCATTTTAAAGTTTATTAGAGCTAGATAACAGGCTTTTTTGTATTTGTTTTCTGTCTCTCACTACATTATGGCACCCAGAAATAGTGAATTACTGAGAACGTGTGTTTATGTACCTCATAACAAGAGCTGATGCTTTTAGGCCAAAATAACACTGGGAAAACTGAAAAAAAAATGTTTCTTTAATCCAACAAAATGACCTTCTTGCTAAAAAGCAAAAAGCGGAGGGCAGCGCTTTCAAGGCAATCAGGAACATAAAAGAAAAACTGAACGTTTGCTTTGCCCGGACTTTAAAAATAAAGCCTTCGTTCCTGAAAATTCTCTCATTTTACGTGTTGACAGATGGCTTCTATTGCATGTTGAGGTCGTACGCTTTGATGCAATGTGTAATAGTGCTCTAAGAGTCAGAATAAACCCACAGAAATTGATCTTCAAGTACATTCATGGGAAAGCACATAGATCACTTTTGGGACTGACAGGGTTCACAATGAGGGCTTAACCTTGGCTGCTGCACTGAATGGTATGAAAAGACAGAGTCAGATATATGGCCTCTGTGCCTACAAAGAAATGGGATAAACTCCAAAAGAAACAACATCATTTTCGAGAAAAAACAAGCAGAAAATTACATAGTCCCTCTTATATGGCATTTATGTGCTAGGTACTTGTGACTATTACTGATATAGGCCCCTTTACACTTGCCATTAAAATGTGTTTCATATGCAAACAGTATATTCTTTAGCTGGATTGCATTTACACCTTGCATTTTCCATAATTATTGTGAATTTGAAAAACACTGGAGGATAATTTGAGATGTTTTCCATCATTTTGACAGGTAAAAATAAGATACTGCATATGGTCTATTGTGTTCATCCTACTTTGGATTCCCACATTAAAGGATGTTATGCAACACAGAGCTGGGTTAGACTAAAAGAGCTTTTGCAACACAAGTCTTGTGATATCAGTTACAACATTAAGCATTACAACATTTTGCTGGGATACAAAAGTAGAGCATGACAGAATATTTGCAACTCAGTCTGTCATAATGATTAGACCTACTTATGTAGATATATGCAGCTAACACATTAGCATTTGCACCTTCCATCCGTCTCTGACCTCCTCTTGATGTGGTTTCAGTGATCTGCTCACAGATAGGATGTATGTACACCTGACATTTAATGTGGTCAAGTGCTATCTGAATGTAATCTTATCACACGCATGTTAATGTCAGGTGAAAATGAATTCATAGTCATCCTTTCCTCAGTATGCATTTGTCATCTTAAAAGATTAATAAATATCAAATAAGTGCATCCTCATGAGAAAACATAATCAAAATGTTCCTGTACAGATGTCCGCTTTAATTAGAGCAAATGTCAGAGTATGTTATTGTCAGCTTTCAAATGTCAGTAGAAACCTTGTATTTTTACCTCAAAGTCTCAGTGGGAAGCATCCCAAGAGTCATAACTTGGAAAGAAGCGTTGAATTTCCTGCATTTTTGCTCTCAGACCAAATTCTCTGCGGAAGTTTTAATTAGTATGGACTTCATGGTAGAGTGCCATCACAGACGCCCTGAAGTATTGCTTGGGTACAAACAATCTATCATTGGCCAGCACATCTGAACTCTGGCAGAGCTCTCTAAATCAACTTGAAGTGAAAGATATAGTGACTGGAAAAAATAGATCTTCGAGCTTGAAATTTGGAGCTTAGTGGTTGGTTTTCGTACAGTAATTGAAGGCCTGTGAATGTTCGTTCTGACATCTTGGAAGACAGGTATTTCCTATTTTCTTCTGTACTGTCAGTGGGATGGCTAGCTCAAGAGTTCATGCACCATACAGCAATAAGCCTAATAATGATACCAATGTATCCACACTAAAAAGAGATGTAAGACAAAAGAAAAAAATCTGACAAGATGAAACCCATATCCAAGTATAATTTTAATAAAGACATCGTCAACACTGACCACAACATCATTAGGCTAAAACACTGCACTATACTTTCAGAAATAGCTAATTGTTAAAACAGTTTGGTCATGGTACCTATCAAGCAAATACTAAAATGCAATTCATATTTTTCAATTTATAAAGACGTCGGAAATCCTCTGCACTTGATAATTTCTAATTCCACTTACCTTAAAGACAGTGCTGGGAAAGTTACTTTGGAAATATAATAGGTTACAGATTACAAATTACCCTATTTATAATGTAATAAGTAGTGTAACTATTTAAATTATTTTATTAAAGTAATGTAACTGATTACATTTGATTACTTTTTGATTACCTTTCTAGATTTCTATTGAATGATTTCAACTGTTAATCATTTTGAAACATTTAAACCAAGCAGGTTTGAACAAAATCAGACTTTTCTGTGTCCTAAACTCCTGAAACATTGGTGTCTCATATTGTAGAGCAGTCAATGCAATTTGGGAAAGAAATCAATCAAAAATGCATGTGTGTGAAAATATTCAGATGTAACCCCATTTGTAATTGTTAACATTTTCATAAGTAACTGTAATTTAATTACATTTTTTTTTCTCAGTAGCTGTAACAGATTACAGTTACATTTATTTTGTAATTGAATTATGTAGTTCCATTACATTTAACTAGTTACTCCCCAACACTGCTTAAAGATGGGGTGTGTAGTTGTCGCACCACTAGCATCATCAAAGGAACTTCAAAAACAATGACTGTTTTTAAACAAGTTTCTCATACCTCCTGTCTTTCACTGGTTGTAAAAGCAGAAAGCCACGCCTCCAGCTCACACTATTGGTAAAGCCACTGTTGCCATGCCAGGCTGATTGGAATTCTTAAATAAACAAAGCAATGTTGTGATAGCAACACAGAGTGTTTACTCTACTCTTTACTCTACAGCTGCCATATTTATAATCAGCACAGTCACTGCCTATTAAGCTGGAATAAGTAAAAGTATTTTAACATACAAACACGACATACTTCAGCTTTAAATTTTGAATTTATGAGCTCCTATCTGCGCTCCCGCATCTAAGAATACACCAGAAAATTTGTGTGTAATAGTTTCCTGTTTTCTTTGTAGTATATAGGGGAATTTACTCAGACGTCAGGACGTTTAAAGCTATAATATGCCCAGATCCCCAGATGTTGGAACCAGACCTTTGACTTTCAGACCATGCCCTGACATCTAAAAACAAAAATTCCCAGATAAGGGAACCTCACACCCTCATACAATTACAATAGACAGCATCAATACACTCCCACAATGATATAAACATGAACTGTTCCTTTTGGACCCCTTAGTTTCCATGTACATACACACAATTTAGGTAACCTATTTCAGTACATACTCTAGATGGTCCCCATAAACACATAGGGTAAATTAGAGATAAATTGTGATGTGAGACCCCTAAAATGTGATCACAACAAACTGCAGATGTTGAAAATTCAAAAATAGTTTCAAGCTACCATGATTCAACCCAATATAGTAGTAACGTAGTTCAGTTTCCATGGTGATAGTATGACCTCTCGTGCATGTGCAAACTGTGATTAAAAGTGTTAATATTAGCAAGATTGATATAAAGTATCTAAATGACAGTGGAAAATAACTGTCAATATGTTGATAATAGAAGCTCACTAACACATCTAATATTTAAGACCATTACAACATTTCTCTGTTAATTAGCTTCTGACTGTCAAGCTTATGGGTTTATTGATGCTTTTGAGTTTTGCTCCAGTAAACACTGAACAATTCTGTCAATAGCCTGCTTTGATATACAGTAAATACAATTTCATTGCAATTGATTAACCTCGTGTCTGTGTCTTCAGGTGACAGTAGAACATTTAAAATAACAAATATATATATATACATATATATATATATATATATATATATATATATATATACATACATAAAAATCTGTTTTGAAATAGCAAAATACTTGGCTGTTACTTTCAAAAAGAACAAATGATCTTTTTTACCTAGCAGTTGTGAAGTACACTCCCCATTTCAAATCAGCAAAAATATCCTGGTTTGCAGTTATTCACACCAGAAACTGACATTCAAAAATTTGTCACCACCAAATCAGCGACCTTTTCATTATCTGTGGTCACATAAACAATTGCGAGTTAAAGAGTTTTAGTAACATCCTTAGGACGGTGGTAGTCATATGGCATATTGTAAATGAATGCAAAATTGGTGGAAAAATATACATTATAAAACAGTTCCTTCCAGTCCTCTATTCTGACTGGCCACGCAGCGCTGATATGTAGTATATATATAACATTTGTATACTCTTAAGTCGTACCATGGGAAGTGAAGATTCGGTCGATATCAGTCAATAACGAAATAGTCTAAGCTTCTGTCTGCTCCTCTCAAAAGCAGTTTGTATAACACAAGTTATGTTTTATTCAAGCCTATGGTACATTAACATGAAAGGTCTTTTTTATATTTTCTTCAGCGATGGCTAATATGCTATTATGTACGAAAATCATACCTTGAGAGCTGAGATGTGTGGCTCTGCAGAAAAAGGAAAAAAGCACTTAAATGCATTATGAAATGAATTAACTGGCACATAATTATCTCACATGGCCAAATGTCTCCATAGCTGCAGCCAGTCCTCAAGCCTCTGAGATATAATGTTCAATCAGGTTCACAATGGGAAATCCTGCCCTCATCACTCTCATTTAAAGCCCATCTGCTGAGTTGTTCTGACAAACCAGACCTAAGATGGCAAACATTAACTTGAGTCCAGTCACCCTATAATGCAACTGTGATAAAATACAAACATTCATTCAGTGTATTAGTACATAACGGTAGAATGACTGACAAGCTTTGAAAAGGCCTTTTATAGATCTCCAATGTGAGCTGGTTTGCAATGTCCTCAACTCAGTACCGTTTCTAGGCATAGGCGAGCTAGGCGGTTGCCTAGGGCGCCACCAGCTGGAGGGGGTGCCAATGAGCGCACATACTGGCACTACATTTTAGCAGGGTTGTGATAAAGAGTGGCACGGTCACCCTGAAATATGACTGCCGCCCCCACTGGATCCCCAACATCATTGGGCTAGAGTACTGTCAATCTGACGATGCCTGTATGCCATTGGATCAGAGCTCTGTCAATTGCTGCCTGATTGTTGCATGCTTGCATTTGGAGCGCTCATCAACGCCATTAGATCAATGGGCTCTGTCAGTGCTTTGGCAAGGTAACGCTTTTTTTTTTTTTTTTGCCATGCAATAAAGCTAAGTTCAAAGGCTAATTTAAAATATCGGTACAGTAAATAAAGTGCACAAAATCAGTATTTTGTTTAGGCAGTATTTGTGGCAGTTGATAAATCATGTTGCGAGATTTGTCCAAAAGGTGTGCGTTTTTGCGCCAATGCATTGTTAAAGGATCAGCGTGTCATGTAATATTCCCATATAAACTTTAACAGCCAATTAAAAAAATATTGGTATAGTAAAATTCGCTAATTCACGAGATCAATACATCCTTTATTAAACCGCTTTGTCGAATTTAATGCATCCTTACGGAGGTGCCGAAATGCTGAATCAATTCATTCACTTCTAACACAGCACTTAATGGGAGCAGCGTCATACACATAGAGGGCAGAGCGTCATGTTATTTAAAGAGGAAGTTCACGCATTAATGAGTAGCAAAGGATTAATGCTGCCTTCTTTATCGTAAATACGAGTTTCCTAATCGGAAATTAGACATGAACGGCCTCTCAAGTTGTATTTACTACTGGGAAATTCGGAAATAATTTTGATACCAGTTTCCGAGTTGGGCGGGTCATAAACTTTAAACATGGTGGAGGGGACAACCATTGCTGCTGTCATTGCTGTTCTCTCAACAACTACATCCCTTTGTCTTGTCGCTAAAGTAGTGTACTTATAGGCTAGATATGAGCAATCATTCGAAGCATATTGTATGTTTTATAAGCAGTGAAATAAGCATGTATTTGACCGAAATTCCAGAATTGTCAGCAAACTGCATGTATAGCGCGGTGAATGTTTATATGATTGTCAACCAATGGGATGCTACATTTTATTCTTTCCGACATTAAAGCACTTGAATATGACAAGCTCGTGATCACGACTTCATAAGTGGGAAATAGGAAATTTCCCATTGCACGTAAAGGCAGCATTAGTAGCTGCATTGATTACTTTTATGCCACTGATCAAGCTTTTATATGTAGTTTGGGGTAACAAAGGGTTTTATAGGTTTGACTGAAATAATAATGCAATAACTGACACTTTAAATCAATATTTCAAGCAACAACAAAACAATTGAACAAAAAACAGATAAAGACAAAAAGTAGCCATTGATAGTATCTAAACGTATCCAAATCCAAATGTAATAAAATTAATTTATGTGTGATTTATGTGTAAATTATGTGCAATGTCTTAGCTACTAGGGATTGTTACATAGGGCTATACAAGCATCTAGTGGCAACACAATGATATTACAGATAATAAATTGTGCAAAATGTTTATCTTAAGTCAATTTACAAATAATGCATTCAGATTTGTGGATCTCACAATGCACTGAATCTCCACAAATTAGTGTCGTTACTATGACAACCAATTTGAATGTGACAGGAAACTGATGTCTGAAAAGAATATATAATGTCATGAATCTGGTTCATGGACTTCCATCCGCTAGCCACCAGAGGTCACTCCTCTGGTTGACTCTCACACTACACAGACTGTTACATGTCACTCCAGACTACATTTCCCAGCAGCCATCTCACTAATCACACGCTCACAACTGAGACCCATCACACAATCACACACCCTACATAAGCTTTGGACTTCCTCGTTCACATCGCGGAGTCTTGTTCTGCGTATATCGCTCTCCTAGTGATAGCTGCAATACGGAGCCATTCCGTGTTTCCTTAGTCCTAGTCTAGTTTTCCTGGTTATTACCCGAGTCATTCGTGTTCTGATCCTAGTGTATCTCGTTTCTTGTCTGTTCTCTGCCTGCCCTGAAGTTTAGACTGCCTTGGATACATATCTCTCTCGTTGTGTCGTTCGGACTCTGTTTGCCCCTGCCTGGACTATTGCTCATGTTTCCGGATTACCCCTCTTGTTAAGCCCTCTGGATATTGTTCACCGATCGAAGACTACGCCTGTTTACTTGTGTACTCATCTGTCTTGCCCTCAAGATACCTGTTTGCCATTTGCTTGACCCTGCAATTATATATATATATATATAATTTTGGGGAGCGCCAATAGGGATTTCGCCTAGGGTGTCAAATTGGCTAGAAACGGCCCTGCCTCAACTCAATTTCTAAGGTTTCTTTTTGTTGCCGTTTTGCTGCTGGTTGTAAAAAGGGGCTATAAAATGAAGGTAAAACATTTTTTTCTTTGTACTTTGGGTGTCATTTCAATATATTTCAGTCTTTTGATTTTAATCCAAGCTTTCTTTTTCGCTTTTTATGGGCTCCTTTTTTTTTTCCAAATCAACCCCTTTTCATTTATTTACGACTGAATTCATGTTCTTCCACAGGCAGTTCCAGATGCTGCTATGCTTCAGAAGACAGCAGGTTGAAGAATGCTCATTTTTAAGGAGGACAAGTTTACCTTAATCTCACAAAACCAAGATTTCACATTAATACTTTAGATCTTTTTCTCAAAAGGCTTTTATCAACCTCTACACACTTCCATAAGAACCAAGTGTTTCTCACACATGTTAATCAACTGCTGCCAGCACCCATTATTGTGCTGGTAGCGTTCCAATTCAAGATTTTGGGTAACCAAGTCCAAGGTTCAATTCTAGAGAATGTAATAAACTGGAGTCCACTCAACCCCATAGAGGACATGTACTGAAAGCTGCGTAGATAGAAAAGGTATGATAAGCAATAAATCAACAATTTTATGAGACATACAGTAATTTTTGCAAACAAGCCAAAAACACAATGAACACAGACTGTATCTTAAGAGTTTATAATATTAAAAGTTAAAACATTTGAAGTGTTCATTTTTTACTTCACCTTACAGTATGTGTTGATTGGGGGCATTTTCTATGAGAAGCCAAAAAGTCAATGTATCTTTAAAAAAAATGAGGATCACAACACAAAATCAAAGCAGATGTACTGCAACAAAGTATGTCAGCAAAACTAGTAAAAAGTTATGTAAGTGAATGCAGTATATCCACAACGCTATGATTGGTTTGTTACCATCAATGCGATAATGCCCACTTATCATGTCCTCTTCATCATTATAATTAGCTGATTACCCTCCTAATGTGATAATACCCACCTCTCATGATCACAAACTGGCCTAATTGAGTCAAACTGGTGGAAATGGATGGACAAATTACCACATAAACAACTGAACCCACTCAGACAACACCACTTTTGTTCACATCTGATCACAATGTACTTGAAATGATGACTGAGCCTTGTTTTAGAGACCATTTAGATCAGTTTAATTAAAGGTAGACCTGCACATCTGTGCTAAACATGATTCCTGCAGTTTTATTAAAAAGCATTTGTAATATGTAGTAGTAGACCAGAGAAGGTAACTACTAATAATAACAGCTGAACAACAAGGAGCTAGTAGTAAATAAAAAAGAGCTGTATGGTATATGATTGCTTTATTGCAGCTATTTGATGCTTAGCATGTATTATCTTAATATTTTCTTCACACCTAATATCTTTATCAAGCTCTCAAGCCATATTCCAGGATGCTGGTGGAAAACATCTGGCTGTGAAAAGAGCACTATGGTAACCAATTCTGAGCTCACATCTCGGACTGCTTCCATGGCCATAATATAAAGCAATTGTGTCATATCACTGATACCTTTGTTCCACTGTGAAGGATTGGGTGAGCAATAGGAATGAACAGTGAGTCCAACACTGAAAGCTTAGAGCAGAGGTTTCTAAACTAAGCTCCTGGGATCCCCAGGGGGCCACAAGGGGGTGCTAGAAAATTTTAGAGTGGGAAGAAATGTTGCAATGTTTATTTTTAGGGATGTCAAAATAAATCTGAATCGAAATATACAGGTGCATCTCAATAAATTAGAATGACGTGGAAAAGTTCATTTATTTCAGTAATTCAACTCAAATTGTGAAACTCGTGTATTAAATAAATTCAATGCACACAGACTGAAGTAGTTTAAGTCTTTGTTTCTTTTAATTGTGATGATTTTGTCTCACATTTAACAAAAAGCCACCAATTCACTATCTCAACAAATTACAATACTTAAGACCAATAAAAAAACATTTTTAGTGAATTGTTGGCCTTCTGAAAAGTATGTTCATTTACTGTATAAGTACTCAATACTTGGTAGGGGCTCCTTTTGCTTTAATTACTGCCTCAATTCGGCGTGGCATGGAGGTGAACAGTTTGTGGCACTGCTGAGGTGGTATGGAAGCCCAGGTTTCTTTGACAGTGGCCTTCAGCTCATCTGGATTTTTGGTCTCTTGTTTTTCATTTTCCTCTTGACAATATCCCATAGATTCTCTATGGGGTTCAGGTCTGGTGAGTTTGCTGGCCAGTCAAGCACACACACCATGGTCATTTAACCAACTTTTGGTGCTTTTGGCAGTGTGGGCAGGTGCCAAATCCTGCTGGAAAATGAAATCAGCATCTTTAAAAAGCTGGTCAGCGGAAGGAAGCATGAAGTACTCCAAAATTTCTTGGTAAACGGGTCCAGTGACTTTGGTTTTCAAAAAACACAATGGACCAACACCAGCAGATGACATTGCACCCCAAATCATCACAGACTGTGGATACTTAACACTGGACTTCAAGCAACTTGGGCTATGAGCTTCTCCACCCTTCCTCCAGACTCTAGGACCTTGGTTTCCAAATGAAATACAAAACTTGCTCTCATCTGAAAAGAGGACTTTGGACCACTGGGCAACAGTCCAGTTCTTCTTCTCCTTAGCCCAGATAAGACGCCTCTGACGTTGTCTGTGGTTCAGGAGTGGCTTAACAAGAGGAATACGACAACTGTAGCCAAATTCCTTGACACGTCTGTGTGTGGTGGCTCTTGATGCCTTGTCCCCAGCCTCAGTCCATTCCTTGTGAAGTTCACCCAAATTCTTGAATCGATTTTGCTTGACAATCCTCATAAGGCTGCGGTTCTCTCGGTTGGTTGTGCATCTTTTTCTTCCACACTTTTTCCTTCCACTCAACTTTCTGTTAACATACTTGGATACAGCACTCTGTGAACAGCCAGCTTCTTTGGCAATGAATGTTTATGGCTTACCCTCCTTGTGAAGGGTGTCAATTATTGTCTTCTGGACAACTGTCAGATCAGCAGTCTTCCCCATGATTGTGTAGCCTAGTGAACCAAACCGAGAGACCATTTTTAAGGCTCAGGAAACCTTTGCAGGTGTTTTGAGTTGATTAGCTGATTGACATGTCACCATATTCTAATTTGTGAATTGGTGGGTTTTTGTTAAATGTGAGACAAAATCATCACAATTAAAAGAACCAAAGACTTAAACTACTTCAGTCTGTGTGCATTGAATTTATTTAATACACGAGTTTCACAATTTGAGTTGAATTACTGAAATAAATTAACTTTTCCACGACATTCTAATTTATTGAGATGCACCTATATATATATTACATTTATATTTTACATATAAGTTTACTTTAATAGTATGTAAAAAAAAAAAAAAGATATAAAATAATAGTAAATAATATTAGCAAATAATATACAGACATTTCCTTATTGTTGTTGTCTGTATTATTATTATTATTAAAATGAATAATTAACAATATAAAAGACAATTATATATATATATATATATATATATATATATATATATGTTTTTGTTTTGGGTTTTTTTTTTGTTTGTTTTTTTTCCTCCTCACAGTATGAATGGCATCCTTAGCTTCAAAAAGTTTGAAAAAACTTGGCTATATCGATCTGGACAATGCCGGACTTCTTTAGGACAATATACGACCAAGAAACCGCAATCAGAACATACTGCAGTGGGCTGCAAAAAAAAACACACATTAAAAACACAAGGCAGTTCTGAACTTGCTCAATCATCTTACAAGATACAGTCTGACGCTTATAGAGTCTGTATAAAGGGGTTTCTTTGGTTCACTGGCAGCAGTTCTAGTGATTCTAGAATTGCAAACCCAGTGACCATCAGGTGATGAATATTTTTTGATGAAAAGATCAAATGTGCAGTCCAAATTCTCACCTCACCAGATGTATTTTGGTCACAGTCTGAATGAACAAAATAAAAAATTTTACTTTACAGCTAAAACCTCATACACTACAAAAACATTTGGAACCCTGAATGTGTTTCTTGGACATTTAATTTTGAAAACCATGGGTATTAATAAGGAGCTGGCTCTCCTATAACAGCTTCCACTCTACTGGGAAGGCTTTCCACTAGATGTTGGAACATACAGGGATTTGCCTGAGTTAAGATACAAGATCAGTGAGGTCAGGCAGTGATGCTGGGTGATGGGTTTAGCTCCCAGTAGTGCTCTGAATCATCCATGTTCAATAATGTTCAGGTCTGGGCTTTGTGAGGCCAGTTCTGCCACACCAGTCTCAGTAAACCGGTTTCTTATAATTGACGGGGTGCTGTGTCGAAAGCTACTGAGCTCTATAAATGATTGAATAGGAAATTACATGCCTGTTTTCTTGAATTTATTTTTAATGGGTGCCAAATAGCCAAATAGCCAAACTTGTTAATTATAAGTGAGTGTCCACATACTTTGGCCATGTAGTGTACCACTTTGGAAAAAATGACCATGTTTTAAAAGTCTGGTAATTAGAAGCTGCTTGAAGTGTTTACCTCCTGTACGAAGCATGAAAAGACGTGTTTGAGTCACATTTTCCATAAAACCTTGCAAGAAAATTGCACTGGGATCTGCCACTGTGTTACTGTGTTTTTGTGACTTCTTCATTTCCTGACTTTAACATCATCATTTTTATTTCTCCCTCTGGAAGCACTGAAATTTAATGTCACTGAAACACAAAAGGTCAAAATGGTTATTTTTCCAGACAGTGTTTCCGTGGCGTTTTAGTGCCAAATGGAGAATAGTGGTGAATTATGCTACTGATTGAGAGTTTGCCGCTACTTTGGAATTACTGTTGGCTAATGTCTACACATAGCCTACTATTTTGCAGTCACAACAAGAGAGACAGTTTCAGTGGAAATTTGGTACAGAATATGCATGTTAATGATGATCACTCAATTGCCCCAAGCTTTACAACAACCTTGGTTGTCAGTAAAAGCAAATGACAAAATTGGCCTTATTGTCAGCTTGAGCCATAAGCCCAATTAATCAACATCTGCCACTGTGTGCACAAAAAATACCCACAGACAATTACATTGTAAACCATTTGTGCTGCACATCTGCAATGAACAGAGAAACATTAATTTGTGGATTGTCTTGTGCAAAAGATGATTTGTTATTTATTTACTTTTTTTTAAAATCATTTTATGACTTTATTCTGGGGAGTGGGTTGGTTTGTAACTTTCTGTTTCAGTTACACATAAGAGTGATATGTAAAAACCCACTATGAGAATAAAATTGATAATATATTGGAAAAGAAAATTAAGGGATATAAAAAGAAAATTATACAAGGCCTTTTGAGTTCAGTGATTCAGGAGTTTATTTTATTTGTCCAGTGCTGTTCTGCCTGTCATTACATGTAATGAGACTACAATGTACCTTTCTGGTGCCAGTGGCTTGCTCATCACATTAGGTCTGAGACTAAAATCTGTCCTTTATAGGAAAACAATGCAGGTTAGAGTCCGGGTAGTCTCATGATCATTCACAAGAAATGCTGTAATTGTTTGCCTTTTAAATCTTTTTGTTTGTTTTTGAAGTTCTCTGTTGTCATGTAAATGAGAAGTTCTGGAGTTTGCTGGGTCAAACCAGGAGAAGCATCTCTGTCTGCCTTGGTACTGGGAAACTGGGGGTTATAATTCATTTTTCATAAAACATCTGCTATGAGTCTTTTGTTCAATCCCTTCCCCATCATCTCCGAGGCAAACACACTGAGTGGTTTGGTTGAGCGCCAAGGTAGGATTCAAACTCTGAAGCCGATTTTTCATTTTGAAATTTATTATTTGCAAACACTAGAGTGCAACACGTAACAATGCACTTGACTACATTATATGAAGCCCAAGAGTGAATTTACCATAAGAATATTAATGTTTTTTCTCCACTCTTGATAATTATTCATGTTGTTGATGAAAAAGAAGTAGTAGTTTATGATTAGCTAATTCCTCATTCATCCAACAGCAAACTGCAGTGACTTTAGTGTAGCCACTAAACAGATCAGTTCAGTACAATCCTAATTTCACTGACAATGTCTAGATTGATGAAGTAGCCTGTTAAAAATTATCTTCACAGCTTCAACTTAAATCATTTTGATGTAACTCACTCAGAACAATGAGTGATGAAATTCCTCTCCTCATTAATGCCATTAATTCAGTTAGTGGAAAGACTGGAGCTAGCTGACACTCACAAGAGCAATATCTCAACTCAAAACTTAACTAAGATCATAAAGTGGGTTTTGTATGTTGTTTATCTAGTTCATTTTGGGAATTCAATCTTAAAACTAAAATTGCAACATCATTATAGATTTTTGTAATAGCAGAATGAGTGAACACAAGCTGTCTGTTTTAGCTGAAAAGCATATATGATGTTTATATATGATGTTTATGTTTATTTCTTTTGCCAAATCACAGTGTCTTTGAATTTTGCAGAGAACAAAAAGAATATTTAGGGTTTCAGGCAGGGCTGTTTTTTTCCCCAAAAAAAGTTAACTGTAGGAACACGTTATCATTTGGATTTATGCGGTTTAAACAGCATATTTAAATTTCAGAGAATTCAGCTTGAACATAAAAACTTTTTTTTTTTTTTTTAAATAAAGTCCACCAGAGAAAAAGACTTTTGGATCTCACTAACAAAGAGGAGGAATGAATACCTTAAGCTGAAGTAGAGCTAACTTAAAAAATAAATAAATAAATAAATAAATAAAATCAAAACTTAAAGGAGAGATGATGATCTTTCATATTTGATTATAGTTCATCCATCAAATCTATTCTATGGGAAACAAACAATTTAAATGGTATCAATATTGTCTGCTAGCATGCATGTTTTGCAAATGTCTCACATTCTTGTAAACAAATGTATCTTGCAAAGATATAGCAAAATGTGGAAAATGCAACAAATATGCCACGAAAGTGTTTAAAATAGTCTTCTGAGAGTGCTTATATAATGCTTAGACTGCTGTGAAATAGCAACACATTTAAGACACTATAATCTCATTCTTCAGTTTTTGAAACAAATAGTACAACATACAGAACTGTGTTATGGAACATCACGTCATATGACCCTATGTCATTGGTATCACTGACACAACATCAGAACGCATTTTATTTGTGTCAGTCTGTCACAGACAAAGACAAGCACTGATCTGACCCCATCAAACCTCTAAAAACTACAAAGCCACATCTCTGCACAGGCCTAAATATCAAATTAGGGTTACATAACACTGTGTGGAACTTTAAACTCAAAATGTTTTGACTGTAATGTTGCTGACATGCAGGGAAGGATATTAGATGCAGCTTTCCAATAACACCTTTCTATACCACCGAAAGGTCACATTCAAATTAAATTCATAGCCATCATAGAATAAGTCTTACCTATTCAAATTCAATTAGGTCACTGATATATATACAGTGGGTACGGAAAGTATTCAGACCCCCTTCACTTTTTTCAATTTTGTCATGTTGCAGCCTGATACTACAATTGTTTAAATTCATTTTTTTTCTCATTAATCTACACTCTGTACCTCATAATGATGAAGTGAAAACAGAATTTTAGAAATGTCTGTAAATTTATTAAAAAGAAAAACCTGAAATATCACATTTACATAAGTATTCAGACCCTTTGCAACAACACTTGAAATTTCGCTCAGGTGCCTCCCATGTCTCTTGATCATTGCAGAGATGTTTCTACACCTTGATTGGAGTCTGCCTGTGGTAAATTAAATTGATTGGACATGATTTGGAAAGGCACACACCTCTCTGTAAAAGGCCTCACAGCTGATAATGCATATCAGAGCGAAAACCAAGCCACGAGGTCAAAGGAACTGCCTGCAGAGCTCGGACACAGGATTGTATCGAGGCAGAGATCTGGGGAAGTCTACAAAAATATTTCTGCTGCACTGAAGGTTCCCAAAAGCACAGTGGCTTCCATAATTCTCAAATGGAAGAAGTTTGGCACAACCAGGACTCTTCCAAGAGCTGGTCCCCAGCCAAACTGAGCAATTGATGGAGAAGGGGCTTGTCTAGACTGGTGACCAAGAACCTGGTGGTCAGTCTAGTTGAGCTCCATGATCATATATGCAGATGGGAGAAACCTACAGAAGGACAAACATCACTGCAACACTCCACCGATCTGGGCTTTATGGCAGTGTGGCCAAACTCAATCCTCTCCTCAGTGAAGACACATGAAAACACACTTGGAATTTGCAATAAAGCACCTAAAGGACCCTCAGACTCTGAGAAACAAGATTACCTGGTCTGATGAACCTCAATTCTAAGCATCATGTTTGAAGGAAACCGGCTCTTCTCATCACCTGCAGAGTACCATCCCAAAAGTAAAGTGTGGTGGTAGCAGCCTCATGCTGTTGGGCTGTTTTTCAGCGGCAGGGACTGAGGAACTCATCAGAGTAGAAGAAAAGCTCAATGCACCAACATTTTGAGATAGCCTTAATGAAAACCCAGTCTAGAGCATTCAGAACCTCAGACTGGGCCGAAGGTTCACCTTCTAACATGACAATGACCCTAAGCACACAGCCAAGGCAACACAGGAATGGCTTAGGGACAACTCTGTGAATGTCCTAGAGTGACCCAGCCAGAGCCCTGACTTGAACCCTATCAAACATCTCTGGAGAGACCTGAAAAAGGCTGTCAACAGACGGTCCCCATCCAACCTGACCGAGCTTGAGAGGATTTGCAAAGAAGAATGGAAGAAATTCCCCCAATCCAGTTGTGCAAAGCTTGTTGCGTCATACCCAAAAAGACTCGAGGCTGTAATTGCTGCCAAAGGTGCTTCAACTAAGTACTGAGTAAAGGGTCTGAATACTTATGTAAATGTGATATTTCAGTTTTTTCTTTTTAATAAATTTACAAACATTTCTAAAATCCTGTTTTCACTTTGTCATTATAAAGGACAGAGTGTAGAGTAATGAGAAAAAAAAAGAATTTAAACAATTGTAGTATCAGACTGCAACATAACAAAATTGAAAAAAGTGAAGGGGGTCTGAATACTTTCCGTACCCACTGTATATATATATATATATATATATATTAGATTGGGACTATAAGAATTGCATTCACATGTATTGTCATTATGAAGCATTTCATTGCAGACTTGTTTTTCAAATCACTTGTGTCTCAGTGCTCTTGAAATGCCCTTTAGCAGCAAAAGATAACTGACGTTTTATATATTCTTCTAAATGATAAGCTGTCCCTGACGATATAATATAACCATTTTAGCAAAAGAAAAAAAAGAATAATTTCCATTCAAGTCCATTCTAAGAAAAATAAAAGCTCATTCAATACTTCCCTTGGCAGGTAGAAGCTTTCATAACTAATTCATAGTTATTGCAGAAATTATCATCTGCAGAAAATACAATGTTAAGAAAAAGGAAAGGGGAAAGTTAATGCATTAATTCATATTCATATTTATAGTACAGAGAACAAATCACACAAGGCCTAACAAGTGATTTCTTTTCTCTTTACTCTCCTGCCCTTTGCTCCAGCAGCACAGATCAACTTTAATTAATTTTGGATTGCATGTGAAATTGGATGTAAATTCGGTGTTCTTCCATTGGAAGCCTATTCTATACTTCTTTGAGCCAAAAAAATCCTGACAATGAGGTAGATGAGCAGAAGAGCCCATTCTGAGAATTCTCTTTGATTCGGTCGGCCTATCGGAAGTGTGAAACCTTCATTTTGTTATGAATTTGGAAGGACTTGCACACATTCTGCCCCTCCTTCCATCTTCCTCGCTCTCTCGCTTTCTGCCATTATGTCTCTGCTCACTGAGCCCCTGGGCTGATTCATACAATCACACACATACACACACAACATAGCAAGACTTCAGGCTGATAGAAAATTCATAAATGATCTTGTTTCACATAGTAGAATTGTGTGCTAAATGCTGTCCTTTGATCATTCTTTGAGGTAGTGAGTACTGCTTGGGGATTTTGGAGAGGACTGGAACTTGGTTCATTCAGTCTGAGACTCAAGAAAAGCCGGAAAGTGCTCAGTGGTAATTCACCCATCATTAGAGGTGGAAAGGATGGTCCATTGCTTGATAAAACCTTAGAGAATTTGAGTCCTTGCATAGAGGTCACACGAATAGCAAGAAGGAAAAAAGGAAGTAAAGTGGATCAGCTACTTATAAAGCTTACAAAGTTAGTACATCAAGTCAAATAAACAGACAGCTAAGAATAAATAGACAAATAATACATTTTATGGTATTGCCTCAAACAATGTAGGAAAAATATACAATTAAGAAAACACATATGTAATTTTTATGCTTTATGTAAAATCCACTCTCCAAAGCATACATAGCCTACTCTTTGATTATGAGAGGTGCAATCCATTAACAATTTTATGTATACTCATAAATTGCCATTTACAGTTGCATATATTAACATTACTTGTATTTGAATGTACTATAATATTCAGTTGCAGTTTCATTATAAATTTAAGTACTGAGTAATATTATTTAACCACATGTATTTACTATAAGGTTAGTGTTAGGATTATGGTTTGGTTTAGGGTTACTTGCATAGAATTATGCATATTTTACAGTTACTACTATAGTAAATACATGGAACATGTAACATGGACACTGTAAAATAAAGAGTTACCTGAAATTCAATATTAAATCTTCGGTCACGCTTTATTTTAAGGTCCAATTCCCGCTAATAACAAACCATTAACTACAACTTTTGCATTAATAAACTCCTAATTTTCTGCTTATTAATAGTAAGGTAGTTGTTAAGTTTAGGTATTGGGTAGGATTAGGGATTTAGAATATTGTCATGCAGAATATGTGCTTTATAAGTACTAATAAAGAGCCAATATGTTAGCAATAGGCATGCTAATAAGCAACTACACTCTTAGAAGAGATTGACCCTTTAGAGTTCAAAAAAGAACTTTAAAGTGCAAATATGAACTTCTAGCTATCAAAAAGGTTCAAAGTTGAACTTAAAGGTTCTATAATGATCCACTGGTTATTTGGCAGTTATTTTTAGAACCTTTTTTTGTGGTAAAAGGTTCATATTAGAACCTAGCATAGTTAAGGTTCTTTCATTAACCTTTTCTAAGATGTACTGTAAAGACTAGACTGAGTACAGTTAGAACACCATCTGCTTGTTACATTAGTAATTTACTAATTCACATACTCAGTATTAATGAATTTACTCTTATTCGGTTACTAATTGTGATGTCAGATGCAGTTGTGGCCTCCATCAGTTTAACCAAAATGTTTAGGCCTTGAGTTGATACAAAATGTGTTTCGTCTGTGCCCCATGACCACCTCACATATCTCTAAATTGCACAATAACCTTTAGTGCACCATGTTGTTGTCAATTTTTAGAACATAAATTAAAAATCACAAAAATCAAAGTTCAGTTTTATGTTTGTAAATGAACAAGAAGCTATTCTGTGTTAAGCTGAGAGGATGAAATTCTCACCCCTAGAAATAAACTTTATTCAATAGGCTATCTTCATATTTTACAGCTGTACATCCTTTAAAATTTCCCCACATTCAATCTTCAAATCTCAGATAGCCTACTAATTCAGCTCAGAACATGATAAGTGACAAAAGCGAATTATTTTAAATGAATCTGGTTGGCAAACACCTTTTAGACATGATCAGGTTGGGCACATGTTTATATTATTAAGGAACACCATTATGTCATTCTGTAACACTACTTCAAATGTGAAGCATATCTATGTATTGTGTAAGGTTTCATCAGCAAGATTATTTTTCTTTCTTTCTTTATTTATTTATTGGAAGTTTTATTATTATTGTTGTTGTTGTTATTATCATCATTATTATGACTATTATTATTACTAGTATGATTATATTGTTTCAATTTTGAGAATAAAAACAAACAAAACAAAAACATTTAAACCAGGCCTAAGGTTTCTGGGCTTAATACGCAAGTTGCGTAACGCAACGCAAATCACGTGACTGTTTCGCGCGAGATCAGTGGTCGCGCGGAAAACCCGTTACGAACATTCAAGCCACTGAGTGGAGCAGCACGAATATCTGAGGTAAGACAACAAAACCTTTCAAATAAACTATGACCTTTTTGAAAAGCTATGAAAATAACACCTACGTAATGTCATAATTGTGTTTCATAATGAATAAACGACGACGGGCCACAGAATTGTAGAAAAATTAAGCACACACGATGTTAATGTGGCCACAATAAAGTCAGTTTACCGATCCAAAGCATAGACTGTATAAGGCCCAAAGTCCACGTATTCCATGGTAACTACACCTGAAGACATTTTCTCAGATGTTTTATTTCAAGATATTTTTTAAGATTTTAGCCTGCTGGTTACCAGAGCACTCGTGTATTGATTATTTTCACCAAGAGAGGGCGCTGCGAGCTACATTGACTGCTTGGTCACGTGCCGCTGTTTCATTCACGAAGAACTGAACCTGGACGACAGCAGGGCGCTATTATCATCAATTCTCAAAAGAGACACCATTGGCCCTATCAAGGTAGTATGTTGAATTAAAATAATAATGTTTGTATGTACTTTATATCTGCCTTTATAACTCTAACTATAACTATAATTTTATGTCTCCTGTTGTTTTAACATATACTGAAATTGATGGAGACAGGTTAATGAACCTAACTGACACTACGAAAGCTTAAATATTCCCAAAAATGAAGGATTAAGTTAAATTCATAAGATTACAAGGAAACCTAAAGACTGAGAAATTCATAAGATTACAAGGAAACCTAAAGACTGAGATACCAGCAAGACCACAGACACCATGAGTAAGTTACTACGTGTTTAAAAATATGTGGGCACCTTTACTAATTATTATTAACTATTTTAATTATTTAATGGGATGTACGGAAGAACTTAGTGACTTTAACATTTTGGGTTATGCAACTTTCATTGCATTCCCATTTTTAATGCGATGCTCAATTAGGTGTGATGGTCAGGTCAGGCGTCCACATATGTTTAGCCGAACTATATTGTTATCTTTGCAAATCATTGAGCTGTTTTTACCATACTAACATGCACCTTTCTGCAAACTTTTTTGTAGGACTTCCTATTGATATTTCACCTGGATCAATCTCAAGACAACATATTGCTTGTTTGTAACATATTGTGGCAATAAAAAAAGAAAAGAATTGAGAGCAGAGGGTTTTTTCTTTGACAGGACAAAGCAAACAAGATCAAAAATAATTCAAGGTCTGTTTGATTAGATGTGCACATATACATGGTAATCTCCACAATGCAGTAAGTTTATAATTTTAGAGAATGATGAGGGTAAAAATGTTTTTCTCTATTTTCAGGTATACAACAGGCGAACATAACAAGGTGTCTTCAGCCCTTGTTACCAAATACCAGTTCTTGAGAGAAAAGACTGGCAGAGGATGTGCTTAAAAACAAATAAAAAAAAGAAAGATCACCTTTGATTAATGTTGAAGAAATAAATGAAATTTGTTGCAGGTTCAGCAAAGTAAGAAAACAGATCATTTTACCAGGAGTCCATCAAAAATATGGCAGCCATTGTGGTAGGGTTGCTAAAATAATGTGACAATTCAATACTTACATTTCTATTATCCTGCGAGAATGTTTCATGTATATGTTTATTTATTTATTTATATTGTAGATGGAGGATCTATCTGGCCAAGATTTGTACCAAAAAATGTCAAGGTCAGTTGCGGTAAGTGTCACAGACAGAGTCTGGTGGCACAAACAGTGATCAACGAGTGACAAAGTAGAGCAGTTGGGGTAGATATCGTTACTGAGTTGGATGAAGAAAAACAAATCTGCATTGATTTGGCACACAAAGGTAATAAATCACTGATTTGCATGAACAGTAAAGCTAAGAATTACAATGATCAGAAACATAGTATGCCATATTCAATTTAACAAATTTTATATTTAAGGTCTCAATGGTTGCTGCTGTCCTGCTGTTTCCTCTTCTATAGGAGAGTCTTAGATCTCTTTATGTCATCAGTGAGGTGAGTGTATTTAGAACAGTGTATGCGTAATATTTAAACCTATAATTTTTTTCTTTTTCAACCCCTTCTGGTTATGATTTCTTCTAAACGTTTGTTTATGGGGTTATTCTGCGGAACTGTTTGTGTCCATGCAGGTTCCACAGTAACAGCAGCAAGAATGAATAAAGGGAATATTCAAACAAAAATTCTTAAAATTCTGTCATTTACTCACCTTCATGTTGTTTCAAACTTGTATGACTTTCTTTTGTTCTGTGAAAGAAGTTATTTTCAAGAGTGTCAATGAAAATCACTGACATGTTATTTTGGACCCCAGTGATTTTCATCTAGTGGACATTCTTTAACATTCTTAAAAATATCTTATTTTGTGTTCTACAGAAGGAAAAAAGTTATACAGGTTTGGAACAACATCAGGGAGAGTAAATGACGACAAAATATCCCTTTAATGGGGTCATACATTTTTGAATAAAATTTGTTATAATTAAATTTTTCTCACTGATGTCAACTTATAATATTAGTAAGGAATTTTTGCAACCAAAACGCTCATCATTTAGTTTTTCATGACCCACCCTATCTATTATCTTTATTATATTGATAATATAGTTTACACTGCCTCATCTTTCTTTTCAAAGCCTCTATTATGACAGGTTCAAAAAAAAGTCAAAGATTTATTTCTGACTCATTTTTTGAATCTTAATTAAAAAAATAATAACATAATACATTTCACTTTAACTACTAAATATTGTTATAGTATAACATTATTTTCTCTTAGGAACCACATACAGCCAACCCTGTGCTGCGCTGACGTGCCTTGGATGCAGAGTCTCTTTTAGAAATAATGATGGAAGGGGAGGAGGAGGTCTGTGAAGTAGACGATGTGAATACAGCTCTACACTTCATCTTCAACACTGAATATGCTTCAAAGTTGAGAGACACCCTGACATTCATTGAAAACTGTTTAAGTATCATAATGCCAAAACCAACATGCCACCCACAATGGCTAGTTTTTTGATTAAATGAATGTATATGTATATAAATGCATGATGTTGTTTATTTATGTGTTTGTTGGTTTGGTTGTAATACATATTTATGTATTAAACAGTTTATGGACAATTATGGTGTTCTGTCTATATAGTGAAATTGGATTATTAATGTATAACAATAATAACAACAACAATAAAAATAATAATGTTATTGCTATCTAGAAAAAGGTTCAAAAAGGAACCCATGAGGGTCATTAATGCACCTTTAAGTGAAGGTTCCAATTAGAACCTTTTCAAAAAGGTTCAAAAATGAACCTCTAAGGTTCCCCCACAGTTGCAATCTCCAGGAACCTCAAAAGGTTCATTTTTGAACCTTTTCTTCTAAGAGTGTAGTTAATAGTGAGAATTGGTCCCTATACTAAAGTGTTACCAAATATTCAAATGTATTATGAATAGTATATGTATAAATTAACATAAAGTGATAAATGCTGTAAATTGCTGTTCATTCATGATACCTGATATTAACTATATTGTGTTGTAAAGTGTTACCTTGTGTTTAGACAGATTGTTCAAAAGTTATTCCTGAAACACTCTAGAACAAAAATGAAAGAAAAAGGGATTTCACTACATTTATGTTCCTCAGCATGTTTATTTATTGAACCAGGGTTTATCTTTATTCTGTACACTTGAATGTAGTTGAGGGTGATGCTGACTTTGTCTTTTTAGCTTGATGAAAATGACTATTGATTTATTGAGCACCACAATAAATGCCATTCTTGTAAAACACTGAATGTTGTATGTACAAACCACATACATCATATATTCAACAAGAGTTATTCATATTCACAAGATCAACAAGAGTTGATCTCTTAGGCACACTATAATGTGTGATACAAGCCATATAGATCAAATATAATCATGCACTGTTTCTATGAAGAAACTTAGGAGTCATTTAAACCACAGGTTAGACATTCAAATGAAACCTGAGTAATCTTTATTATGCCAACCAATTATGCAAAAGTATTTGCTGAAATAGTAACTCAGTGTGCACTTCAGAATCACTGGGTAATTAGTTTAACGTATAATGCTAAAGCAGTATGTAATTGAACCAACTGAGAACACCAACTGTTGGACAAAGGTGGAATGAGAAAAACAGAAAGGAAAAGAAAGGAATAGGACAAAGTGCCCAGTATAAAAGCAAATCACCTCATTTGCTGGAGTAATGGATTTGAGAGCACATACTCACTGAATGGACTTAATGTTGCATGTTGTTGCAAGTCAGCACATAGCTGATGAGGTCTGACATCAAGCTGTGTTGCTCTGTCACTCATTCTCTTTCTGTGCCTATCGAAGAGAAATATTCTGCTCCAAATTATGCTTCATATTTGAGGATGGACAAAACGAAATGCAAATAAAAGGACAACGGCCACCTGTCAAATTGGTTTTGTAACAAATCATTTTAACCTAGAGATAAATTTCATAATTTGAACAAATATTCAAATAATGTGTCCATTAATCAGCAGTATTTGTCGTACCTGAAAAGTTAAAGTAATGAGCAATCATGCGTTTCAAGGGCGCATCAATTTCCATTCAGGTCTTATTTGTCATATTTTCACTGCCCTGTCTAATCACCGCTAATATCAGACACTGAGTAATGGAGATATTTTATTCATTCAAACGGTAATAAATAATTATGCATGGGGTAGAAATACATGAATGAATTTTCTGTAATGGGTGATAAGTTGAAGACAAACACAATCCTATAATGACATCTCTGAGAGAAAGGTCCTCTTTCTGTGTGGTACCTGGCCAGAACTGCTTTCCTGTAGGCTAATTTATGCAAATATTATTTGTACAGATGAAAGTTTGGGACATGATTGAGAATTGTTGTAATAAATTATACAGTAATTGGAATAGAACGCTCATGAAAAATAAAGTAGTTTGTTAATGTTATTCCCAAGGTGCTTGAAAAATTTGAGAGTATGTGAGGTTAGTGAACACTGGAGGGCATCTATCAATCAATCCTGAGCAAACAGACCTTACAAACAAATAAATTATAATAATTCACCCAAAAATGAAAAACTGCTGAACATTTACTCCCCCTTTAGGCCATCCAAAATGTAGATGAGTTTGTTTCTTGATTGGAAAAGATTCAGAGAAATTTAGCATTACATCACTTGCACACCAATGGATCATCTGCAGTGAATGGGTGCCATCAGAATAAGAGTCCAAACATCTGATAAAAACATCACAATAATCCACAAGTTATCTACATGACTCCAGTCCATCAATTAATGCCTCATGAAGTGAAAAGCTGCGTGTTTGAAAGAAACAAATGCATCATTAAGGCATTTTAACTTGTCACTTCTGGCCAAAATATGAGTTCATAATCCATAAGAATGCTTCCTATTCTGACGGTACCCATTGAGGATCCAGTTGTAAGCAAGTGATGTAATGCTAAATCTCTCCAAAGCTGTTCTGATAAAGAAACAAATTCATCTAACCTCTTGAGGGCGAGTATATATTCAGCATTTTTTTATTTTAAGTGAACTGTTCCTTTAAGTCTTGTTAAAGTGAACTCTATGTGCACTTTTATAACTATTAAAATTCAAGTGCTGCTTTATTTTAGATCAAAGAAATGTTTGCTTATGGCTATGCTCATGAGCTATAACAGTCTGGATCTGCTTTTATACTGTGAAATAGCTGGACACCTATCATTGCTATTCCGTTAATAGTTTCACCAGGGAATCTTTTCATGGTGGCAGTCTCTATTTTGAGTTTCAGAGCAGCTGTGAGCTATCAGCTTTTTCCTGCATGTCAGTGTTTGACACATCTGGAATCTGTGCAGTGAGCTGATAACTCCCTTCTATCTCCACACCTGCAGGATTACTACAGAAATCTATAAAGGGGTGGACACGTTTCCCCACAGCATTGTGCTTCCTTGTACAGAAACCTGTTCTTTTTGGATAAGCACTAAAGCATTTTATTGACTGGTGGAAAGATCCTTAAAAAATTTAATAGAGATAATTACCCCACTGCCAGATTGGAGGTGTATATTGACTGTGGTTGGAGAGTGCTTCTTTAGACCAGAGTTTCCAATGATGGTGTCAGAGTGAATCATATTTAAAAGTATATTTCACCCAAAAATGATAATTGTGTCATCTCTGCTCACTCTGATGTCATTCCAATGGTTTGACTGTCCTTCTTGCATGAAACACAACCAAAGATATTTAAATGAGAATGAAATTTTTTTTAAAAGAAAGAAAATCATGCAGGTTTTTAACAACATGAGTATGTGAGTAAATGGTGACTAAAGTATCATTTTAAGTACATTAAAATAGATGAATATGTAGTGCAAATATTAGCATTTCCCTTTTATATTGAACTTTGGATTATATTTAAATATAGCAAAAATATGAACTCATATTCTCCAGCATATTCTATCCAGGGAGCACATGAATGATGAATACACTTCTTGCTTCTCTTGTTTCCCTTTATATCCTGGAAAAGGCTTCCAATATAAAACCACAAGGACAATCTCTGAACATCGGAACAGTGTTTAAACTAGAAAAAATTTAGATTTGTACAAAGTAAAGAGAAAGATTTTTTTCTCTTAGTAAAAAGGGAACATGAAGTCACTGTAGACCCATACTAAGGCAAAATTAGTATGGTTAAAATCATGTTTAAAATGTAATGTAATTATCTGGAAAAAAAAAAATTCCAAATGTCAAACTAAAACACAGGAAAATACATCTGCATTACTTTTACTTGACATATGACTAATCACTCTGGAGCAGCTGGAAAATTACATTGTGACAACACTGATTAATCATCATACCATAATAAAATATAAAATATACTACTATAATGTAAAGAAATATTTCCATGTTGCATTCCAAAAATACAGAATACAGACCTACTTTTGAATGATTGTCAATGCAGAAAGATGCTTTTTGTGCCCAAATGGCGTAGTTACTAGCAGGAGCTAATGGGGCCATGCTAACAAGCCTTGATCTATCAGTCTGTTTCAGATGTGGATCTGTGCTTTTGATGAACTCTCTACCTCTGTTTGCACCCCTGCATTGTTTTTCTGATTAGAAAAAGTAGAAAAATCTGAGTCAGTCAGCCATGTCAGACACTTGAAAGCAGACACTGACTGATAAAGAGATGCATCACTTCCAGCATGACAGTACAATAACGCACAGATATCCACGCAATAATAAAAGCGTTCCAGCTTTTTTCCCCATTCAGTCAAACATGGTAAATATAGAAATCACACATCAGTGAGCAGTTCGAAATGAGCAATTATTCAACAGGCTTTGGCGCATTGCCACAACATCCTGCACCAATCAACACACCACCAATATGAAAGACCCGGTGGACGTCAGAGACACTGAGGTGATGCATGAGAAATATATCTCAATTAATTTGGTCTGATTTTTGGCTAATGAAGAGCACTCTAATGGAAATGTGAAGTGTGTGTGTGTATGCATGTGGTGAGTCATCTCCATTGAGGAAAAAAATAACCACTGAAGATATTCAACAGAGCATGTTGAACAGACACTATCTATGGGGAGAGAATAATTTGATTATCTAGCAATATTAATTCATGCTTTAGCCCAGTGGATTCATTATAATTTGCCAAGCACTCTTCTGTATTACCCAGTGGTGGACAGTAATGAAGTATTTTTAAGTATCTTTATCAGAATATTTTTTATTTTGGGAAACTTTCAGTTTTACTTCACTACCTTCCAAAACATAATATCTAAATGATACACAAAATGATTCATGTGCGAAACTGACCAATCAGATTTCAGCTGTCAACAACTCACTGATTCAAAATGGCCAAAAAGCGGGATATCGCCTAACTTGCATAGCGTTCCTCTTAAATATCAACACATTTTGCCCCTTGTGATGACTGGACATTGTATTTTTATAGTATCTGCAGCCATATATTTACACAATTTATTTTTTCTTGTTTTTAAAATACTATATAGGCGTACTGTATATTATTACACTTGTTTGCACACTTGAATTTTCACTAAGGCGAAATGAGCTAAAATGTTATTATATTTTTAAATTTTATAAATCATATTTAATTCATGTAAAAAATGTACTTTCACAAGCTGTATTTTTTTTTTCTACATGGTGCAGAGTGTTTACATATTTTAAACGTTGCAATTCAACAGTTACTCTTACAACTATTAATAGTAAGCTTACTTTTTATAGCTTTTCCAGTGATAAAGGTACTTTACAAAGCATAAACATAAGTACAGCCAAACTACATAATAACATACATAGTATGCATACTAGAGTGATTATATGACTCAGCATGTGTGTAATCCACTGGTCCAAACTAAATAATAAAAAAATAAAACCAGCGGTGCCTGCAGGAGCAATGAAACAAACAAAGCCATAGTAGGACTTCAAACAGCAAGAGTGAACACATGACAGTAGAAGCAACAATCCCACAAAAACCTCCATCCAACATGTACACACATCATAAGCGGAGGTGGAAGGGAGCTCGAGGCAGACTGCTGCAATGCAGCAGGAATCAATAACAACCAGTTTCTAGGACAAAATAATCACAACAAAACATAAATACTTTATACATAACACTTAATGAACAAACTTCATGCATCCACACCAGTAGGAGTCAGTAGGAAGTTAAAGACCACTAGGAGAAATAACTAGTGAAACTTCAACAAAAACTTGGGCCTCGTGCTGAAAGATGTAAAACACAATTTTACGTTTCCTACTAAACATGGCTAGACGAGAAACATGAAAGCTGTGAGTTCAGTGCATGATAATTGCGGAAGGAATCCTATTTTTAATATTCACAATATTTATAAGTAATTGGCATAATTATCCCAGAGTTCATTTTAACTGTTTAATGAACATGTAATTATTTATGGTGGTTTAAGTGCCGTGACTGTTTCACATCGCATTTAAATAATGTAAACCTTCTGCAGAACTGATGATACCATGTTCTTTGGACTGCCAATGTTGAAACCATGTCAAATTCAGCTTAACGAACAGCTTGAAGGTGTCTTGGAAGCATAAAAATTACTGCAATGTCCTGGTGGTCCTCATAAGTAGGTCGGAGACTGTGACTATAATAGTAAGGTATGCCCATAAAAGACAAGAAATGAAAGAGCTCATGACTTACGGCATCAATGTCTCTCTGTGCAACAAAGATAATTATCTATGGTGTGCATAAGTCAAGTGCCAAAATATCATTTAGAGCTGATAAAGTGTGCATGAGAAGACACTGGGTGACACCCTCCTCACTCGCTTTGTGGGTGATATTCCCTCCATCTCACATTTTCTACAAAAGGCTTCAAAGCTTCAGGATTTGCTACAGTATAAGCCACTGTTCTGAATTTAGATATGTAAGTTTTCTTCTTGTTTGGGTGGCACAGCAAAGTGCCCCAAGACAATTGTAAAAACTAATCCCTCAGTTCTGGGCATTTCTCTAGCTTCTCATATTCCTACTTCCACTCTTTTCTTCTGACAATTCCTATCATACAGTTGGACTGCTATACGTATCACCCACTGGTGCTCTATCTGTATCTGCTCTTTATCTGCAATCACATAGAATGGTTTGCTTGTCTGTCTGAGAATTTAGAAGTCCCAAATGATTTTAGCCTTATTTTACACATTCAAGTATTTTTTTTTTAGTTTAAGAGACAGATAGATAGATAGATAGATAGATAGATAGATAGATAGATAGATAGATAGATAGATAGATAGATGGATAGATTTGATGTTGTAAACCCTTGTCTCTAGTGATCTGGTGCTGAGTGTTTGTTCTTGTCCTGTCATGATTAGTTCTTCTGTGTTTCCTTCAGTCCTGCAATATTTAAACATTGCTAGGATTTTCGAAACCCCCCACAGGTTAGACTTCTGCTATCTGTTTGTGGTACATCACATGAAGGGGCTTTTCTTTTTATACCACCTCATTCTGCTTCCTTCCCCATCCTTCCAAAATGATGCTGCTTATTTCCTTAGCTTCTCATAACCAAAAAAAAAAAAAAAAACATTTGGTTGCCCCATGTTTCAAAAGTTTGGGATTGGTAAGATTTTTTCATGTTTTTGAAAGAAATGTCTTATGCTCACAAGGATGTACTTATTTGATAAAAAGTACAGTAAAAACTGTAATTACAATTTAAAATAAATGTTTTCTATTTTAAAATAGTTTAAAATGTAATTTATTCCTGTGATGGCAAAGCTAAACATTCAGCATCATTACTCCAGTCTTCAGTGTCACATGATCCTTCAGAAATCATTCTAATATGCTGATTTGGTGCTCAAGAAATATTTCTTATTATTATCAATGTTAAAAACAGTTTGTACACAGAAATCATTTGTAACGTGTATACTGTCACTTTTGATCAATGTGATGTATCATTGATGAATAAAAGCATTTAAAAAAATCTTACTGACCCCAATTTTTTATATTCACATGTACAAATGCAATCTATGAAATGGTTTTGTCAAGAAGACAGGCCTTTGTTTCTAAAGATTTATTAGGTCTGGGGGTCTAAATAAAGGCATCAATATAATCTGAGTATAGCACAGAGGTGCAAAATGGCATGAGTGTTTCTTCACAGAAGCTTAAGAGCCAGCTCTAAATTAGAGACAGCAGTCCCAGTGAGACTGCCAGCCACTACAAATAACTCAGCATGACAAACACCTATGGATCTAGAGCCATGCAACCACCTCTAAGTGATGGGCAGTAATTCTTGTTGTATTGAAGGTACAGATAAGATACAGAAATACATTCTATAAAATGAATTTAATATACTGTAGAAACAAACACTTTTAAATGTGAAAATCTGCTTTTGCATGATAGTGGGTCATTCATTCCCAAGCTACCTGTATAGCTGGTATTGCAGCAGATGACTGATATTATAGCAGAGATTCCAGTTATCGCTTAACTGAATATTCCATATAAATTGTTACAATGTTTTTGACAAAAGCCCAAAAAGAGCTGCAAGACCGCACACATTAAAAATTCATAGGATTACACAAGGATTGAAAATATAGAGAATCAACACAAGACTTTGGATAGAATATCATTTATGGCAGTTTCAAAGTTCACTGAAGAGGGTTGTTTTCTGCAATGGGCAGGAAATTCACACTGAAACAACTCCAAGAAATTTTTAAAAGCACACATAAAAAGAAAAAGGTTCTATCAAGTTTCAAAATTAAAGTGTTAGATCTACTTTTACCCTGTTTATATATGCATAATATTGCTTTATTAAAGCTCTCCATAATAGCCGATGACCTACATGTAAGTGTTTAGCCATTTTCAAAAACATCTCTTCCCTCTAGAATAACCACTCTAAGTGTGACCATAAGTCTGTACGTCCATGACTTGCCTGAACATGATCTCTTGTGTCCTTTATCAGTTAGCAAAAATAGAAAAAATATTCCTAATCAAATACTGCAGTATTGGGAAAGCTGTTCTGAAACTGTACAAGTGGCTCATCATTTAAAGTAGTTGAATTACAGTAAAGCTACTTTTTAGAAAAGAGTACTGGCTACTAAAAAAGTATCTAACTAAAAATTAAATTAAAGTAAAGTAGTCTCACTAAAAATTATACCCACTGATTTAATTTGGAATTTAATCAAAGCATTTTTTATGAATAAATGAACAATTCCAATTAGGGTTACAATATCAAACTTGGAATGCAAATGTAAACTAAACACAAAATAGAATACTCTGAGTCAAAGACATATTAATGAACTAAATATTCTACAAAAAAAAAAAAAAAAACTATAATACTAGGGACACAACTTTTTTAATCTGTTGAGAATGAATCGGACTATCTAGTTCTAGTGATAGGCGCATTCAAAACAAAACAAAGCTTTGAAGCTATTGTGAATCTTTTGATTCAAATTAGTGGTTCAGAGCGCATCTCAGTATACTCAAATTAAGTGTTATTAAGCAATAAAAGATAAATATTGTACAGATGACATTAACTAATATTATTGATTACATTTTGATGATTAAGCTTTCATGAAAACACTTTTAATTGTTTTGTATTTACATGGTTTTAATAAGCAGATGTCCTCAGCGTGCGAAGTTTAGAGCACTTCGAAAAAGTGAATCATTTTGTGAAGAAATTGGTTCAATTGATTATAAATTTCAAAAAGCTTCACTTCTCCTATCAATACCCAGCCACAACCAAAATGAAAAAGAGGGCTGTTTAGAATGAATCAGTTTACTAAAATGAATCTGAATCGAACTTTCTTATGCTACATCATCTAGATATCACCAGATCACTATAATAAACTGAACCATCCAACGCTAAAATCAAAAGAAAGGACCACTTAAAATGAATTCACAATTCATGAATTGAACTTTCCAACACTTGTTAAAAGAAGAGTGTTACAGCAAAAATTCTTTTCTGAAAGCAACTGAGCTGCTGATTTACTACTAAAATGACAACTAAACCACTGCACAACCCATAATATCTTTAAATGCTCTCATTATTTGTATGCAAAACAATAAAACAGCATCTAATTAAATCTTTACAACATTAATTCAGCTCCCGGGAACACTCAGTGACCATCCTCTCAGAGGACACATGGCAACACTAATATGATAGAAGAGTAAACAGCAGCAGAACACCAGGTGCAAGACAAACAAGGCCGGACCTCACAAATGAATAAGGAATATAAAGAAAAGAAGGCTCTTGCTTATGACTCTCTGCTAACAGACACTATGCTCTATCATACATCATTCTGACATTTTCAAATTTCTTATTTGGTTGAAGTAGCTTATTTGCTGATTAGTGGATAATTAGGTGTTCTGTTCTCAAAAGGTTGAGTAGCTAACAGCAAAGTCAGTGTGTCCTAGAAGCAGTGTTCCTTAAAAAAAACACCTTCAACAGAAAATAACTATTGACACTGCAATTATGTCAATAATTGGGTTCAATTTGTGTTTGAGAAATCGTCCCACTTTGGAAATGCATGTAAGTAATCCGTTAAAGCACTATTTCTCCTTCGCTGCTCTTCTGTTGAGAAACCCTGATGGATGGTTTTAGTAAGATGCACAAATCTGTCACAGTCCTGTCAGGAAAAGGAAGTGGGTGGACAAACTCATTTCCCCTGCTCTGAAAACTCAGACACTGGGCAGCCTGCCCTTCACCGTCCCCACCATCTGCTGCGACGGTGAAGACTCAGTTAGGGCCACCCTTATAAGAAAATCTCTAATTCCTCCCTAACTCATAAATCACACACAGAGAGAGAAAGTCTTACTGTCTGCGCCCTAATGATTCCGACCATTAACCGTTGCACTGTTGACTTTTACTGTCTGGAAACGGTGTGTCCATAAAAACATCACAGTGGCCCAGCAGAGCTCTGCTTAAATCATTGAACAGACACTAGATTCCAATGATGTTGCAGTTAGGCCAAAAGATGACAGACATCAGTGTGACTAATTGCAGATTATTTCCATTTAACAACATATTTATGAGCCACTTTTATATAATTTGTGCCTTTATGTCTTATGGTGAAGACATTTATTTCTTTGCCAAATGGAGGCGGATTCAACATCTGAAATCTTTATATCTTGAAGTAGCAGTTCAAAACCAATGCCAATCCTGTTCTTTTGCCATATTGGAAGAGGCTGTGGCAAGTACTAAGTACTAAGCACATGTTTGCGATGATTTTCAGACAGACAGACAGTGTGCAGCTTTATGAAATACCAAAGTGTACAAGTGTTAGTCCAGACGTCTTGACACTAGGGACTGCACACCCAATAAAACACTTAAAGGATTAAACACCCAATAAAAACAGGATTGTAACGGGCAAAATACACATACTGAATGAACACCAACACCAACCTGAGATAAACATGAAGAATGTGCAGCTGTTAATTAGCTAAGACGAGAATACACTACAGGACGTTTTGGCTTCATACACTTACCAACTTTCTAAGTGGTTACAGAGGAAAAACTGGGCTTCATGCACTAAATGATTGAGGATCACAAAGTACCAGACTTTCAAGTCGGAAAACAACACACTCGCACAGAAACACGCACTAGGAGATGCATGAGAATTGAAAACAATATGTCTTCTAAAATCGACTGAAAATATCAAACATGTTTGATATCCTCTGATTGGATGGAATCAAGGTCTGAAGCTAAAAAATCATACACTATGCAATTTTTTTTATGAAATCTGCCAACTCTATCTGGCCAAATTCTGCAGGATGGCTCTGATTTTCGGCAACACTTCCAAACTGCAAAAAGGGACAAAAATCTGTGCAAAAGTCATGTAATATATTCCAGCCTTTAGAACCAGCATCTGAAAGAAGGCAGAGAAATATTTGCAACCATCTCTGTAATCAAAATGAGATTAATGAGCTTTAGCTTTGAACCGGTGTGTTTCCACACAACCTCCATCTGCTTTCGATGCTGTCAGGTGAGATGACTTTTGCATCCTTTTGCCAGCTCCTCTCATCTGCCACTGCTTTAATCAATCACTGCATAGAAGGTCTATCAACACTTGTCAAGTTGGAGGTCTGTCAAAAGCACAGCTGTGTGTGTTCCCTGTCAATCCATTCACATTGTTTGCGACAAACAGATGCTCTTTTCTTGGATGTGAATCACCGGTGCAAAGACAGTGTATAAACATTGGGATGAGTCATGAGTGACAGCTATTATACATCATCCTGTAGGAACTGTTGTTTGCAGAAATGTTGCTTGGCCTTGAAATGTTAAGTGTCAGATTTATTGTTTTTTAAAATGTGAAAAATTTTGATAAAAATAGCAAAAGATGCATTAAAGGAGTTGACAGCATTTGTAGCTTAATGATGATTACCACAAAAAATTAATTTAGACTTGTAGCTCCCTTTCTTTAAAAACAACCAAAAATAGGCTGCAATGAAGCACTGAAAAAAAGGAACTGAATGAAGACAATCTGCTCACATTAAAACACTCACAGTTTCAGTAGTATAGCCACAAGACAAACACTCTCAGAAAAAAAATGCTTGTCACTGGGACAGTACCCTCAAAGGGACACCTTTGAACCTTGTTTACCCCTAAAGGGTTTGCAGTAGTACCATAAGAGTGAACATTATTACCTTACATTATTAAGGATAAATATTATTACTAAAGTAGTAAAATGCACCCTAAAGGTACGATTTTGTTACAATTTTTTCCCGAAAGTGAATTATGTGTTCTCTCTGTAGGCATTTTTATTCCTTTTTTTTTTGCCAGCCACTGACAAACCCCAGAATATTTTGTTGTATGAATATCTGAACATGTATTCATGTATTCTTTTTTATGAACACTTGAATGTGGGTAAGTTTCATTAAAAAAAAAAAAAGCAACACTTGGAAAAAAAAAAGTGGAGAAAAGCCTGCATAGTCCTATATGACTTCATATGCTGACATTTCATTCTGTAATGTTAGGCAGTTTTGATTTATATGCTGTTTAATGTTTGATGATCATGTTATTTTATATGTGCATGTGTTTACATGTGTTTCTGCTTCTTCTTCGCATGTGTTTTGATCCAGAGATTCTGCATTCTTTCATAAGCTGTGTAATAGCGCTCCCCTACCATATAACAGTGAAAACATGGAGAGCTGGAAAATTCTGTCAAAAACAGGAAAGCACTGACTCATAAATGACAATTCAATCAATGGTGGGGAAAGGCTTAATGTGGAGAAAAAAAGCTTACTAACCTTTTCATAAAAATGACGAGAACAAATTCATAGCTCAATTAATACACAAGTTTTAACAGACGAATTAATATAAGTGCTTTTATAAAATGAGGCTTCACATTTCCGCCTTTAAATTCCCTTAAAATGGGCCCCAATTACTTCCATTATAAGTTTCTAACTCTAATCTCAGTTTTTGCTTTTTGTAGAGAAAATGAGGGACAAGTCAAAAAAAATTTTTTAGCAATCATTATGCCACAAATGCTGTTGATTGAGCTTAACTTGTATTAAACCCAGAATCCTCCTCTAAATATCTATCAGTCATGTGAATTTAAAGCTCTTAGCAGTGCACAAGTGCATGAAGATGTACTCTTACATAAATAAGAAGTCTGATTTAAAAGATAACCTTGTCAACTTAAACATTCTCTTCAAGACACCCAAATTTGTTAGCAAAGCCCTCCGAAACATCATCCAACCCAATGTATTTTGCATAAGTGTTCATGACAGCCCAATGATTGGTGACAGTTGTCTAGCTATGCACAGTGGTGCGTCTTCTACGGGGGAAATGACTGCAGGGCTTTTGGCTGGATTACGAGAAGATAGACTGCTTCTACGAGAAGAGCAGTGTGTCAATTTTCTGTCTATGTCCAAGGTTAGACATGTGTCCTAAGCAGCCAGTTTAGGGAAGAAAAGCCATCAGCTATAGCTGGATCAAACTGTGAGGTTGTGAGTTGATTTCTTTCCTCCCATTCATCCAGGCAACATATCAGTGTGAATCATGAGTGGTAAGTCTATCTTAATGATTTCCAGACCTAAAAATGGTAGGGTGCCACTTGAAATACAGGAGCAGGCTGTTTAAGGATAGTATAGCCCTAAGGATAGTATAGCCCAATACAATACAGAGAGTTTAGGTATATTAAGAGACTTATAGTGACTATTCAAGCTGAAAAAGGTTGACTGAAAGGAAAAATAGTTTTGTTAGCAGCCCTATGTGGTTGCTCTCTCACATACACGGTTTTAAATTTGTTTATTAAAAACTTTCAAAAACTATTGAAAAACTAGTCAAAGATGGCTGCTCAGGGTCTTTTGCTGCCTGCGTCTATGGGGAAATTAATCCAGGCATTCAAGCATAAAACAGCCTTTTTATTTTCATTTGCAGTGTCTTGGTTTTCTAAAGAACTTTGTAAATTTTTGACAAAACAAGCTTGTGATTTTTGGCCCTTTCATTCAAACACAGCACATAGTCTTTGCATACAGATGTTCTTATATCATTGTTAAGAAAAACGGAAATCAGCTCATGCAGGTGTCACTGATAATTCATACACATGTCTGGCATAAGATAATGTTGACACCACCTAAGACATGGTACATCTATTCAGAATAGAGGTAAACCGCAGAACGAATGCGAAAGCAGCTACAAAGGAGCCGCAGCTGTGTGTGTGTCTTTAAAAAAGATAACCACTCAGAAAACAAAAGAGAAGAATAATTAATCAAGCTGTTGTAGTAACACACACATCACCCAGAGCCTATAAATAAGACAAAGCAATGAGTACAGATGTTATCAGTGTTTTGAACAAATATGATTCAGTGACCCTTGTTTAGCGTCTATAATATATATATAAAGTTACTACCATTTAAAAGTTGAATAATTATGATTTATTTTTTTCATGTCTTTAAAATAAGTCCCTTATTCTCACCAAGGCTCAATTTATTTGATTAAAAATAATATAAAAACAGTGACACTGTAAAATATTATTACAATTTAAAAATATTATTTCTTCCCGTGATGGCAAAGTTGATTTTTCATCAGCCATCAATTCAGTTTTCAGTGTCACATGACCTTCAGAAATGCTGCTTTGGTACTCAATTATTATCAGTTATTTTTTGGAGCTAAATTATTAATAATGGATCTTAATATTATGAGGGTTGAAAACAGTTTTGCTGCTTAATATTTCAATATTAATATAATAATTAAACTGTGATACTTCTTTATTCAGGATTCTTTGATAAATATAAATTTTTGGTAACGTAAATGTCTTTACTGTCACTTTTGATCAATTTAATGCATCCTTATTGAATAAAAGTACTGTATTCTTTAAAAAAGAAAAGAAAATGTTTGAGAACTTTAGAATGGTAGGGTATCATGGTTACCACAAAATTTGGTAAAGTAATAAAAAAGTAATATTTCTTAAGCACCATGTGACACTGGAGTAATGGCTGCTGAAAACTGAGCTTTGCCAACACAGAATAAATTACATTTTTAAATATTATTCTGCTGTATGTACCAATACCGAAGCACCACTATGGAAAATACAACTCTATGCCATGTCTTTGACATAAATTTACATTTTATTATACCAGGTGCTATTTACACCTGAGTGCAAAAAGCCACTGGGAGAATATAATGGTGAGCAGAACCTCATTATAACTGACAAGAATATAAAAACAATAACAGTTTTGAATTTAAAAAAAAAAAGGGTGATGCTTTCAAATTACTCAGGCCCTCTTTAGTATTTAAATCCCAATGTTTTAAACAATTAGATCAATTTTCTTGCTCACTGACTCAGAATTGAAATTGGTTTGTCTGTTTATTCAGAATCCTAAAGTTGTCAAAAAATCCCCTTCCCCCCAATTTCTGCACTCCGACAACTTTTTATGCAAATGTCTTGTTCTTTCTCACCCTCTTTTCTTTGCCCTTTACTCAGCAAAGCATTTTACTTAATCGGTTGCTGACGAATTTTAGGTCATCCCTTCATATTTGACAAATGCATGTGCCAGAATCAAGTGCTTGCAATTATGCTGCCACAATTAGACCCAAGCAATTATATTCAGATATCAAGAATAGAAGTATCATCGGTTAGAGGAGACAAATGAGCAGTGACTAGTTCCTACCTAGCTGCTCATGTCAGCTGATCTGTGTATGAATGCTGGATGAACAGTTATTAATGTTTCAACTGTGTCCATAATAAAACTAAAATGAGAATAAATATCCAGAGTGCATCTTAACAAGTCAAGCATACATATATAACCAATCATTTCTGCTCTTAATCTGTGCTGAGACTAGCGTATAGCATAGCAACCAGGTATATTTAAAGAAAAATCTGGTAACACTTTCTATGAAGCCCATATTTATAATACATTATAATTATATTCTTAAGGCATTATAATGAATGCATCATGCATTTAAAAAAAAATAAAAATAAAAATAAAAAAAATATATCATCTCATGAATATTCATAACAACAGTTTTAATGTATTATGATATTTACTTATTTGTGGTTATAGCTTAAGACTAAGTTTGCAAAACAGCAGATTTCTGAGGATGTGGGAGAAGAGAAGGAAACATGATGAATGTTTTGTGATTGTGTCACAGAAATCAGAATAAGGATTTATAACAAGACTCTTGAGGTTTTCAGCTAGACTTTATCATTTCTGAAATGGTGCTGGCTCATTTTCCAAATGTTACAACAGATTTCATCAACACCTGTTTAATGATAGAAAGGCAGATTCAAATTTCGGGGACATCCAGCACTGAAACACCCTCCTTTGCTATCAAAACATGGGAAAGCAGCCGTTAAAAATACTGTTCCAAAGCTGGCCTGACACAGTGAATCTACATGACAAAAAAGGACAAATACAAAACAGCATAAAGTACTGAAAACATTAGCTTAAATATATGTAGTTCTTTTCACAATTGTCTTTTACTCCACCCAAATATTGTTATTATTAACTTGTCTTTTTTATTTAACATCAGAAAACAATATTTAAATCAAATAGTACTTCACTTCCAGAATGAAAATTTCCTGATAGTATACTCACCCCATGTCATCTAAGATGTTCATGTCTTTCCTTCTTCAGTCGAAAAGAAATTAAGGTTTTTGAGGAAAACATTCTAGGATTTTTCTCAATATAATAGACTTCAATGGTGGCCAATGGTTTGAAGGTCCAAATTGCATTTTAATGCAGCTTCAAAGATCTCTACGCGATCACATCTGAGGAATGATGGTCTTATCTAATGAAACGATCGCCATTTTATAAAAAAAAATACAAATTTATATACTTTTTAACCACAAATGCTTGTCTTGCACTAGCTCTACCTCATGCATTATGTAATCACGCATGCGTGACGTAGGCGGAAGCACCGACCCAGTGTTTATAAAGCGAATGTGCAAAGAAAGTCAAAGAAACACCCTTTGCAAAAAAAAAGTAAAACAACAATGTCGGATGATTTTGAAGTTGGAGGAGAAAATTAGAGGTTTTTAGCCCTACCGTACCTTTTTTAACCAAAGTACACAGATGAAGAACTAACTGTGCATGACTTTTCCAACATCATTACGCAATGCGTGAAGATCGCAGAGTTTATTTTGTTAGAAAATTCCTCGACTCTTATTCCTCGGCTGGGATCATGTAGAGCCCTTTGAAGCTGCACTGAAGCTGCAATTTGGACCTTCAACCCATTATTCACCACTGAAGTCCACTATATGGAGAAAATTCCTGGAATGTTTTCCTCAAAAAACTTAATTTCTTTGCGACTAAAGAATAAAAAACATGAACATCTTGGATGACATAGGGGTGAGTAAATTATCAGAATTTTTTTTATTTTGGAAGTAAACTACTCCTTTAAAAAAAAACTCGTCTTCCACTAGTGCTTGATGCTCAAAACTTGATATTGAGTATCAGCTGTTAAAGTTAAGCTGAAGTAACACTAAAAACTCTGAGCCTTAATTTCTCCCATAGAAGCAGCTGACAACACACACCACTTCCCACACACAACCTCCCACAATCCAACTCTAATGTCCCATAGATGATTTCTTCACACTCCACACTCAACAGAAAAATGACAATCATGAAGGTCCTCACTAACATGCTTGTCCACCATCATAGTGTATTGTAAATACATTTCATGTTCTGTTATTGTATAAACCTCACTTGCACTGTCAGGTGTAAAAGTATTTACTACTAAATTCTGTGGTAAATTCTTCTTGTAGCTTTTCAACACAACAACCAACTGAAATGTGATTTTAAACCATTTTCAAGCACTGTAACAGATTGTTCTTGCTTTCAGAAGAGTCCTTGTGGAAGAAAAAATCTATTATTTTACCAGCATTACACTATTTTATAACCAGCAAGACGAGGGAAATATCATTGTCAAGCGACACCTTTTTTAATTAAAGGTGAGGACATGCCACATTACTGTGTTTTATTCAAACATCAGAGCATACTCGGCACTATTCCGACGGTTTAATTTGAAAAATATTAACCTTGAGGAAATTTTGTGAAAGCCTTGAAATTTGGTTTAATGGATAACGTCTTGAGACACAAAAATCCAATTTAGAGACATTAGGCAGCTCATATTAATAGACTCTGTAAGTAAAATAGACTTGATACCTAAACTGGGGTCATTGTCAACTCAATTAAGAGACTAATTAAAATATATTAACCTTAATTTACCTCATGCAGTTCCTAAAGTATCAAATGGGATTAACACATGCCTGTAACATGCAAATCAGCTATTGCAGTGGTTTAATGAAACACCACATTTGTTTTTTCTTCTGCCCGTTTTGTCCAACTCTCTTTGGGGGCATCATGATTCGACCACATCACAGAGCAGCTATAGCTTCTAAGCGAGTCTCTTACTCCCTCCAACCACTCATTCTTTCTGATAAAGGGGGAGCGTAACATGGCGCAGACAGCTTGGTCCCATGTAGTCAGCACTACAAACTAATGACTGTCACAAAACCAACTCCTCTATGATCAAAAGGCCCCATAAATAAGGTCTGTCAGTGGAGGATTGTCTCTCTCTCAACAATAGTGCCAAAGCACAAAAGGTGCATTGCAGAGTTGAGTGTCGAGCATCTGTGCTGCAATATCACAGCGTTCTATGAGCCAGTGGAAAACTGTCATAGGTGGGCTTGAAATTACTGCTCATTTTGGCCGTAATTTAAAGTTTGAACCAAGGCTTCTTGCTGTGGGGGTGCGCAGCACACAGCAGTGTCTCATGTCAACCATTCTGTTTAAAGTTCAAGCTGACAATCCCCCTTTCAAAGGGAGAGATTACATGAACAGTGTTTAAAGCTGTTGACCCAATATAAATGCCAGCAAGTGTGGTTATTCAAGCTAGTCGTGACTGAATGAGGGAAAACCCTTTCCAATTTGAGCACAAAAAACAACAATAATCATTTTAACAGAAAAAATAGTGTAAAAACTATCTAAAAGTTTGTAAAATTATGAAAATGTGCATAATTTTCACAAAAAAAAAGTATTGTAAAATGGTTGTACAAATATAAAAAGGTAAAATTCTCACTATTAACAAACTACGATTTTTACTTCAATAAACTCCTAATTTGCTGTTTATTAATAGTTAGTAAGGTACTTGTTAAATTTAGGTATAGGGTAGGATTAAGGGGTCTAAAATATGGTCATGCAGAATAAGGCATTGATATGTGCTTTATAAGTACTAATAAACATCCAATATGCTAGTAATAAGCATACTATAATAGTGAGAACTAGTCCTTAAAATAAAGTGTTGCCAAAAACATTATTAAAATTCTAAACAATTTTTATATATGTAAAAACCTGTTCATTATTTGACTATTATCTTACCATACCATACAATTTACCTTACCTGGTGAAAGGTTACATTAGATTTAACAGGATAATACATTCAATTCTAGTAATATACAATCTGTTAATATAAAATTTATACGCTGTATTAATATATATATATATATATATATACACACACACACACACACACACACAATATGGACTAAATGCCTTCCCAATATCTGCAACATCAGGTAACATCACTTTTTATATGCAAGTATTTTGAAATGTCTGTTCAGTTTGCACCATCATGTCACTGAAACTGGATTAGAGTTGAAGCTTTGCAAGAGTTGCAATTATTATCATAGTCATAGTAAGCTGTCATTTAGTAGGAGTTTTCTTTTCCAAAGATGACTCACAGACATTTACAAGCATATTCCCTTTGGTCATAATAACAAATGACTGTTCCAATCTTATAAAGTACAGAATCTCGTAAGTTTATTTGTTGCAAAAGTACTCCTGGCTGCAGCGTGAAGCTGAATGAATGGAAGTTTAAAGGATGAGACATTGCTCATATTGCTAATTACTGTGTCAGACAAGCTTTGGTCTAGAATTATTTATATAATTCAAAGCTGCAAATGAGGATTAGATGCAAATCTGCAAATGGATGTAGAAAAATCAACCTTTAGACAATCATTGAAGGAGAAATATGTGCATGTGTGGGTGGATGGACCTTTACAGGACATGGCAGGTGATATGTGCCAAGACCTGCATTTTGTACTGATAAAAACAATACTCTGTTTTACCTGTGGAATTGGTTGTGATTTTCTAGTATTTGAAATGCAGTTTCATAAAGTAGCATTTGTATTCTCATCTTGCATTATTATCTGAAGTGAGCGGAGAAGTCCTTTGAGAAGTATAATTGCCTCATTTGTGAACAACACTTTGTGAACAGCACAATTTTCTCCAGATTTCTGTGTGTAAGAATTACAAAGATCAAAGGTACTCCCAAATGTCCCTGTGAAATGAATCACTCACCAGAGAAATTTTCACACACTTTCAGTCAAAAACGCCAGAAACACAAATAGATTTCGCAGAGCAGCCCTTAAATCCTTCCAATCCAAGTTACATTATTTATATAGAAAGTCAATCATGCCATTCAAGAAATTTCACTGCACATTTCTCAGATGTCACCACTCAACAAATACAATAAAGTTATGGGCTATACAAAGGGGAATGTTTTTTGTTACCTTGTCTTTCTCAAGTTTTCATGGCAGGTAATTTCTGTCACAATTAAAACTATTCAGAGGTACAGTCTGCTCTTAATGTTAATCTGCTCCTAAGGCATAAAATCAACTGCTGTAGTTTATTTTGTGACAAAGAGTGCTCATTTATGATTAAGTTATAGCTATAACTTATGATTAAGTTAAGCAACTACCATCACCTTATAGACTCAGAATACTCAGAATAGACACCATATTGAACTGAAAATTAATGAAAATGAGGCTGTGATGGATAGACTGTATAAAGGTCACATAATTTTTACACCTCATAACTTATAAAACTGTTTCATAGAGTAGATCGAATGCACTGTACTTCTGTTCTCTCACAGCCTCATATTCATACTTGTCAAAAATTAAATATTGCACTACCCAGACTACAGAAAGCCTAAGGAGAAAAACATTGAGACCGTTTTAGTTTAATCTCTACTGATAAAAAGTTTACATCACTAAAATGCTACTTTGCTGGTAAAACATGTCAACATTTAATCATAGGGTATTTAATGTTCCAATAATAGTCCAAAAAGCATGGCACCAAATAAATCAAATCTTGAATAAGTCCTGTATATACAATGATGCTTAAATGCCTCTGGTTATAAACTAAACCTTTAAGACTAAGTTTGTCATTCGCTCTCGTTAACAAATTATATAAAGTGTTTGATACAGGATCTAAGTTAAATGAACTAGAGTGTTTTCTAGTTTTCTATTTAAATAAATTTATTAAAATACATCGCAGCAACTGAAAAAATGAGTCAGTAATGGCTCTGTACAATTCACTGACGAGACAATTCTACGCCAAGCGAGACTGATTCATAATTTGTGATTTACTTTTTAAAAAGAACTTGTTCAAAGGAATCAATTGTTCAAAAATCACGCACTACGACTGTGTGTTCGTTGTTGAATGCGCTCTCTAACTATATAATGAACTAATGACAAACTGCATGTGGACACAAACCGGGATGTTTTCCAGACTGGATTACTAAGACTACTGTTGCAGTTTTAGTTGTTTTTTTCTGGAGCCTTGATGACAGCAGTGGTAGAACACTTATTAGTTGCTGTGTGAGAAAAAGTCAAGGGTGAATGTTTTGTGCAGCTGAGACAGGATGTGATTAAAACCCACATTTGACATCACGCACAAACGGCTTATGGAAAATAATGACAATGATGGCATAATTGTGGCAACATAGAGATAAAGGCAAACACGTCACAGCTGATGTTATCGGTTTACTCTAGACATCCTGTTTGTAGTGCATTCCGCCGATACATAACACATGGGATATAAAAACAAACTCGGTGTGAATATCCATATAGCACCTTCAGTTTGTGGCGTTATAGCTATAACAAGACAGGAACAGTCTGTTAAGATATTGTTCCAACAGCACTGTGCCAATCAGCTGATTATTGTGGCCTTATTTTAAATATCTCTTAAAATAAACACAACACTCGGACCTTGGGAACACTGAATATAATCATGCTTTTAGAGGCTTACTATTTTTAGCAGTAACGAGATTGCATGTACTCTATGGTGTCTCATTTTGGTTTGCAGTAATTCCACAGACACCAGGGGCCCGTTCTTCGTACGTCACTTATTACATCTGAGATGATTTGAAAGATCCCAGATCTTCTAATCCTGATAACTGATCTCTGGCTAATTTGGTTCTTCAAACAAATTTGCGCATTGGATTAAAATATCTGGATTAAGTTGTCTAAGATTACTGCGCGTTCTCGTGTTCCCCTGAAAAGGGCAGATGTATCCATACTCGAAAACACCAATCAGCAATGCAGCATTTGACTGGCGGCAAGACAGCAACATAATGACAACATATCATTAAAAAAGACACCTGACGAAAAAGTTGACAAATTTCTGGACCTTTATAAGGAAACAGCCAAGCGAACAAAACTACATAAATGTTATAATAGATAAATGAAATGTGCACTGTTTTTAATTTATTTATAATTTTTTACATGATTCCCAATTATTTATATTCATGATTTCTAGTATTTGTACAGGCTTTATTTTTATTTCAATGTTGTAATTAGCAATTCATTTAATTTTATCTTTGAAGCAGATTTATGTGACAGCATTAATTAAAGTTTCTTAGAGACCAAGTTATCTGCATCTCCTGTGCTCCATCAAGCCACTCCCATAATAGCTGTCACCACTCAAATTAATGCACGATTCAGATTAACTGTATAGCATGTGTGTAAAACTCCAATACAATTATAAAGTAATTATTCCATCACTAATAAATCTTTCAGTGAGTAAACTGGCTAGCTTATAGACTACTCAACATTATTATATTATTTTCAAAGTAATTTTTTAATTATTATTATTTGAAATTATTGTCCCTGGACCGGTAGGGTACTCTTGTAATAAAGTAGCGATGGCTGGGACATATTTTAAGTATCAATTCTGCTTAAAAAGATGCAATCTAATCCTGTTTACATGAAATAAACCTGCTCCCGAGCAGGTTTAAGCTTACGGACCTGTTGCTATGACAGCAAGTCTAGGATGAGCTTCGAAGAACCAAATGATCCAAGATCAAGCGAAATTGTCAACAATCAAATCCAGCTAACTGAGTTAACGACGTATGAAGAACGGACCCCAGGAGTCTGTCAGGCAATCACATTTGCAGCCAATCAATGAACAACTCTTTAAAAAAAAAAAAAAAACACCAATATAGGCAAAAATATATAGGAAGAGAACAAAGACAAGCAATCAGAAACTGGAAAAGCGCAGCAGAAATCAGTGGCAACCTGTGAACAAACAAATACTGCACAACCAATTTACATTTCCTGCACAGTATAGCAAAACAATACACAGAGTTGTTTCAGATATGTTTAATCTTAGATAGATGAAAGCTGATTAAATTTAATTGTATGAAAAGAACTTGTCGTCACATTCAACTTGAACATTTTCCTCAGATCAATGAAGTTCAGCTATGCTGAGTGTAGCGCATACCTGCAAACACCAGCTCAGAGAAGAGCTGCATGCTAATAATGTGAAGGACAAAAATCAACAGAAAAATTGATAGATGAAAGAGAAGAAAAGGGGAGAGGGGAGACAGAAAAGTCGAAGCAGTGTTATCAAAGGATATAACCAAATATTCAAGATCAAGAGGAATCAAATATAAAACTTCACAAACTGGTTATTGAGAAATGCATATTGATCAATCACTATTCTGACTATGGTGGTTATGGCCCTGAAGAGGGTTGAACCACACGTCTGTAAGGTCTTCCTTGAATTGTAATGTGAAATCCACAGATTTATTTGTAATTCTGTTCAAGACAGAATTTAGTTAGCAGGACATAGGCTCTCTATAAAGTAATGTGTAGCCCCATAAGACATTTACCTTGATTGATATAACAAGTAGTGTTGAAAAGCCAAGTGTTTCCTTTGTGTTCTTGTTGGAGGTTGGGTTTCAATTTTTTTCTGCCTTAATGGTAATAAATTCAACGTAGGTTCATTAGTAAAATGGGCCTCTAACAATATACAATTCACTGCATTTTTTGGCTGAAATTAACATTAGTGGCAATAAAACACCAACAACTTTTATTCCTTCCCACACAAATTATGACTATGGGGCAGATTATCAATCAATATGCAATTATTTATACGAGGTTGCTTGCACAGTTCTATGTTATTACCTTAAAACATTTTTACCATATTGCCTGATTTGTAAACTACTACATGTTGACATTTTCATCCCATAAATGATATGTATGGTTTTTCTAATGTGGTAAACTTGCTCATTAGCTCACCTGGTACAGCATTGCTCATGCAATGCAGAACGATCGGGTATGAGTCCCACGAAACACAAGACATGATAAAAGCTCATAGACTTGTCAAAGCAAGCTATAATGGTATGGTTTCTCATGTTTGTTTTAGCGCCACTCACTGGACATTTCATTCCAAACAATCATAATACGTATAACAACCAACATACTAAAAAATCTGCCAGATTCACATTCATCATATTTCAGATAAAAATGAATGTGATTTTATCACCAATCACTGGGCATAAATATATTTCATTTAAGAAGCAATGTAATATAATTTTGCAGATAAGTTTTTCCAATAAGGCTGAATTGAATATATTACATTATAATGTACAATTCTATTACAAAGCAATGTAAAATTATTGTGAAATAAAATAATTAGCATATTTATATATGTACATTATATTAAAGAACTTTATTTAAGATAAAGGGCAATAAGTACTAAGCAGTTTTGTGTTTTATAGGCCTATATATATATATATTTTTAAAGCCACAAATAATTTGTAAAATTTCTAACTTATGCTGGTGCAACCATCCTCTGGTCCTATTCTTTAATAGCAGTTTCATCCACAGCCCAGACATAAAATTACATATTCACTATAGAGTCATAATTTTAAAATAAGTGTTAACAAACATACGTGTAAATAATTTCCCCATTGATTAGAGCATGGAGATGCATTATGTGAGACTGGAAAAGCATTTCTAACCCTTGCATTCATCAAACTGGTTCTGAGTGCTCTTTTAAGAGTTATTACCGCAGTATGAAACCTTGCAATCTTGACAGAAGGCTGAAGTGCACAGTTTGCTTATCTAATTATAAACAGCATGAAGGTCGTTTGTTTAAAGACATCTGTGTGTTATTTGATCAGGGTGATGCTTTTAACTTTGTTAGTTTAACACCATGTGTTCTGAAAATGCCAAAGCAGGCTCCACCATTGTGTGTCACTGAGCAACACACAGACTGGTAGCCTGTCTGTGAACATAAAAACAGTGAAATGTAAGAAATATTAGCACTTCAGAAAGGAACTTGTCCAAAGAAAGTAGAGGACAGGGAAAATAGTTGTATTAAAACTAATAAATGGCATAATTAACGTGCATTAGAGATTTTCTCACTGAAGTGTTGTCATGACAGCAGATGTTGACAACCTTCGCAAAGCATCAGTTTTTGAAAACTTGTGATGACACTCTGCATATTAACTGAATGGAAATTAAATGGGCTCTTTGAAATCACTTCCAGCCAATTTATTTAATAATTGCCTGTAGCCATGTCTGTTTTGATAAGGTCTTTTTTTGCAAGGCTCCTTGTGGTTTTTGAACTAGTGGTATATGAGCGCACTTCACCAACAGGGACACACACGCACACACACACAGAGTTACACACAAAATGCCATAATGAAGTCATACTGCTTCCTCTCAGAAGCAGGAAGTATGCTAAACACATTTCAGTCTTGCACTTTGTGCTACATCTATAATTAAGCTGCCAAAACAGCGGTATTATGCCTAAAGCACATTTGGGTGCTGTAATGTCAGAATCCTACCAGGACTAAGTAATTGAAAGTCTAGAAAACTTGATGACTTTATTACCTAGTTTGACTACAGTTACTTGTTATAATAGTAATAACTAATTTCAAGCACAGGAACAGCCAAAGGTTAAATATTAGCTGCAGTGTGTTATGTTAGGTGTGGTACTAAAAAAAAAAAAAAAAAAAAGGACACAGTGTAGAATTTACTTTTTTTTTTTTTTTTTTTTTTTTTTAAGCACAATCATCACTTTATGGAATATCTTTATGAAACATAGACATTGGAGAAATTGTCTCATTATAATTGCTAATATTTGGATTAGTGTTATTTATTTTTAAAATACAAATTGGAGGTGTCAATCAAATGAATTTATATGATTTATATTCAATTATATGCCAATTAATTAATAGCAAAAAGTAGTGTACATTAATATTTTTCTATAAATTTCCCAAATTAAGAAAATGTACAAACATATTTTTTCCATTTAGGTGGTATTAAGCTTGAATTGCTTAGATGGTAGAAAAAATCCTTATGTGTGAAGATAAATATTTTAATCATGCCCCATAGGGTGTATAAATATGTATAAATGTATATAAATGTTTAAATATATTATATATAAAATATTTAAACACACACATATATGCATATACACACACAAGATTAATAACATAGCTTCCAAGTATCTAAACAGATTTTTTTTTTTTTTTTTTTTTTTTTTAATGTTTCACTTTAAATACAGTCCTTGGTCAGGTTTTAGACTTTGTCAAAAACATGTGTCCATCTAGAGTGAGTCTCTGAGACCTCTGTTGGATTTCTCATCTGGCACCACCCCCTGCACCCCCAGGGCTAAATCATTACATCGATTACAAAACAGGATAACAGGGCAGTCACATCAAACGGCAAGGCCTGAAATGACTCCTTGAGAAGATGAGAACACTCCACCACCAAAACAGCGCTACACAAAAGGCACCTGAGGATACATGGAAATGATTTGACTGTACGAACCAGTGGAAAAATCCACAGCAGTCCAGCAGATATCTGCAGCAAAAGAGCTCAGCTGCATATCCAAAAATATATAGATGATGAATTCTGACCTTGGTTTCTCCTTGGACACGTCATTAGGTTCAGTGTTCATCGTGCAGCACTAAAAACCCGAGAGAAACCTTAAAGTGGAATAATTTTGCACGTTTTAATGATTTCTGTGGAGACCTTGTTAAGACACCATTCTTTTCTCGTGATAAATGCCCCATTATGATTGACGTTGCATCTGTCAAACAAGATAAGAAAAGTTCCTGGCATAGTCATCATTTATAATAGTGAGGATTTTTTATTTTATTTTTTTTAAAATGCAGGTTGTAACTTTATCCTAGAATAAACCAGCTTAGTCTCCCTGTTCACACATTAACATATGGTAATGAGCTTAACATAGTCATTAATATAGATTAATATCTTATGTTTCCTACCGGCAAGCCTTTTGAACTCTATAGAGAATAAAAACAATTAAGAACATTTTAACTTTTCAATTTTCTCCGTTTTTCTAAAGAGAAAAACAAAGACGCATGAATGCAAAGATAAAACACAATAGAAAAAAGGAAACATAGATGAAAACTGTAGACAAAAAGAACCAGACTTTACATTGTGGAGTTCAAACAAAGTATGTATAGTCCTGTAAAGATAAGACAAGCTGTAAACACTGTTTTTGTTGGCTTTGACTGTTCAAAACAATCATTCGAGTGTTTGAATTGAGATGGGGAGATCTTTGCACTGATGAAGTGTTTCTAGCCCTACAGGCGAGTGTTGAGAAAGTAGACAGCTGGTTTCAGATGATCTCAGCTGCTGAGCTGTTTGATTTTATCATTTCTGGCTACACAGCATGAAGACCAGTAAAAAATTTATTTTGCTGAAAATTTACTCACCCTCAGGGCATCCAAGATGTACGGTCGATGAATTTTATTTTTTGATCAGAACAGATTTGGAGAATTGTAGCATTGCATCACTTGCTCACCAGTGGATCCTCTGCAGTGAATGGGTGCCATCAGAAAGAGAGTCCAGACGGCTGAAAAAAAAAATTAGGCCTACAACAATCCACAAGTGATCCACACTATTCCAGTCCATCAGTTAATGGCTTGTGAAGTGAAAAGCTTCATCATTAAATTGTTTTTAACTTCAAACTGTTGCTTTTGGCTAAAATATGAGTCCTCTATCAATAATATTCCTTTCTCTAGTGAAAAAAAATCATCTGAATCAAGGGAAAAAATATGCACAGATCAAGCACTGTTTAAAGGCGAAAACAGTCCAAAATAGTTTTAATCAAATATGTGAGAGGACAACAGTGGATGAAGTGTTATTATGGATTATGGATTGGTATTTTGGCCAGAAGCAACTTGATGGATCTGTTTCTTACAAACACACATCTTTTCACTTCACAAGAAATTAATTGATGGACTGTGGATTACTTGTGGATTATTATGATGTTTTTATTAGCTGTATGGATTCTTTCTGACGGCACCCATTCACTGCACAGTATACTTTGGTGAGCAAGTGATGTAATGCTAAATTTCTCCAAACATTTTCTGATGAAGAAACAAATTTGTCTACATCTCGGATTCCCTAAGGATGATTTTTCAGCACATTTTCATTTTTGGCTGACCTATACCTTTAAGTGAAATAACCACCAAAAATGATCTCATCTAAACTTGACAGATGAGACAGACACCAAACAAAGACCTCTAAAGCTTTCTGTATTAGTGAGGATTGATAATAAGCAATAAAAGCTAAATCTATCAGTCTGCTTTGACAACCCCAAGCCCTTTACAAAAGCTGTTCTCTGCAGGACAGGACCATGGACAGCTCCCTATTAACATACCTGAGAAGAATGTCTTTCCCAACAGAAGAAAACAAGTGTCATGCAACTAATCAAAACATCAAGAATTGTTACAGGAAGTGCTTAGACACAAACAACTCCCTGAGCCTTACTTGAATTGGCCCACTTGCCTGCGAGTTCCTCTTCAGCAACTTTCATAAAGCATCATCAGTATTCAGCTCCCACTGTTATGCTACAGTTCTGCCCTGCCAATCATGTGTCTCAAATACCCAAAGAGCTCTCAACTTCATGCACACAGTGTACTTACTGTATATAACAACACTCTCTACTTCATGTGGTGCCTCCTTTCATTCTTGTGCAAGATCTACTTGGATCAATGACTGCTCCATTCACAAACATAAAGCAGTTATATTGTAGAAGTGTGGTGAAAGCTTTAATATAAATTACTAATCTTTGGTATTTACTTCATAGCCTCTTGAGATATCGCCCAATATATGATTGCTTTATATCGTAAAAGTAAAATTTATTCATAGAACATATCAAAAACAGCAGGTGTTGACCAAAGTTCTACAATGCGGTATAAAAATGACAGTTAATGCATGAGGACAAACTAAACATAAATCCATACAACAGAGACAACAGAGACAAGAACACATCCAAACCACTGGGGAAATAACTGTGGTGCATCACACATTCTTATAAGTATTGCATTAACTGAATTTAACAATTTCTCTTGGTAGTGAAATAAATTAAAATGGGGGGGGGGGGTCATTTTACAACAAATGCACTCTTAAGATTGCTGCTTGTTTTGTATGTAAATCAAGAAGAAAACAATTTCATAATTGAAAGATTAGAACAATATCATCAAGAGCACAACAACTGATAAACAGGACTGGAATTAATAATATGAATTCTGGCCTGTCATGTGGTCAAAAACTATTCATTTCCTTTGCTGACCTTCGTTTGAAGGAATTTGCTGACATCATTTACATAGCCTACATTAAATTTAGCAACATTTAAACAGTCAGTAAAGCAAAGCTTTAGTTGAATATTCGCTCTTATGAGTTACAAACATCCTTTAATCCTAATGAATTTGTACAACAGCATATGACTGAATCTCTAGTGCGAGTAACAAACATACCTGTGATTTCCGATTCACAACCAAATGACTCTTAAGAACCAGTTCTTTTTAAGGAGGCAATTATTACAATTCACGAACAGTTTTGTACTTGATCGTGAATGAACGGTTGGCATCAGAATTGGAATCAGAGCTGTTTACAACTGACCACCCCAATGAACCATGGGTCCGACTAGAAATGAACCGTGTACCAGCTAACGACATATTTTTAATAAATGGTTAACATAATGTAGATTGTACGGTTGAATCGAGTGCAATGGAAGCTTTTTGCGGGGTAAAACTCAAATGTGGATGACATGCAGAAATATTCTTACAAAAGACTTTTAAATATTGATACACGAGATAAATATAGTGACAGCGTCAAATTGGAACATATTTACTTTTGCAAAATACAACTAGAAAAAAATACCTTCACGTAGCTAAAGCAATTCATTGTAGTCTAAACTAAAAAGTCTAACAGTAAAGGTTGCAATACAATATGACCCCAATAAGTAAATTGTACTTATTTTTTGATGTAAATACATGGTAGTTAAGGCCACCTAATATAAAGTGGGACCAAATATAATAATAATGATAATAATGATAATAATACTTGTTTCCAAAATGTCTGTGCGTAAATCGGGTGCCATTAGTAAAATGCGAATTTATAACCTTGATTGAGTGAATGATACCAGACAAATATGGCTTTTGCATTTTTATTTTTTGTGACATTTCTGCGCTATGTACATTTTTACCAAATGCTTGTTCCCTTAAATATTCAGGGTGTAATAGTAAAAGAACATGAACAAAAACTGTAAATAAAATGCACAATGTCTCTTCCTAAACTTTCTCCGAAATCGTTTAGTAGCGAGACGGCAAGTGCGGAGCATCGGTTTGACGTCAGGATTTGCGGACACCGGCGAGTGCGCTCAGACACATCTGTCAAATATCCAAACGGTGTGTGGGGTCTGGCGCACCTGGCATAAAGTTCCCGTGCAGAGCTCAACATTCACTGCGAGCGCGATGAATTACAACAAGTCTGGCAGTGTCAGCGGTCCGTCCCGTGGCAACTCCGGTTCGGCAGACGAGCTTGTGATAACATCGACTTTCGGGACGCTGCTGTCGGTGGTTTACATCGTTGGAGTTTCGGGAAACGTCTACACGCTGATAGTCATGTGTCATTCCATACGCTTCGCCACTTCCATGTACATCTCCATCATCAACCTGGCGCTCGCGGATCTTCTTTACCTCTCCACGATTCCGTTCGTGGTGTGCACCTACTTTCTGAAGGACTGGTACTTCGGGGATGTGGGCTGCAGGATACTGTTGAGTCTGGACCTGTTAACTATGCACGCGAGTATCTTTACTCTGACAGTGATGTGCATGGAGCGCTACCTGGCAGTGACTAAACCGCTGGATACCGTGAAACGCTCCAAGAGCTACCGAAAAGCCATGGCGTGGGGGGTTTGGATTTTGTCCCTCGTCCTAACTCTTCCCATGATGGTCATGGTAAACCAGACTACTAAAACAACAGCAGATGGAGGGGTGAAAAGGATGTGCGCGCCCACCTGGGCACCCCAGGCTTATAAATTGTACCTGACCGTCCTGTTCTGCACGAGCATAATGGCACCAGGGCTTGTCATTGGCTACTTGTACACTAGACTGGCCAGGACGTACCTAGAGTCTCAAAAGACGTCGGCAATTAATAAAAGCAGCAAGCGCTCGCCAAAACAGAAAGTTTTGATAATGATTTTCACCATCGTGCTCGTGTTCTGGGCGTGTTTTCTGCCCTTTTGGATATGGCAACTTGTGCCCCTGTACCACAAGCCCTTCAGTCTCGGCTCGCACACGCACACGAGCATCAATTACCTCGTGGCGAGTCTGACCTACAGCAACAGCTGCATCAACCCGTTTCTGTACACGCTCCTGACCAAGAATTACCGCGAGTATCTTAAAAATCGCCACAAGAGTTTTTACCGCTACACGTCGTCGTTTAAAAAGCGCCCACCGAGCTTGTACTCTGGGGGAAAGTCTGCGTCATCCAGTAATCAGTTCGAGTTCAACTCTGAGACGCTTGTCATGGCGCAGTTAAAGGTGATGCAGTGAAGAGATTGGAAAGCTTAACCCGTTCGTGTAAAGGTAAGCATGGTTCTTCAGTTCTTCAGGAACTTTACTGTGCATGCCCAACGGTGACTTTCACAAACAGCCACTCTACATTTGAAGAATGTATTAAAATAGATGAAGACTTTTTTTATTGTGTCCCTTTAATTACTAATTATTAAAATGTTGTAGTGTGTTAAAACAAGGAAAATTCTCTTTGGACTTTAAATAGCTATAAATAAGAAGAAATTACAAGGGATATCTAACAGAACAGCACGGTGACAGTTTGAATTTTAGATATTAGGCTATTATTATTATTATTAATAACATTGTTATCTGCCAAATGTCATCACCAAACATGGATTTGAATCCAGAGGCAATTAATTCCTTTATTTTTAAGCATTCAAATTTCGCTAACTAGCAAACACCAAAGACTTTTTAATTTTTTCACCAAAACTGAACAAACTCATTACCATCATACATAATATTACATTTCCACACCATCACACGATATTAATATCCATTTGAAGGCTGATCCAGGCCACCATGACCTAATCATTATTCCAGAACACGAGACAATGAAAATTTGAAAAATGTAACTTCTTAGTATCCCAGTGGAAGAATTGCTCTTAAATGTTTGATTAAACAAAAACACTTGCCACTATTCAAAAACAACCAACTCATTCATATTTTCCAGATGCATGTCATGATATACTTGTAGATAGATAGATGGATAGATAGATAGATAGATAGATAGATAGATAGATAGACAGATAGATTTTTAGAAGGTGTAAATGAAAAAGATTATTGGAGTATGTTTTACAAGAAAATACTATTTCAGTCTTTCAACTTAAAATTTTCATTTATTTCAATGTTACTTGTTTCTTTTTAATTAATTGTGAATTAGCTTTTTAAATTTATTTATTTATTTATTTTTATTTTTTTCAGTGTAGATGGAAACATATTCATACAAGTGACATCCAAGTAGGACTGTCAGGATATCAAGGCCTTGATATCTCTGTGGGGATTAACTGACAAACCCAGAAATTTTCATAAATAATATGCAGATACTTGAAGGTGACACATTTGTAATTACAACCGCAGAAGTGGAAATCAGAATCTTTTGACATGTGAAGACAATGTAATGCTGAATACTGTACCAATGCCTGCTACTTCACTGGCATAAATCACACATTATTAGAAAACTGAGTAAAAATATTGCTGCATTCACAGTCCAGATGGAAAAACATGTTATCAGAACTATTAATAAATTTTATTGTGCCAAGAGTAACTTTTCCCACATATTTCCATGTCTAGTAAATCAAAATGATGTCTTATCACAGGTGGATGATGAGGATTTAAATCTAGTGTGAAAACAAGTACAGTACTGGAAAATGAAGCTTAATGAACCTACACTTAAATCCATCATGGGGTCCATATTATTGTAATATTACACACTGACATATTCATGTATAATAACGTCAGCTCATAGTGAGGTTTCACATAGCCAATCTACAATTTACAATAGAAAACAACAAATGGTCCACTAATCTGAGACATTAGTGCAGTAATACTGTGCTCACTCATCACTAGTCTATTCAGCTGTGATTGCGCACCAGAACTATGAAATAAATCCTGACGTGCATCACCAGACACTCTGGGCCAAAATCATCATCTGCAAATTCCCAAAAAGAATCGCTTTCCCATCTCACAATCCATATGGTGGCATTTACCGCTTAGGGCTAAACTGGCCTATGCATATTCATGCATTTGAACTCTGTTCCTCAAGCACTAATGCATTACGCTCAGTCAATGAGTCTGGGAAACACTGATACAGAAAAAAGTAGCAGGTGGCTATATCGATATCCTTAGCACAAAATTGATACCATGCAAACTTGCCAGGAAAATTAGAGAAATTACCACAAAGGTCATGCTGACATCTGTGGACGTCATGTTTATTATTTATTGATAAAAAGGAAATACATAATGGCACTGCAGATCTGTAACATCAAGATGAAATATACAACAAGCCAGTTGTTTAGATAATTCATTTGGATAAGAGAACAAACCCCTGTGGTGTTCTATTTTGGTTCTCAATGTCAGTAAGGACTCAACGGTCCTTCAGTTGTGTCAAGTGGAAAAAAAAAAACATATTCACTCACTCTATCTACCTCTGGCACAACCAAGGATATGGAAGGATAAAATTGATTCTTGCAGTCTCCATTTCTCTGGAGACAAAAGAACAGAAGCTATACAACTGGGGTCTGACGTTTTCATGCAGTCATCAAACTCAAGAGAGGGTTGCTGACGCTCAGACCAGGGTCAAAACAGTTATGGGATTTCTTAAGTAGCTCTAAGTGCCAAGCCTCACGCTGGCAAAACACTCTGAGCATCATTTAACATGGAAAGATTAGCTCAAAAGTGGAAGAATTGAGTCTGATGTCAAGAGAGAGCGTCTCACTTTACTTAATGACACTGTAGAGAAAGCACTCATACTAAACAAAGCCCCTTTAATAAAAAAAAATTGCACAACCGCAGATTGAAGGCGCCAGTCAAACGTCACACATTTCCTTTCTTATTTATCAGTCTCTTCAAGAAATTAAATAAATCACAATCTCGACATACGTGTTATTGTTGGGCTCTGCAAGTGAGTAGTCATAGGAAATTGCATGACTTAAGTGTAAATGGTATAGCCAGAGGGAAGCTTGTGTTACTGTAGCCATCAATCCAGAATTTCTTGCGAATTGCTTGTGGCTGAACTACAAGCTTGAATGTGTCCATCATTTGTTTTGTCGTATCATTTAATTAGCAATATTTGTTCTTCAAAACCACAACACCCACTGGCTAAACCTCTCTTCCAAAAGCTGTACTTATCAGCTGTGCACTTACATTCCAGTCTGAAACATCGACGCATCTGCCAATAGTCTGGCAAATTTTAATCTTTAGGACTTGATAACACATGTAAGAATGTAATGAGATTAAGAAAGATCTTAAAAGGATTACAGTATCATAGTCAAAAGAGGACTAATGCACATCAAACTAGCACATTCTGTAAGTCACACCTGCTCTTAAGTAAATGTACAGTATCTAGCCAAAATGTCAATTTATACCATTCAAAAATGTGGAGTCAGTAAGATTTTACATATTTTTTTAAGGAAATAATACTTTTACATTGTAGAAATATTCATATTTTAAAAGTGCTGTTCTTTTGAACTTACTTATTCAAGGAATCAAAAAAACAGAAGTATTAAGCAGTACAACTGTTTTCAACATTGATTCAACATTCAGCTTTGGCATCATATAATACATTAGATTTTACTATATATTAAAAAAGAAAACAGTTTTTTTAAATTGTAATATTTCACAATAATACCGTTTTTGCAGTATTTTGATCCTACTTTCAAAAACATCAAGAATAAAAATCTTACTGACCCCACACTTTTGAACAGGAGCGAAAATACTTCCCATTTTTCAAAACAAAGAAGCACATTTACGCACATGACGCACAACCAACACATCCAACCCCATCATCTCAAGCAACCGCAGCTCATCACAGATAAATAAGCAACTCCACAGGATATGGGCGGATTGTATTTCAATCTATTGCATACAGTGGCAATAAATCAACGGTTCAGCCTAGTCACTGAGGTGATCTACCCTGAGACACAAAACTCTGATTGCTGTTGGCAAACCTACTTGATTTGCATAAACCTGAAATGATACATTTAGAAGGACTCTTTGCACACTAGATAATATTCAGCCTTGCAGCAGCTAAAGCATGAATGAATTAGCACTGGAAAAAGGAACATTACAGACCAAGAGAGATTTCCAATTAAGCTATTGGTGATGTAACAGGAACAGCAAATTAGGCATCAGCCAAAATTCATGAATCATCACATATGAGCAAACAGACTTCTCTACCTATTACAATAAAACTGATGCATGCATTTGAATAACAAGCATTAAATGTATAAGCGCATTCAGAATTTGTCTAAAAGGGCTAAAAATGCAAGTTTATCCTTGTGTTGTTCTGTAAAATTCACCAAAATTTTCAATGATTCATAGCAAGAGATATAAAAGCAAACTACTGAGAAGATTCTGATGGTTACCCATGCTTTACATGAGAGAAGTAACAACCTGCTTTGAATCTCACTTCAACTCACACAACAGAGAGAGCACTCAGTTTTGGGCCATGAGTCTGTAAACAGAGAAGCAAATTAGCTGTTACATCTCAAAACAAGGTGTCAAAAATGAATGTGTTGTGACTGGCTGAACTTGATTCTCACCACATAATGTCAATGTAATTAAAACTAACACGGTCGAAGGAGGGAATGGTTTTCCAAAAGCTCATCAGACACGCAATACAAAATTTCATACTTGGCACTGGACAGTTAAAGAGACCTTAGAATAAAAGACATACTAAGAACTTCTTTTCTTCTCTCTTTGTATATTATAACACTCTTTTATCAAAGATATCAAAAAGGTTTTCTTTTAAAACTTTCACACAAGTAGGAATACATGGCCGAATGAATGAAATATTCTTTGGGTATCGGATGCATTGATGTTTCATTAGTAGCATAAGTAGTTTTTGAAAGCAATTCTACAAAGAACATTTTTCAGGTGGTGACATAAACACATATCTTCCAGCTCCTTGTTTTCATTACATGCACCTGTTCTCTCATCCCACTTGTGTCTCCTGTCTAGACAGTGATTTAACTATAATAATATAAAAGATTTTAAAGAGTGAAGCACAGCCAGAAAAGAGAGAATTCAATTGAAAAGAAGCACCTTCAGAACAAAAGTCAAGATGTGTGTCTTCAAAATGACGGCAATTCAAGTAAATCTCCTGAAAATACAAAACACCATCTAAATTAAAAACATAAAGGAGACAAAACCCATTTGAGCACAGAAAATCCCAAACATTTTACTAGCATTTCAGCGTTTTCCTGTGTGTTCGCCGTAGGGTTCCTGTCACTCATCCGTCCCTTTGAGCTGGGTGGATCCTACGGCAGGGAGGGGTTATCAATGGCATAATCACGGTCACATGTGAAGGACACCGTAATGGCATACCGCGTACCCCAAGTGACCTTCTCCACATGATGGAGGTTCTCAGAACCGGATGAGAAGAAAGACACCCGACCTGCAGGAGATGAAAGAAGATGGAGGATTACAGAGAGAAAAAGGAGAAAGGTTGAAGTGATATGCTGAGAAACTGCATTTTTTTTCTTCATGATTGGAGGTTTAAAATGTAGTTTTAAGCTGTATCTGAAGTTAAATGTTTGTTTAGAGTCGTTGTATTTAATGGTGACCAGCACATGGTAAATCTCAGTGCTGATGGAAAGTGGTTCCAAGGATCTCTAAGTTGGTGCTGGAATAATTACTTAAATGTCCTAATTTTACTTGGTTGGACTGCTGATTTCATTTTAAGAAGCAAGGCCTTTGCTAAATTTGATACTTATGTAAATTACCACCATTATGTCTGCCTGGTACTGACCTTTGTAGACCATTCTTGATCATGAAAGTTGTACTGAATCTAATTAAATGTTCATGATTTTTTGAAAAGCTGACTTTTAGAAGTGGAAATGCATGTGTAAAATTCTATGAATAAATGCTGTATGTTGGACCGCATTGCTGGTGGAATATACATGATGCAACATAGATCCTTCAAGCTGGATGAAAGCTTGGGGAAATCGGAAGTGTTAGGCAATGCATTTGGAACTGTGTAATGAAAACGGATGGAAGGGATAACACAACACGTTAATGCAGAGAAAATGGCTAAGAAAAATACGCTCAGTGATTTAGGAATGTCAACAAAGTATGATTTCGTAATGCACTAACCAACACAGCAGTACCATAGAAGAGCAAATGAGTTTTCTCAATGTGTGGTTTATAAAAACAGGCTTATGAGGACACTATAAATTTAGGCTTACAAAGCTATTTTACATGTAGCCCCTGCTTAAAAAAAGACAATAAATAATAAATGTCTTATAAATAATAATAAGTCTTTTCATTAACATATCAGTATTTAATGTGCTTGATATTACATTTGAAATCCATTCATTATTACCCATGTTCAAAGAAATATGAAAGCATACGAGCAGTTACATAACTAAGAGATAGCAAAGAAAATACAACAAGGATTTTTTTAGTTCAACAAAAAACATAATTAACTTGGAACTGGTTCCATTTACATAAAAAAAATCCTTAATGATTCTTGCATGGAACACGGCAGGTTTTAATATATTATTAATATTACATCCATTTTTATATTACAACATTCTGACGGTTTAAAACAGACAAATGATATTTATGAACCAGTTCCTTCTTGTGAATCAACATAAAGCCAAATTTGATTCTTTTTAGAGAATCAATTGCATTTATTCCCTAAAAAGTCTGTATAAACATACTTTTAGAATTAATTGTTTTAAATGTACCCATTATTGAAAAAATCTAATAATTTGGAATGACGTTTCTTTTTGTCCAAATATTCATTCCTTAAAATGACTAAAATGATCGTTAAATGGAACCACTAACCTATCATCACTGTTAAAAGGAATCTTTAAATCTTTAGTTTAAAAAAGTCAGTATTGTTTTCACACTGATCCAAGCAATTATATGTGGGAGTGGAACAGTAGCATCAAAGCATTTATGACAATGATTACCAATAATAATAACTAATCGTATGACAATACATATGTTCTGTCAATATGGAAAAACAGTCTTTCTAAATCAATGCCGTTTATCCACCTCATTATTGATTCTTGAAACAAACAATTTAGATCATTCTGTTAAAATAATTTCTGATGATATGATTATTGGGATATCAGCAGGAGGAAAAAGCAAATATTTTAAACTAGATATTTTCGGCAAAAATATTCCTCTGTAAAATGTTAGATTTCACAGTGACCCATGCAGGTTAAAGCTGGAAGGAAGTTATTAAAAACCGCATGCTGTCTCCACGCTAATTAGCCAAGTCTAATTCTGTACACTTCAACTGAAGATGCATAAGGAGACATTTGCTAAACAGGATATTTATGCAAATTACCTCCATTGTGTCTACCTCATTCTGGCCTCGATGACCATTTTTGATTGTGAAAGTTCCATTGAATATCATAAAAATCTACAATGTTACTGTGCGTTTGAGAAGATGACATGTTAGGATCAGTACGGATGTGTAAATAAAGTTCTGCATCATGTTGCTGGATGAAAGTGTATAATACCATAAAACCTGCAAGATGAAAGAATGCCTAAGGACATCTGGAGTATTAGGCTGGAAATTTTAAATCCTGTTTACAGTGTTTGCATGGAAATTAGGAGAGGAGTGATATCATGCAAAAAAGAAACTGGCTAAAAAAAAAACATCAGATTCAATGCTTTAGAAATGTAACAAATTGACAAATTAAGCATGAAAGGCTCAGAGAAGAGCACAGTGTTTGCAAGCATGTTGTCATGTAACTTGGTTCACAGTGAAACAATAAAATGGCAATTATTTCAGAGTTCCTAATGATATGATTTGGTAGTGTTTCCATGGAGAGGAGTTTAATTAGAAGTGAAAAGAATATTTAGAGTGGAAACAAAATTACAAGGGAACATTTCCCTTGTCAATAGAAAAAAAGCTGCATATGATGTAGTCTATAAATCAATGTGCTTATAAAATTTAGGCAGGAACGTGTACAGATAGAAGTGGTGCTCAAGTACCTGCCCTTTTGGACTAACTATTTGTAAGACATTTTCTAGTTTAATTTGGCCCAGGGCATCAATTCTCAATTGACTGTATGATCCAGAACAGCATTTAAGTTCTAATTCTGCAAGACTGCACAAGTTTTTTCACCATCCCTTGTCACAGCTACCACAATTAACAACATTTAACTTGAGCACCTTGCAAAGCAGCATCCACAGAATTTTAATTTTTAGGTGAACTATGTCTTTAACAACAAGTAAGCTAGTCTAGCGCTGGCATAAATTAGTGTTGTGCAAGGTTGGAAATGCCACCAAAATGAATAAAAAAGCCCCCAAAATTCATGAGCAATAGTGTTATTTTCTTGCATATTTTAAGTGGGAGGAAATGGGCCACTCATAGAAAAATGAATAGGAGAAAATGTATCTCTCAATATAACGAAGGAATGGAAGTCCTGCTTTGTGCATTTTAAAATTCCTTAAAAATATGCTATCGAAACAATCATGACAGTTTTGAAGATTTTGGTCACCAGATTAACTGATGTGCCTTAAAGGGGCTTACTATTGGGATAAGTTTAAATGCAAAAAAAGAAAAAAAAAAAAAACAATTTACATAAGAGAAACCCTTTAAATGCATGCCGTAAAGACATGACAGACAGCTAGGTATTTCACCACTTCAAGGTCTTCTGCTTTTAAAAAATGTCCTTAGTATTTGCATATCAAATACTATATCAAAACTGCACCGATTTCCTTTTGTCTGCCATCACACAAATGAACACAGCCGAAAATACAGGCCTTTGTTTTTCCACCTGACAATAAAAATGCACCTGTTGTCTCCTTTAAACTCCTCAGCTGGTTCTAACCGTATGAGGCTCTTGCTGGGCTAAGAGCAAGTTGCACATCCGTGACTCTCAAATCAGGAGATGCAGCTGTGATCCCAGAGGATTCATCCAGCGCCAGGCGTCAATTTTCCCAATGTGACAAAACTAAAGTGCTTTCCCCCCGATCTAATCTAACAAACCACGTCATCTTTCACACTCTTCTTATGTCTGTGCAGACCCCGTCCCTTTTCTCATCTCACCTCTGTCCTTCTCCCTTGTGTTTAGCGCTGTGTGTCTCAACAGGCCAATATCTCTCCAGCTCGCATCCATCATAAAAGAGGGAGGTTGATTTTCAGTCTAGTTATAATTACAGCCTGTTCGACAGAGTTATCCATCAGACTAATAATTACCTCAGCGAAGATCAGGGCTCATCAGCCACACCTGATGGATAATCAACACACCAATGGAGCACACTGCTTCTGCCACCCAGTGAACAGGAACACGTTCCAGCTGCTACATCCAACACAATGTATCCTAATTCATTTAAAACTGGAAGCAGACATTCAAAACTCATCACCCTAGCTGGAGACGGGGCACGACGGGAGGGAGAAATCCAAAGCTGCAAACATTGGGGTCTGATGAATAATGCATTATGGGTATTTTAAGCCGAGAAACGACAGATGCTAAAAAAAGCCAAACAAAATAACATATAGCAAAAAAACCTACTTTACCTTTTAATTCTTTCATACATCCAATTTATATATATATATATATGTGTGTGTATGTTTGTACATACCCCATACATAAAGTATTCACACCCCTTCATTTTTGTCACGTTTTATGTTGCTGCCTTATGTTAAACTGCTTTAAATTACTTTTTTTCCACATCAATCTACACTCCATACACTATATTGACAAAGCAAAAACTGAATTGTCACAACTTTGTAAATTTATTAGAAATAAAAAAAAAAAAACTGAAATAAGTACATTGCATAAGTATTCATACCCTTAACTCAGTACTTAGCTAAAGCACCTTTATAGCCTCAAGTCTTTTTGGGTGTGATGCGACAAGCTTTGCAAACCTGCATTTGCCAATTATCTGCCATTCTTCTCCTCACCTCTTCACCTCTCAAGCTCTGTCAGCTTGGATGAGGGCAGATGCACATTTTCATGTTTCTCCAGAAATATTTGATTGGGTTCAATCCCAGGCTGTGGCTGGACCACCTAAAGACATTCACAGAGTTGTCTATAAGCCACTCTCGCTGTGTGCTTAGGGTCATTGTCCTGTTGGAAGGTGAACCTTCCTTCTAGTCTGAGGTTCTGAATGCTCTGGACTGAGTTTTCATTAAGGCTATCCTAATATTTTGGTGCATTGAGCTTTTCTTCTACTCTGACGAGTCCCTCAGTCCCTGCCGCTGAAAAACAGCCCCACAGCATGAGGCTGCTACCAGCACACTTTACTTTTGGGATGGTACTCTGCAGGTGATGAGCAGTGCCTGTTTTCCTTTAAACATGATGCTTAGAATTGAGGTTCATCAGACCAGGTAATCTTGTTTCTCAGAGTCTGAGGGTCCTTTAGGTGCTTTTTTGTAAATGCCAAGTGTGTTTTCATGTGTCTTCACTGAGGAAAGGAAAGAGTCCTGGTTGTTTCAAACATCTTCCGTTATGGATAATGGAGGCTACATGCTTCTGTGAACCCTCAATGCAGCAGATTTTTTTTTTCTGAACTCGTCCCCAGATGTGTGGCTTGATACAATCCTGTTTCTGCGCTCTTTTGTTTTTTTGTTTGTTTTTTTTTTACCTCAGGGCTTGGTTTTTGCTCTGATTTTCAGCTGTTAGACCTTTTATTAAGATGTGTGTGCCTTTCCAAATCATACCATTTCAACTGAATTTGCCACAGGTTAATTTCACTCGAAATGTATTATAATCTACAAGCAATATGAATGCTCCTGAGTTAAATTTCAACTCTCCCAGATAAGGGTATGAATACTTATGCAATGGAATCATTTAAGTTTTGTAATAAATTTGCAAAGATGTTAAAAATCTGTTTTTTGCTTTTCCATTATGGTGTATGGAGTGTAGATTGATGTGGAAAAAAGTAATTTAAAGCAGTTTAACATAAGGCAGCAATATAACAAAATGTGAAAAAAGTGAAGGGGTATACACACACACACACACATACATATACATATACATACATAAGATCTATGAAAGAATATGTGCATATAAATTAAAGAAAGATATATGTATATAAAATTGTGTGTGTCTATCTTTCATATATCCAACTGAGATATATAAAATTAACAATTTATGTTTTTCTTATTTAATGTATGTTTCATTCATATTAATGTACACTGCTTGTTTGGGGTTGGTAAGACTTTAAGTCTCTTATGCTCACCAAGGCTACATTTAGTTAATCATATTGTGTGTGTGTGTGTGTGTGCATGTGCGTGCATGTCTAATAATGATTTATTTTATGTAAAAATTTATAATGTATCTAAAATTGTGTCTATGTGTTTATATATGTAACTGTAAATATATATATATATATATATATATATATATATATGTGTGTGTGTGTGTGTGTGTGTGTATATAGACACACACAGTTAAATATATATATATATATGGATCGATAGATAATTATTTATATCTATATATCTATACACATACGTGCAAAAGCATATTTTACATGCAGACACCTGCCATCACCTGTCATCACTCTTTAATGGGCTCAGAGAGCACTACGTGATAAAAAGTCATGCTACGTGGCAAAACACCTCTCATCGCATGGGCGAAGATTTTAAAAGAAAGGAGCCTGACAGTTTCTATCATCATTGTATGACGCCACTTTATTCGAGTGCACCTTAACCGAGTTGGAAAATAGCAGACATTATCCACTCAAAAGTGACAGATCCTAATAAAGAGCTAAAAGGTAAATGAATTCACATGCACGAGCCAGCTTCTCCATGCAGACCAAATAATCAGGCAGCTATTCATGGATCACGTCATCATAGGGACATTATCAAAATGCCAGGCTGAGAAAACAAAACAATTATTCCATGCAGCAGGTATGTAAAACAAGTCATAAAGAGCGAGTGTGGCTGTAATCGGTGCAATACAGGAGAGAGTCTTAATGAAATCCCAAGTTACTGCCTGGTGATATACAAATGAAAAAGTGATAATTAATGCTAATGCTTTCGCACTTCAATGCAACCGCTGAGCCACTTACATGATTCTTTAAATTGACTCCGCTGTGCGAAAGAACCTAAGTGGTGCCAATTACTAACCTCATAAAGTTTATACACACCACCTACAATGTATCTTCATGACAGATTAACTGGTTTTAGTACTTGTCCCTTGTGTCTTCCTACAGTAGGTACACTTCTTGCTACTTAAGATGCAGTTTTCCCTCCCAATAGAATTCAAGGCACGGAAACTTTACACACGTTACACAAAACAATCAATCACTCTTTCTATTTTGCACATTATTTTCCGCATTAGGCACAGTTACCAGGCAGAGCATGACTGATCTTAATTTAAGCAGACATAACACCATGTCTTGCAAGAGGTCATTTGAATACCCGGGAGTTTTAGCTTTAAGCATTTTCGTGCATATTTTATTTAATCAAAAATACAGTAATGTTGTGAGAAATTACTACAACTTAAAATGTCTGTTTCCTATTTTAATTAAAATATTTAAAATATCTGTTCTCTATTAATGCTGATTTGGTGTTCAAGTAACATTTCTTATCATCAATGTTGCAAACAGCTTAATTCTGTTAATGCAGCTTAAATGCTTAATATTTTTGTTGAAGCTGTGATTTTTTTTTTTCAATTATTCTTTGATTAATAAAGTTCAAAAGATCATCAATTATTTGAAATATAATTTTTCTTTGTAAAAACTTAAAAAGATGCCATCAATTGCCAGTACAAATAATTATTTTACAAAGATGTGTTAAAAAAAAAACTAACATTTAATCATGCCAATAATCTGCATTTTACTCCAATTTACCATGCTGATTAATTAGCATATCATTTAATCACATCATTAATTTGATTTCATTTTTACCTGACAGCCCTAATTAAAACCTTATCGTGCTTCAACACATTGCATAACTTTCACTTTTTTTTACAAACCCAGATGATGTGTGTGATATTGTCTGTACTGTATTTACCAGCACGTGGCTCCACCGTCTTGTTGCTACTGGGGTCCATGAAGACAAACCGTCCGCCACCAAACTCCAACCCATAGTCAGCCAAGTAGAGCAAAGATGTGTAGTCAAAGGATCCATAAGTCTCCTGAAGAATATGCACATTTTAAAAAACAAGAATGTTTCTTTTCCTTAAAACCTCAAACAAATCTCAGCATGAGCCTAAAGCACTAATTAGGAGGTTTTAATAATTAATCGCAGTTAGTGGAATTTCAATTTTGTACTCGAGGGGAACAGGGTGAACAAAACTGATCATGATCTCCTGATGTGTTAAGAGCTAACACATCAAGCTAATCTCTAATTGATTGACAGTTTCATTATTCACCAATTTATTTAGAATTGCTGCAATTTTTGTGATGTAGAAAATCTCCATAAAGAAAACCCTTAACTAAAGCCTAAGATTTCCTGGCTTAACGAAAAACAGTGGTAGAATTTAACAGCGTCCCTGGGACTTTAAACTCTGCTCTGCTTTATGAGGGGAATCTCTTTAGTGATCCCAAACCACACAGGCATCGCTTCTCAGCATGTCGGATCACGCTTTTAATTACTTTAATCAAATCTAGAGTTTAAGACTGGCAGTCTTCTGGCAGCCTCTCGTTATTTCCAGTGGTTTTTCAGAGACGGATTAATGAAGAATATTCCACACACCTACCGCAGAGGGAGCACATTCAGCAACTGAGACGCTTATTTGTTTTTATTACTCTACCAATGCTAAAACATCATCCTACATCCCATAAGAACAAACCCAACCAGAACAGCACATTATCACTATGGCGTAATTCATTTCTGTCTAAACACGAATTGATTCAAGTGACTTGTAAAACTGTATAAGCAAATGACAGATTATGATGTAATGTGGACAATTACATTTCAAAAACAAACCAATAGTTGCAGCTACAAACCACAATGACTTTTGGATAATCTGTTTGCCTCTCATGCAACATGAACAAATTCAAAACACAAAAGCAATTCAACTTCAATGTAAGCAGTTTATTTCTCTGATGTGTAACAGCCAAGCATGTAAACCTTGCCTGCAAAGTGAAAGGATCACTTTGATTAAATCACCCTGATGGCCACATTCATAAGCACAACCTACTCACAGATCAAAGCTGCATTTCTAAGACCGGACATAAATGAACTTGAACTGATTTTACATCCCCTCAAGACCTCATTTCAACAGCTCAAAAGTGAAGAAGGAACATGACGCTTTGTTTCAAAAATAAATCATGTCTTTTAAAGGCAATGCTGGTCTGATAAAAGTGATTTTAGGCCTGACCAAATAAAGAGTTCAGGACCTAACTGTGCTGCACCAAACATCGTTTTGGATGCAGACATTGCTGAGCATCTCGATCTCTAATGCATGAGAAATTCAGAGAATAGCCTCAAATATGCTTAAACCATATGGGCCAGTGGTGTACCGCAAGTCTTGACCCCTCCTGGGGCTCGTTATGCATGAATATTTGTAATTGTATTTGATTAAGACAGACAGTTGTGTTATTTTGGGCAATTTAGCCCACTCTTAAATAATTCTTTTTATTTTGCCAACTTGGTGCTGAAATATTTTTAGTTATTGTGACAAGTCAGCGTAAATGTCACATAAATCAGCATCTGTGCAATGTGATTCATTTTTTCCTGTGATTGTGATTCCCTTATAAACACATTTAAGCCGTATCTGTGTGGCAATAAAAGTCGGTGCACATACCATATTTGCAACTTTAAAATCAAATTCAACTATTTTATACTGTAACTGGTTCATGAAGCTGTGCACCCCGGGGCTGTGGGGATCTTCAATGCACCAGTTATTGAGGTTGAGTACCAATTAATTTCATATCTGTAATAATTAGCTGATGTGTGGTTACATCATGAATATAATATTAATCTAGTTCTATTATTCATATCTAAATCCCTTTGCGATTGCTTTAAAGATTTGCTTTCCTAGACAAGTATTTAAAGTTCTGCTTTATTTCAAGTCACTGAACTAATTTGATCTGAAACATTATTTATTTATAAATGTCAACTTTGCAATAATATGGCCTATTAAAGCTAGTCCAAAACATCTGGGCCCTTGTGCGTTGAGATATTTTTGGTCAATGTTCTGAGGGAACCAATGTGATTGTCAGTTTCAGAACACTGGTCATAGAGTAAATATTAGGAGTTCTTGAACATTCCTGGGATATGAGTTAAAAGCTAGACGCTAATGTGTTCTTGGATGTGCGTGTTACCTTATCGATATGTGGGTGCCAGTACTCATCATGAGTGGTTTTGGCAGAGGTGCTGTTGATGCGAGAGAAGAAGGTGGGCTTGGTGAGGTACATCTGTTTGGCGTCCAGACCAAACGTCTCTGCTATTGCCTTTTGAATTCGGCTACGGACATCCCTGGTTTTAAACAGAGCACATAAAATTTCTTTATATAGTAGACATTTGCTTGTGGTACGTTTATTCTTCGATATCCATAATAGGTATTATAAAACCACAGATTTTCAACTAGTTGGTGGGTTGCCACAAAGACCAGCTGACTAATCGTTAAGGAAGCCCTGAATAATTAGGTTTATATCAGGTAAACCTGACACATTCTTGTGTTCAAAACAGTAGAACTATTTTTAACTTGACACATCATCTTAAAAATGCAATGAATAAATAAAAAAAAACATGATTCACAACAAAAATGACCAAAGATGTCTGTCTGAACGTGTTTAATGAAGTGGCACAGCTAAACGGATTATTAAAATATAGCACCACCACTGCAAATATTAAAGGAATAATTCATCCATAATTACAAACATTTGTTTTTTTATTTTAATTTTAAAGTATATTATTTTATTTTATTTTATTTTGAATTGAAAGGAATAGTTCACCCTAAAATGAAAATTGGCTGAAAATGTTCTCACCCCCAGGCCATCCAAAATATAGATGAGTTTGTTTCTTCATCAGAACAAATTTGGGGAAAATTTAGCATTACAATTGCTCACCAATGGATCTTCTGCAGAGGGTCCAAACAGATCAAACATCGCAATAATCCACATAACTATCAATGAACGTCTTGTGAAGCAAAAACCTGTGTGTTTACAAGCAAAAACTATCCAAAACAGATCTAAACAAATATGCTGGTGGATTTTAATGTGAGAGAAGAACAGGGACTTTTGAGATTGAATTTTTCACTCGATAAACCGTTATTATGGATAGAGGACTCATATTTTGGCCACAAGCAATGGTTTTAAATTTAAAAAAACCTTAATAATGGATTTGTTTCTTACAAACACACAGCTTTTCACTTCACAAGATGTTAATTGATGGACTGGAGTTGTGTGGATTTCTTGTGGATCACTGTGATTCTATCATCAACTGTTTGGACTCTGATGGCACCCATTCACTGCAGAGGATCCACTGGTGAGCAAGTGACGTAATGCATAATTTCTCCAAATCAGTTCCAATGAAAAAACATACTCATCTACATCTCGGATGGCCTGAGGATAAGTCATTTTCATTTTTGTGTGAACAATTCCTTTAAATTCAAAATGAAATAAAATAAAATGTTGGACTCATTCCATATTTGAGAACTGAATGAATAGATTTTTAGTTTCTTCAAACATTTCTACACCACTCACCTGTACAGTTCAAAATCTTCTTCTGTAAAAACATCCCTTATCTCATTCTTAAAATATCTGGGGATATTAAAAAAAACAGATGGGTTCACTTAAGACAAAAAGAAAAAATATCAAATACACCACATTAAACGTTTGTAGGATGGCAGCCATTTAAATACTGAATTGCTGCTGCCATATCAAAATACAGGCAGCAATAGATTCACACAGAGAAGACCAAAGTGTCACCGCAAGCGTGCCAACACATGCCAGCTGTACACGTTAACTGCCAGCACAGTACCAGCCTGTGTGTGGGCACCTTGGTGTAAACCACATATAAAGACATGAGGAAAAACTCCATGTGTAAAAGATGAAGACATGATCTTTAGCAGCCAGCTGAAGCTAGAAAGTCATTCCATCATTGCTGCCATTGATTTCTGCTCTGCACCTCAGGCCCAAGGGTATACTTTGATGTGCACATGAAACGCACCTTGAGAAGTCTGATAGAGCTGTGATTCCAATAGATCAAGCTGTCACTGAAGTTCAATTGGAGACGACTTCCTGTTAGACTCTGTATGAATCCACACAGCATACTCACCTATAGATATTCACAAACTGCTTCCCCATCGACAATGCCCCAGAGTGAAGGTCCAGGATAGAGGCCTGTACGCAACAAAAAGGAAAGACACTTTTAAAAGAGCAAACAGTCATTATTTGGCAAAAAAGCAATGCTTTCCCTAGTGTCTCTGGTTTGAATAAACTCCAAAGACAACCACTGAGGGCTTGCATCTACCCTGAGTGCTGGATTGCTCTGCTGAGGTTGTTGTTATTCATGCTCCATCATAAGGTCAACAGATGGACTCCTCGCAGTCCTGGTATTCCCTGCTCTGTGTCTTCACACATCATAAATCATCATCATGGGGCTGATCTCCTCTTAAAAACTCAGCAGGAACTTCTGTTACACCCTCTTTTAGTTCACTGGTCACACTCTTTAAAAGGCCTCTTTGCCCGATAAGATCTCAGCACTAGGTTTCTACCTTAAAAGTTCATTTTATGTAACATTAGATATTCTCTGCGTAATCTAGTGAGGTCAAAATAAAGTGAACACATCATAAAAGTAATCTAGTCTTTATATAAGGGTCCAAAAGTCACCACAAGCAAACATTCTTCAATTCTGCGTTTCAGGTAACATGAAATGTATAATTACAAATTGTATTATCAGCATAACAATTTGGGTGAAAAGTTAGAAAAGTGCACGCTAACGTTCAAAATATATATTTTTTTTAAATGAATGAATACTTTTTTTAAATAAATGAATACTTTTATTCAGCAAGGATGCATTAAATTAATCAAAAGTGACAATTTTATAAAATTACTCTATTTTTATTTCAACTAAATGCTGTTCTTTTGAATTTTGTATAAAAGCATCCTGAAAAAAATACCATGGTTTCCACAAAAATATAAATCAGCTCAACATCTTTCAATATTATTAAGAAGAAACATTTCTTGAGCACCAAATCAGCATATTAGAATGATTTCTGAAGGATTATGTGAAGATGTATTTCACATAATGTATAACAGACTTAAGTAATTGCTGCTGAAAATTCAGCTTTGCCATCACAAGAATAAATTACATTTTATAATATAATTTAATTTATAATATAATTATGTTATCCAGCCTGATTTGGGACTGCTCCAAAGAACATCTTTTTGCACAAGAATTTTAAAAGACCAAGTATCACAAACTTGCTTCAATTATCCTTTAGGAACATTTTAAATATAAAGGATATTATAAAAATGATATCTTAAAATAAATAAATAAATAAATAAATTGTACAGGTTTCAACAAGTTCAACACCACGCCAAGCCACTATACCATCATCTACAAATCAGTGAAGGAAACCAATCAAACAAGTTGCTTAACTGTCTCAAATTAAGATGCTATTTATAACAGTGGTTGTAACATTTTAAGCAATTCTGGACCTTAGATTCAGTCTAGATTGTATCTGGTTTGTTTTATTTAATAATATGGTTTAGGTCTCAGCACCACATGTACTTTTCAACAATGATCTTTTCCAGTATTTTCCCACTAAGCAACAGAGTGATGAACTGGTGAGCTGTTAAATCTGTTACTAATGCAAAATGCAATTTCAACAACCACTGAGAATGTCACATGTTGTTCCCATCAAACACACAAAAGTTGCTTCCAGAATCTACCACATATCGTATGTGAATTTTTTCAGATGTACTCTTAATGAGAGTGCTTTCCTGTGGAAACTCAATCATACCAAACAATATGGTGCCATCTAGACACATAATGGAAAAGAAGTTTGCTTTTGAATTCCAGCTGAAGTCAAAACCATAGTGTGTACTGCCCTCTTGTGTTTGTAAGCAGCTGCTTCCACGATAGACCAATATGCCATTATTTTTAAACACAGATGCAAGCATTTGAAGTGAAAAGTGTTTACTCACACCACCATCTGAGCCAGCAAGTGATAGGCCCCGCTCAGCTAACCTGTGAAATAAGAGGAGAACATGCATGTATTTATGCATGTACACTACGATTCCAAAGTTTGGGGACAGTAAGATGACAGAAATTAACAGTTTTATTACTCGATGCATTTAATTATTCAAAAATGACAGTAAAGACATTTATAATGTTACAGAAGATTTCTATTTCAAATCAATACTGTTAGAAGTTTTGGAAACACTCTAGTATATAGAGACCAATTTTCACTAATTAGTTGCGTATTAGCGTGCCTGTTTATAATTAAAATACTGGCTGTTTATTAGTGCTTATAAAGCACATATTCTGCATGACCATATTCTACATCTCTAATCCTATCCAGTACCTAAACTGGCCTTACTACTACCTTACTAACTATTAATAAGCAGTAAATTAGGAGTTTATTGAGACAAAAGTCGTAGTTAATGGTTTGTTAATAGTGAGAATTGGAACTTAAAATAAAGTGTGACCGAAGCGTCTTGAAGAAATTATATATATAAATTATAAAACAAAACAAAAAAAAAAGAATCACAGTTTCCACAAAAATATTAAATAGTAAAAATAAGATTTTATATATATATATATATATATATATATATATTTTTTTTTTTTTTTTTTTTTTTTTTTTTTTTTTTACATTGGTACACTGCAAAAAAATATTCTGAAACCGTTTTCACTCAGAAATTGCTAGTATATTTCAAAATGGTAAGTAACATGTTAAACGTAATTTTGAAGTAAAAGGAAGAAGAAAATAGTATTTTCTTGTAAAATGTACTCCAATAAACCGTTTTATTTGCAACGCTGAAATTAGATAGATAGATAGATAGATAGATAGATAGATAGATAGATAGATAGATAGATAGATAGATAGATAGATAGATAGATAGATAGATAGATAGATAGATAGATAGATAGGTTATTTGAACACCAAATCAGCATATTAAAATGAATTCTGAAGGATCATGTGACGCTGAAGACTGGAGTAATAGCTGCTGAAAATTTAGCTTTGCCATCACAGGAATAAATATATTTTAAAATATATGACTGGAAACGGAAACCAGTTATTTTAAATTAGTAATATTGTGAAACATTATTACGTTTTATTGTATTTTTGATCAAATAAATGCAGTCTTGGTGAGCATAGGAGACTTTGTACCGACCCAAACTTTTTCAACAGCAGTGTATATATCAAGATGTTTGTCAGTGTGCATGCGCACCTTCTAAGCTTCTGTGCCTCCTCCAAAGTCACAACACTGTCTGAAATGGCTCTGCCGCATTTTGTTGGGGTGCAACCTGAGGACAGAATGTATTAGCCTTTCATATCGATTCATTACTTATGACAGCGATTAAAGTAACTGGCTCCATGCCCCTGCAAAATTCTCACTTCAAACTGCATATTCAATGACACATTCAGCGAGGCAGCTTGCCCTGCGAAATGTACTGCATAATGACTCTGGAGTTTGTTCAAGCATCCTCTCAGAAAGGAGGTGCTGTCAGTCAGGCAATATTCACAGTGGAATTTGATTGGATGTACAGCCTTGTTGTCAATTGAATGCCCATTCAATTGTCAACAAGGCTGTACATCCAATCAAATTCCACAGTATACAGCATTCTGGCACAGATTCATATGCCACTTGCTAGAATCCAGTAGGAATTCCTGAAGGAATTCAAAAGACCACAAACAGCTACAGTTAGCTTCGGGACAATTTATTTTCCCTCTTTCCATTCTCTTTCCCAAAGCTTATTTACGCCTGTCGTAAAGAGAGTGGGATGAACTGGAGCCAAGGGAGCGCTTGTTAATCCCAGCGCTTGCTTTGTTCGTGGTGCCTACAGCTTTTTGAAGCTGGTGTGAGGTTCTGTAATGAGTCCTATGTGGGAGGTTTCAGACTGTCAGTCACAGATATGGCCTCCCACCAATTATCTAACTTCATGATTTAGACCGATGGAATGCACAGATGCTGACTTTGTTCTAGTAAAGCTTTCTACTCCTGGAAGTTGTTTGGAAAAGGGTTTCCTATGATACAACAATGCATTTTAATTCAAAGGTTGCCCCAGTTATATTACACAGAGTTTTTGGAACAAAGATCCAAATAGCAAAATAATAGCTGGGTGCATCTTAACCATCTTAATAAAATTCTCCTTCCATTTCTCCTCTTCTCTAGCTTACTTAATAATCTGGCATTGTATACTACAAATATTGTTTGACAGATTGCTTTGTTCTTCTTATTGTAAGTCGCTTTGGATACAAGTGTCTGCTAAATGCATAAAAGTAAGTGTTAGACCCACCAGCCACAAACCAAAGCCATTAGCCATAAGGTGATCAGTCAAAGAGACGAAATACAATATGCACAAACAAAATTAGTATGTAGTGTACAACTTTTTTGGTTAAGAAAAATGTATGTAATGTTTTATAAATTTTATAAATGATTTTCACATGCACATAGCAAACCAGGCAACTTACTGATTAATCAGTTTATTAAATTACCTATTTTTAATTTAAAGGAGAATTTGTTTACATCAATACCAAGGAAATATTTTCACAAACGTTTGGCAATAACTGAAGCAAAAAAAAAAAGGTAAATGACAGTTTAATTATCATGCTTAAATTTAACTTTTTTCTATTTTAATTTCTATTTTATAAAATAATACATGTATTATTACATATTATTTTTTATATGTTTTATATGAAATTAACAAGCAATACAAGTAAAAGCATTTAAATGTCACTTTTAAAAACTATAAAATACTTGCAAGATGTCAAAATAATTGTAATAAAATACAGATTAAGAAAGAAATTGATCAAATGTAATAGAGAAAAACACATGTACATAACATCAATTATAGTTTAATATGCAAATATCACAAAAAAAATCATGAATGTAAGATACGTGTTATACATTCAATCTATATAAATCAATTGGCAATATCTATGCTCAAGAGGAAAAAGTTGGATTTAACTTAATTTAACTTTAACTCATATTATATATCATAAATATATTTGCAAGGTAGCAAAAGAATTGTACTAAAATATAGACAGAGGGAGTAAGAAGAGTTTGATAATAATATGCAATTACGGTTCAATATGGAAATATAACAAAAACGTTGTTGGAAGCTCACATTCTATCAGTTTAAATCAACACAAAATTTTGAAAATTCCCTATAACATTAATAAAACCCAAAGCCAAATGCAATACTGTAATTTCCTATAAATACTGCAATGTAGTCTGCACACTGAGTGAGTGAAGTTCAATAAATGGACCTGCATACCTGGAAAGAACTTGTACTTCTTGTAGTCTTCAGAGCACTCAACTGTGAACACTCTAGGCTGAATGAGGATCTCGCTTCTTGAAACCAACGTGTGTGTCAAGTCATCAGTCCATGTGAAATACATCCAGCTCACTAGTCCAGTGCCTCCGGTCAGCAGCAACAGCGTGATCACGTTACCTCTCCAAGAAGAGGCCTGTCTCTGCGCATTTCCCCTGAATGAACACACACCGCATGAATACAGATGGACTGAGGTGCGATGCACTGGCAGGTGTGCATTACTTTCATCCATTCATTTGACTGCCAGAACGCACAACGAAACGAAAAAGTGAACTATACATCATGTAGGGAGTATTGTGCATGTAAACAAGGATCTGAAGCAGCATCATTCATTAAGTGCAGCAATGCAAAGTCAATGTGGGTTCATAAAGTTTCAGAAACTGAAAATCATTACCTCTTAATTTTCTTTTCAATGGCGCTACTTTCTGGGCTTTTACTGATTCCTCGTCGATGTACAGACATGTTTATTAAATATACCTGTCTGCGTGCATTAACGTAACACGTGTATGGTTTCGTTTCTTTCAATGTTTGTCTACTGAACTGCCAAATACAAGTCCAGCGTGAAAGCGTCCGCAAGAACGTCGTCTCGAACGCCGGACATTTACAGTGTCAAAATAAAAGTCTCGCATATTTGTACAGAACATTTCAAATGTTGTTTCTGGATGCGACTGGATGTATTGTATAACGGTTATTCATATAATTGATTTGAATGAGTGGGAAAAAAAGTAACTTTTTAATTATTTCAGGAGTTTATGTGGGTTTCATGTACCTGAAGGTTTATTTCAAAATAAAGGTTTTCTATCTACATTTATTCATACATAGGTTGGATTGTTTTGTCTATCTATCTATCTATCTTGCTGAAATCTAATCTCATCATTTGAACAAACTGCTGAGGGTAACAAACCCAGTCAGTGTGTTCAAATTATGAAATTATTATAGAAGCTAGTAAAAATAAACTGTAGTATGGAAGACAAACATACACTCTTATCCACCCAACTAGTTAGGTTGTTCAGTTGTTGTTTTATTATAATTATTAATTTATTGTGATTATTTTCAGTCCCATCACTTCTGTATGCCCTCTGCTGTCATTATTATAAATTTTGTAACTAGAGAAACAAACTAATACCTAAACCCTTTTAAAAGTGGAACTTAAAATCTCCAGCTTTAAGCTTTTATATATTTATTTAATAGTAGTCTGAGCTAAAAAAAAAAAAAAATTAAATAAAAAATATTTTTAAAAAAAGTATTCAAGTGAATAAGATCTAAACTCATCTGAACTTCAAATAAATAATGAGGTTACTGTTTTTCTACTCTAATTTAATATGGTTTTAACCACAGCAAACAATATATTGGTTTGGGTTCTCATGAAATAATTTCCTTGTGATTTAGCGCTCAATCCTAATGTATTTGTTGTGAAAATGGCCAACTAGTAAACACACATAGCATAACCAACTTGCTTCCACATTAAGGAAATTGCCCTGATTATATTCATGTACAAACAAGGGATAAGGATAATTTCCCTTAAAACCAATAAATGTAATCAAAACACTTTAATTAGTGAACAGGCCAACTCATACAAAAATAAAACAGTCATTTTCCTCAAACTGAAATCTGCTTATACCAAGATTTCAATAATTTCAGCTTTGGACAGAAGACTTTTGTGGACCACTTTTCAATGTTAAAAAAAAATAAAAATAAAAAATAAAACATTACTTTCCAAAGTGTTTAATGTCTCACTAAATTCTCAATGTCAATGATCAATGCTAGATCACCACTACAAATCAATCACAATCACATGCAAGAAGCTCTCAAATCAACACTGGACTTCAAAAAGTAATTTAAAAACATCATTCTCCCACAAGAAATTACTTTTTTTGTTGTTATTGTTGAATATTTATAATTGCACACTAAACAGAATAAATGAAAAATTATTTTTGCAAAAGATGTGAACGTATTCATTTACAGAAAAACAATGAGATTAAAAAAAAAAAAATGTACAAAACATTGAATTTTAAAATAACAATATTGAGGGTAACTTATACGATGGTCTATTGCTGGCAAACTAGAAATGGAGTTTGCTTTGAGATACTGATCTGAAAAGATCAGAAAAAACAACAAACAAAAAAGAATGAACAAAAAAAAGAAACTTCAGTGCAGACATAAATGTGTGTTGGGGAAAAGGTTATTTTAATCAAAGAGGACTAAAACCTTTGTAGGACTGGGTCGTTTAATATAACCACCCTACTTGGCAAACAGTACACTGTAAATACAAAACTGTAAAGACAGTATACTGCAAAAGTAAACGACAAACAATACTCTTGACCGTACGAACTTAGAAAATCATTTTCTAGTGTGTGTGGTAATATGATTGGCAACTGTGCTTATTACAGAGCCTCTTCCTTACAGCCAAGTTCCTTTGAATCTCTCGTCTACAACAATCATTTATAATGTACATCCATAAAATGAGGAAAAAAGGAAAAAGATATGCAATACTGCAAACAACCGATGAACCGCAGATAACCGAAACCCAAGAGTCTGTATCACAAAGTTGCTGTAATTAAAAAACTTTAAATGTAGAAGAGCTATACAGTTCTATATGACATTTTAGGATTTTATTGTAGTTGTACAACATTCCCTGATGGCCTGTGTTGGCCGTTGAGAGATACAGAGAAGAACAAAAAAAATTCAGAGGATCAGAAAGATGAACTTGTCCATTTGAAAGAAACATTAAAAACTCTCAACTGGGGAACAAGTAGATCTTGCTCAATGTTGTCCCTTTTTGCTGTGAGAAAAAAAGTTCCACTTGTTGGCCATACACACATACACACGGGCAAACTCACACGCATACAACCATTTCACACAGCAGCAGCCGCTGACGTTTATTCTGCGGGAGAGAAACACAAAGACGCTTAGAAAACCAAACAGATAGAGGCATTATATTTACACATTTAACCCTATTTCATAACAAACATGGACGTTTACAGAGCAAAATATTTTAGGTGTGCATTTTATTTTTGAGGTTCCTCACCTATGTTAACTTCTTAGCCTTGTTGTACAGTGAATCCACAACTTTACTCATGTTCTGTATGGTTTCTAGAGCTGCCTCGTAAGACTTGTCCACAGGGGGCTCTTCGAATATGATGAGCACTCCTTCACCTTGGTCAAGAATGCCTGCAATAGTAGAACGCCATCAGGCAAATGAATTCAAGATATGCTTGGGATTTTGCCACTTTCATTAGATTTAGTTACATACTCTAGAAAGGCAGGAATTTATTAGGGGACTTCAGTCATGAACAGCTGATTATAAAAATATTTGTTATAAACTCTTAAAGAGGCCATATGATGCTTTTTAATGTTTTACTTTTCCTTTAGTGTATAATGTATCTATTTGTGCAAAGTTACAAAAGGGATCTATTCTATCTAAAAGAAAACACTGCTTTAGACCTGCCTAAAACGAAAGACTCAAGTCTAGATATTACCTCTGCAAACATCTAGGTCACAGTTTGAAAAATTAACAATGCCCACTCAAAGGCATATTCAAAGAAAAAAGAATTAAAACTTACATGTGTGAAACGGTTTGTTCAAGTCGATCTGCATTTTCAGAATCTGACTTTGGCTCGAAATTAAATGGTAAAACCAACGCCATTATTAACGGAAGCCTCAGAAGCTGATTGTGGTAAGGGGTGTCATGCACGCTTGATATGTTTGGCCAAACACAATGCACTGGGTGAGCTGTCCAATCAGGGCACCCTGGCCTTTTCGGCAAGGAGGAGCTTTGTAAAAACCGGAACTCAATTAGAACATTTCTAACTGGGAATAGAGTTGCTGTAATAACATATGTTGTTAATATGTGAAAATTCACATTAATGCTACTCTAGTACACCTAATAAACAAAATAATGACCTTTTAAAATAGCATCATATGGCCTCTTTAAAGTGAAGTAATGAAATCAGTGCTGTGGTGTCATGGTTATTAATGCCATGCACAACAGTCTAAAAAATATATATTATTTTTTTTTTTTTTTTCAATATTTTAAATGGCATTCTATGATTTAAAAAAAAAAAAAAAAGACAAACCATAAAACTTTTTGTCCAGGATCATTTGTGACAGTTTCCTCTCAACATCATCCTGTGGGAAACAAAAAAATCATGTATACATTGTAATGCCATCACTGTTCATTTCATAGCTTATCAATTTGTTGTTATTTTGTGGTAGCACTGAACATTGCAATCCTGTGTCATTATGATTAAAAAGCTAATAACAGTTTTTAAAACATTAAAGCTATAAATTATCCATATGAAATATTGACCATCCAATAATACTTTCCATCTCTAAGCCTCTACTCTGTTTCAAGTGAGAAAACAGTTCAGCACAGTTCACTTATATCACAGCTTCAAGCTTTTAAAAACGTTATTTTTTTGATAGTACTACAGTACACCATTAGTATATAATAGAGCTATTTGTTGTTTGCTTTTGACATCTGAAGGAGCATTTGAACCTGGAAACAGTGATGTATGACCTCTGGATACTCTGTATGAGAGTCAAAAGCTTATGAACAGAAGAGAACAGTTCGTACCTTTGAGAGTTTGATGAGGCCTGCTATATGTGTTATCTTGAAAACAGAGAAAAGATGGGGGGGAAAGGATATAAAAAGGTTGTAGGCTTTGGTTCTTTGTAAATTAAGTCTTCAAAAACATGACATTCGCAAAAAAAATAAATAAATAAATAAATAAAATGATACACCTTAGTATGAAAATATCTATGCAAACACTACCTGTACTCTGGAAAAGGGCTCAATGACCCGAATGAGATTCTGTTCCAGCAAATTGTCATAAAGCTTGGCCAAATGTGTGTTGATGATGGGGTCGTCCCTCAGCTCTTTAGTGTACTCTGTCAGGGCCTTTATTTGTGAAAGAGCAAGCAGAAAGCTAAGCATTATATCCAAGACTTCAATTAAAAATATATACAGACAGTCAAAATCTCACCTTTTCAAAATCTGCTAATGATCTGTTCTTGCTGGCTTGTGCTATACATCTCAGTGCATCGGTCTGATGGAGGAAAAATTACAGGACACAACTATAAATGAGCACTTGCTCAGAAAAAAAAAGTCAAATGTGTAGCAGGTTGTTAAAAGCAAACATAAAAGCATGGCACATGAAGAACCATGAAGTGCCGCTGCAGAGCATTTGTTTGTAAGTGGTAATTTCATCTATAAAAAGACACTGGAATTTTAATGAGCTCACCTGTCGCCCTGCATATCGCAGAGCCAGTTTGCCACTGATCAAGGCCTGTACCTCCTCTGGCCTAGAAGAAAAGAAATTAATACTTTTAAACAGCAGTGATGACCTATTGATCTAAAGTGACAGTAAAGACCTTTATAATGTTACAAATAATTTTTATTTTCAAATGTTCTTTTGAATTTTATATTCATTGAACAATGCTGAAAACAACATATTACTGTTTCCATAAAAATATTAAGCAGCTACTGTTTTTTCAAATGTTTCTTAAGCACCAAATCAGCATATTAGAATGGATCATGTAAAACTGAAGAATGGAGTAATGACTGCTGAAAATTCAGCTTTGCCATCACAGGAATAAATTAGATTTAAAAACATATTAACAATTATTAGTTATTTTAAATTGAAATAATATTTCACAATATTACTGCTTTTACGTTATCAAATAAACACAGCTTTAATGAGCATAAGAGACTTCTTTAAACATTTTTTTTTAAATCTTACCAGCCCCAAACTTTTGAACAGTAGTGTATAATCTGTGATTTTAATACATGCTACACTTTTTTTGGATTTAAGATAGAAGTCATTAAGCGTAGGCGATGATTTATGGAGATGCATTGTACTGAAGAAATGAGAGCCTAAGTATTACTTAGTAAGGCGGTGTTACATAAGAGAGCTTGGCATAACTAACACAATGACTGTTGTATTATCCTGTGGCCTCCCACACACAAACAGGGATAAACTGCAAGCGGTTATCTCACTTACAAGCTGAGCATGATCTTGCAGAGGAGCATGTATTTCAGTGCAGTGACTGCCCTGGGGCTGTCGATGGAGTCGTAGCCCTCAAAAGCCTCAAAGAAGTAAGAGTAGGCAGTTTTACAATCTTTTTCCTCAGCTGCATGGATGATACCTGGAATAAAAGGGTGAAACGGTCACATACCAATAAGAAACGCATTTCCGATCTCAAACGCACTTGCAGATCATTAAACTGAGAAGTGAGTCGTGCCTGACTGCATATCAAGAGCCGCCTGGAGCTTTGGGGGACAGTAAATGGCATTGGCGGTGGTCCTAGCTGAGGTGAGGGCAGCCCTGGCTTTGGGAAGATTGCTGAGAGCGTGGTAGGTTTTACTCTCCAGCAGCTGAACCTCCACCAGCAGAGCTTTATCATCCATCTTCTTCAGCTCCTGTAGCAACTGGGAACCTAAAGAGAAAGAACAGAGATTACAATCTTATTAAAAAAAAACTAGAAAAAAAATTTAATTTTTCAAGCACATCAAAAGTACTACAGTGTACAACAAAAATGTACATATACTGTGGGATCCAAATGACAGAGTACACTAGTGAAGATGCTAATATTTAGCCATTTTCTAATTAAAATTTCAGTTGCAAATCATAATTTGAGCAAAAAGTCAAAAAAAAAAAAAAAAGATTGATTGAATAAACATGGATTTCAGAATTTCTTAGCATTTGGCTCATGTGTTTGAATCCCACTATATACACACATTTATTTTTCTACATTATTCTTACCCAGATGAAGGGCTTCCTGATATCTCTTTGTGTCAAAGTAGAGTGAAATGAGTCGAGCCTGACGAAAAAAAAGAGAAGGAATAATGATAAATTATACTGTTGTCTACTGCTAGTTAAATATTTAAATATTTTTTAAATGTCACAATAGCAATATTATTACTTCAATTTCAAATACTTGTTCTTTTAAACTTTCTATTCTTTAAGAATTCTAAAACAAAAGTTTCATTGTTTCCACAAAAAATATTAAGCAGCATGGTTTTCATCACTGATAATAAAAAATGTTTTTGAGCACCAAATCAGCATATTAGAATGATTTCTGAAGGATGATATGACACTGAAGACTGAAGCAATAGCTGCTGAAAATTCAGCTTTGCCATCACAGGAATAAACAGCATTTTAAAATATATATTAAAAAATACATTTTTAAGCTGAAATAATATTTCACAATATTACTGCTTTTACTGAATTTTTGATCAAAAAAAATGCAGCTTTGGTGAGATGTAAGAGGGAAATAAGAAAGAAGGAATGATAAGTTATACTGCTGTCTACTGCTAGTAAAGGTAATGTATTAATTAATTAAATTAAGAATATATATTAAATAAACTGTCTATTATTAATAATGGCATAATAAAAGCAGCAAGTCACAAAAGGACAAAAATTACAGATTAACTTTGTTTTATTATTAGACAATGAAAAGCTGTGGCAAAAACAATGTAACACATGGAGTGACTTGTTGCTTTTATAAAAGAGACTGTTCACTGTTTTAAGGTTTTGTATTAATTTGGCGTAGTAATATACAGTTCACTTGATGTCCATTCAGTTCAGCATAAATAGCTTCTTTTATGGCATCCACTCAGATCTTAGAGTTGGAACTACCCATTTTGTATTAATTACTGGTCCATGATTAATTATTGGCTGATTAACATGACAATCCAAAGCTGTTTATGTAAATTTATTAACCTCCAAGGCTTGTCTGAGAAAGGTTCTTTTCTCAGCTTTAGCCCATTCGATGCATTCCAGGCAGAGCTCAACCTCCTGGCCCGTGGCAGCCTCCATGTCCAGAAATAGATCCAGGAGCGAGCGCACCAACCGTGCTGCCTTTGCCTTGCTTATGGAGATCAGGAAAGGCCTTACAAATTTCAGCAGGCCACCAAGCTCTAAAGTAACAAGCAACGATAATGATGATGTGTCACAACAAAGTAAAACATTTCTATAGCAGGAACAGCATCCCTCCCAGAATGTTGATTCCAACCTGCAGCTTGTCCCGTCTTAGCCAGGAGAGTGCCCAACTCCAGAATGCTCTGCTCCTTGACACGAACCGCCTCTTCATCATCTTCCTGGACATCTCGTCTCACTGAAAAAGCCAGACAAAGTGAGAATACAAAGTAAGGCCAACAACCTTTTATAAACTCTCCCATCAATATAAAATAATTGACCTAAATATTTTATAATATTCGATATATTAGAATTAAAATTATTAAATACACAATTATTAATATAATACAAAAAATTGAATAACATATAGGTTTTTCAGAATGATAGAACCAAATACATCAAATGTATTAGGTAATGACTATTTGTATAACTGATGTAAACATAAAACACATTTGTAAGTAGCACATCCATGAAACAAGTGACAAACAAAAAAAAAAAAACAACCATTTACGAAAATGTCTTAATCTCATGTCAATGAGTGTAAACTATTTGAATGATATTTATAAAAAAGCTGTTTAACTGAGAGAGAAAAAAGCTAATTAATGAATGTACCTTTATAGGTAAAGTGTGTAATTTCTGCCGACTCTTCTAATGACTTTTAACAGGCTTCCCTGAACACTCCCCCAATCAGCCATTGGTAGAACAATACATAATCCCGCCCCCCAACTCCTGCCATTGGCTGAGCCATTGTTGCTGTGTTGGGCTTGTCAAGGTGCTTAAAATAAAAGTAATGTTGACAACGTCAGTGTTTTTCGTGTAAATCTACCTATAAATTGCTTGCTTACAGCTGTCTCTGCCTATTTCTCTGGGTTGAATATTTTAAAGTCTAAAAAATATTCACCTTTAAGAATAACTTACGTAATAATAACCAAGTCCTACGCCTAATTATTTTATTTAATCTAATCTGAAACCAATTTATTGTTACTCATAAGAAAAAAGGGGGAAAAAAGAAAAGAATAAGACATGAAACCCAACAGGTATTGGAGACGACAAAAACAGACAAAAGATGGCAAATAATCGCCACAAGTTCTAATTAGTCCAAAAACAACCGCTTTAACTCTACCAAACTATTTAATCTAAGACTATGTGTTATGTCCTAATAAACAAGCCCATTTAAGCCTATTTAATAAAAAATAATTATGATTTCAGCAGCCAAACAGAGAAATAAATAAATCTCAGCCAATGTCACGACAGCAAAAACAAATGTCAAAGCTCGCTTTAGGGTTGGTATGAAACAAGTCAGTCAAGTTAAGATTGTCAAAATACTCCAATCTCAAAATAAAATGTCATCAGTGGAGATATAATTCATACAAAATTAAAATAATTCCCAACTATGTGTGATAAAATGCGCCTTGGCCTGGAAGGGTGGCTAATATTGCAGGCTAACTGTCCATACACACTGGCTGTGGCTCAAAACGTAGTGAGCTGCCTTCCTAGACAGCTTTTAGCGAATCGGAGGCGAGTTCGAACGTTCGATTCAAATGTTAAAACACGCGGCAGTAAGTTCCAAAAAGCTGTCTTTGTTCTATGCTCGATTCGAACTTCCAAACGAGGCAATAAGTTCCAAAAATGCTGCCTATGGAGGCAACTCACTGGGTTTTGAGACGCGCTCACACACACACACACAGTACAGTGAGTCAGCACCGGCTCATGGCTCCTCAGCCTTCCTAATACTGAAGCATTAAAGTAGCCATGCACAGTGAAAAGTAACGTTTTACCAAAGGATTTGAAGACCGTTTTACCTATTGAATGTAAAATGTCAATAGAAGCGTTTCTGTCTGTGCTGATGAGAGACTGAGCTCTCTGAAACTCCACCACTGCCGCGGCTGCCATCTTCCTTATTCAAAAATCTCACTACCCACAAGCACTTGCGAGCCCAACCGGAAGTGAGTTAATACGTACGTGCGTGCGGTGGCAGTTTGGGTTTTGTAGTATTTTTCGCTTTTGCTTTTCTAGTGCACGATTAACTGTTAGCTTAACAGTTATTACTATTGCTATTATTAAGATTATAACTTAATTTAGTATGCTACTATGCTGCTCAGAGAATTTGTACAGATTTCTTTTTTAAATTATTTATTTATTTTAATGGTCAGTAGGTGGTGACAGAGACCCCGATGCTGAAAACTCCTGTAAAATTACATTGCTGTAGGGACAAATTAATGAAAACACATACCCAGCTAACAAGCAACGTTAACAAGTCACTTTGGCTAACGTTCTAGCAAAGTTCTCTCAAAGTTATGAACAAACATTCTTCCAGTAACGTTTATAGATCGTTCATTCAAAGTTACCTGTTTTTTTTAATACATGTAAAGACCTTATGAAACACAAAGACATCTGAAATATTTTTGAAACGATGTTCGTCTATGGTTTAGAGAACATTCAAAAGTAACATTCCCATAATATTTGCAAAATAATCAAATGGAACGTTCCCCTTAATGTTGCCTTTAATGGTCACATTAAAAAGGGCGTTTTGAACCTTCAGAGAACATTCAAAATATCATTTTCATAAATAGGAATGTTATCTGGGTATCAAGATTTCATATAGCCTAAAGAATGAGGTTTTTTGAATTTCTTTAAAACGGTTCATAATACTAAAACGTGCTGTTCCTACGGTGGCTTTTCTACATGGTGAAGCAAAAATATATATATATATAAAAAAATGATCAAATCCAGAAAGAAATGCCAAATAGTATGCCCATACTATCAACAAACCTGGGTAGGCTATCAAATCTTTGAAACGTTTGTCCCAGTCCTTAGCAACAAGAGACCGTTATATAAACTTCAATAATAGTTAAATAGTTATGTAAATAAGTATAAAATTATGTTTATTTACCTGGAGGGCGATATAAAATATTTTAGACAAATGCCCTAGCTATACTAATATTTAAATGCATATAATTATAAACAGACATTTCTTTATTTTGTTCATTTTTTAATAATTTTTAACCTTAACTAACCTAAATGACCTCCAAGTCTAAAAGTTTGTTGTTATTGCCATGTGCACGAAGGCGGGGCAGTGGAGCAACATCCCGAATTAAGGACAAGGCACACAAGGAGGCGCTCTAGCGCAGTGCGCGGGGCTCTGTCAGCACAGCATCAACCTAAATCCCGTATCTGCTGGTGTGGACCAATAGCACAGCTTCACAGTTCTCAGCATCACCAACCAAAGGAGACATCCAGCATCCCCAGACCACTGGAGCGCCTACAGAGACCTCCGACAAGACGTGAAGATTGTTTTGTTTGATTAAAAGCCTATTATTCTATTGGAATTTAGGCTTCCTGACAATCTTAATATTAAATCTTTTTCTTGGGGTGGCTGATTTTGCATCTCCTTGATGCGCAGTTTATCAAGGATAAACCCAGACAGCCATTACTGCGGCTCTTGTTTTGCCAAAGCATCGTGGAGGAGAGCAGATTCCTGTAAGTGAGCTGTTTTTCATCGAAGCCTCTGTATTCATAGACGTTACAATTGCCTAACTGTTGGTCATATTTTCAAAATATTACAGCATTCAGAAAGGAATTGTAAACTGGCTTGGTTAACATTTATTTTGTTGATTTATCTGTCTTTCTTTCTTTATTCTAATTTTGTTGACGTGATGATGAAAATGAGTGTCAGTAATCTCTCATGCTCCTGTAAACATCGCAGGGAGGATCACACATTTTCAGAACCTTGGACAGTGGCCGATATGTTTGAGCAACGTATAAATACATTATAGTAGCAAAACAGACGTTTTTTGTGTGTTTTGTTTTGTTAAATCATCTACAAACATGCGCTGAATGAAAATATGGAATGAGAATGTTGAATGTCCTATTAAATGCAAATTTACGGTGATACAGTGGCATCAGTATTTACAAGAGGGCAGTAAACAGTGAAATCTGCAATCATGGCGATGTCTTTATTTATGTTCATTGGCGGGTTGGAGTTATGTGTGTAATTTCTTTATAAACATGGGGTGTAAATTATGATACTGTAAGTGTGGTAGATCTACACAACAAATCAATTGTTTATAAAAACCGTGCAGTTGAAAAATAATGATTTGATTTTTATTGTGAGTGCGTGTCAAGGAATAAAGAATTCATGCCTCTTACTTGAATCTACGACGCAATACCTTTATAAGGCCTGTTTTAGACTTAAAAAACAGGGTACTATCATCAAATTTAAAACCACCAAGAAATATAAAAAGCTATTTTAAGTTCACATGTGTAGAACAGATTACATAAATATCAATAATATATGGACATTTTTGACCTAAGATAATTATTTGACACCTGAGAAAACCAATTGTCAAATCATCTTGGATATAGCATTAATAATTTAAGATTATTATTTTAATGAAAACAAAAGACCTAATTGCCAGACAAGCATGCAGTATTATGTTGTTAGGGCACTACTACAGGTAGAGCCCTTTATTGTGTTGATGAAAACACAGATAAATTGACTAAAATTTAACATAACAAGGGCAAGAAATGTAAAAAGGCAACAAATAGATAAAATTTACTAGTATTATTTTATAATGCATGTTTTATTCTGAAGAGAGACTATATTTTGCACAATTATACTGCATGCACTGTGCATTCTGCAGTATGAAAAGTCTGTGATGCTAATCAAAATACACACTTACATTATTGCTATATTAAAAGGACTGTATTAAAATGTTTATATGGAAAGCACCAGTTTCATAAAAGTTATATGTATTTATATAAGCTTTTTTGTTTTACAGGCTTTGCAGTGACAGCTCTCATCTATCTCGACATCATTCTTCTTTAAATAGAGCACCAACCTAAATTTGGATGTCTAACACAGATTGAACTAGTCTCAGGAAGCAGTGGGGCTCCAGTTTGGTGCCTTCTTTAGCTGACCCCTAACCTTGAGATTCTGATAACCCGCTCCTGGCATCATGGGAACCGTGCTATCGCTTTCACCCAGCTACCGGAAGGCTGCCCTGTTTGAGGATGGCCCGGCCACCGTGGGCCACTACACGGCAGTTCAGAACAGCAAGAACGCCAAAGACAAGAACCTAAAGCGGCATCCACTCATCAACGTTCTGCCATGGAAACGAATAGTAGCCGTCTCGGCCAAAAAAAAGGGGTCTAAGAAGGTGCAACCTAATACTGGTTACCAGAACAATGTTTCTCACCTCAACAATGAGAACCTCAAGAAGTCACAGTCTTGTGCAAATCTCTCCTCCTTTACACAGGACCAGTTGAGTCCATCAAACCAAGGCTCCAAAAACTCCAACAACACAGTTTCCTCGGTCAAGAAGGCACCTCTTTCCAATTCCAATGTTGTTCCCGGGACACCCAAGAGGGTGATTGTCCAAGCCTCCACCAGTGAGTTGCTGCGCTGTTTGGGGGAGTTCCTCTGCCGGAGGTGCTACCGACTCAAGCACCTTACTCCCACCGACCCCGTGCTGTGGCTCCGTAGTGTGGATCGTTCTCTGCTGCTCCAGGGCTGGCAGGACCAGGGCTTCATCACTCCAGCCAACGTGGTTTTCGTCTACATGCTCTGCCGCGACATGGTCTCCTCCGAAGTGGCTACGGAGCACGAGCTGCAGGCCATGCTGCTGACCTGCCTCTACCTGTCTTACTCTTACATGGGCAATGAGATCTCATACCCTCTCAAGCCATTCCTGGTGGAGACCTCCAAGGAGACATTCTGGGACCGCTGCCTGTCCATCATCAACATGATGAGCGCCAAGATGCTGCAGATCAACTCGGATCCTCACTATTTCACTCAGATCTTTGCAGACCTCAAAAATGAGAGCCAGAAGGAGGAGGAGAGGAGTCGTCTGCTCATCGGCCTGGACCGGTGAGGGGGCTCTGGAGATGTCTTTGGTGGCACTCTCGTCTGGCATTTTTTTAAGGGACAGTTCACCCCAAAATGAAAATTCTGAGAAATCTACTCACCCTCATGTTGTTCCAAACATGTATGCCCTGCTTTCTTCTGTGGAACTCAAAAAACGACAATGGGATCCAACAGGGTTTTTTTTGGACCCTATTGACTCTCATTGTAGGCTCTTAAAAATAAAGGTTCCAGGAGGGGATTTTCACAGTGATACCGTAGAAGACCCATTTTTGGTTCCCCAAAGAACTTTTCAGTTCATTTTTATTAGTGTGATGAACATTTTAAACATCTAAAGAACCCTTTTCCACTATAAAGAACCTTTTGTAGAGTGGATTGGCTCCATGGCTGTTAAAGGTTCTTCATGGAGCAATAGATACCAATGCAGAACCTTTATTTTTAAAAGTGAAAACGGTATCTTCTTTTGTGTTCCACAGAAGAAAGAGGGTGAGTAAATGATGACAATTTTTGGTGAACTATCCATTTAAGAAAGTTCCTACATGGGTGTAATAATTAACAAGATATGTTTTGGTGGATTATTCACATTCATAAATTTTATAGAAAGCAATTGGTGATGCTAATGTTGTTCAAAAGAAGTAGTGAGTCTTTCATTACCTTTAGTAATGGCAATTTTGGACCTGAATACAAAGAAATGCCAGACTTGAGTGGACCAAATGCTCTTAAGTAGTGAATATTTAAAAACACTGACAGAAAAGACTTCAAAAGACACAAGAAGACAAAAAGAACAACACAACTTTGAATGTGGACAGGAATCCAGCTGTTGTCAAGCTGACTTCTGGACACTTTGCACCAAGATCCTTGCCACCACTGTCAACATAAATGGAGACTGATTCATAATCAACAGACACTTGTTCTCCTGTGTCCATGAAACCGGACACTCGCTGAATGCTAAACACCTTGCTGTTGCAAATTCTGTTACAGCCAATTGCAAAAAGGGAAGAGGGGCATCTGAGTGTCAGGTTGAGCGTGTTTATGTTCGCAAGCCACAAACAAAGAATAAAGGGAAAGGACTTTGAGGCCAGCATTGCACAGTGGCTGTTGATATAGATGGTGAAAGGAGAGGTTGTCAGCACATTTGTAAGAAAGACCTACTTTATTCTCATCCATGATACAGAGTTAAACAGACCTCTCCTGCAGTTTACGTCTGAAGCTTTTTCATTTTTTAAAACAACCGTTCATCTGAATGCACACACAAGCTGGATTGATATACTTTGAGATTTTTTTTTTTTTAAACTGACTGCATATATGTTTAGGGAATGAAATATGAAAAAAAAAAAAAGTTAAAATAGTTTATCTTGCTATGCCTGCTTCAATGAGCCATTGTTTTGTCATTTTGTTTTGTACTCAGACTAGTTTCAACAGGGGGCTCTGTACAGAAAAGCCTGTAAATGTATCAAAAACAGTGCCATACCTTTGATGAAAATCATGTAGGTCTAAAAACATACCAAAGGCCGGCAAACTTTGGAACGGTAGGATTGTCATTAATAACAAGTATCTATCGGAATCATAATTTATTGTTATTTATTAATTATTTTCACACATTTCTATCTTGCATTTAGAGATTTTAGTAACGTGTTGTAAAAAAAAATAAATAAATAAAAAAACTGGTGCAGCATTTAGATCGATGGCTACCTTTTGGTGGGAATGAAGATTACGGTTAATGCACATTTGCATTCGAATGAATCGTTCAAAGCGATAATGTCTATAAGAGCTTAGTTTAAGACCATTTTCAGATCTGAGAAACACCAAGGTAATTCATCATAGTGACAGACGATCGGTTTCAATCCAAATGAAATACCTGAAACCAGTTTCTCTGTGAAGTACTGTTGGGATGTTCTACATATCAGCACTGCAAAAGCAATCATGAGTGATTAACCCATGACAACACAGACGATAACAAGCTCCAGGCATTAAACTGGATGAGATGTGGTCTATTTATGGACATGAGCAGCGATTTCTATCACATTTACATAGAGGAATGGTTTTCAAGTACTAGACAATATTACAAACTTACATTTGCAGCCACATTGATGACATCAATCAAACTGGATCTGGGTTATCGAGGGAAAATGTGTGTTTTATGATCTATTTGCCCGCTTCAAAACATCTCAACTGTGCTAAATTGTGCATGCTTTCTTTCAGTAGTTATGTATCTCTTTCTTTGTAGTCAGAAAAAAGAAAAGAAGAAAAAAAAGAATGTGACAGTCATATAAGCAAACATTATTATGTCTCTGTTAATTCATGCAAAAGCCTGTTCTTCTCATGATACGAAAGTGGGATGGATGGATTCTGTGTGAATGCTTGCCCTGCTGCGTTGCTTTACGTGACAGAAGGTCGAGGAAACCAATAATTTGCTCAAAAACGTGCCAGGGGAGGTTTGGATATGGGACTTGCACTTTTCTGTGAGCGATTTGTCTGAGGAGACCGCAGGGGTTTGAGGTTGTGGGGGCTGAAGTAGGTGAGCCCTTCTTCACCGCTTGCCTGCTATTATTTGCCCCCAGCCCACAACAATGTGCCATTTTTTCACTTGCATCACAGAGTAGTCCTTTGAAACAAAGAAAAAACATGATAAGTAAAAGATTAAACTCCTGTCAAACTCTCTCTGTATCTGTTGCATAATTCTTTGTAGAACTGAAAACAGTGTTACAAAAAAGGATTGCATGAGTGTGTGAGAGCGAATGAGTGTATTTGTATAGAAGAATGTGAGGTGTGTATGTTGATTTTCTAGGATCAGAGCATGGCCGTGCTTATTAGAGGGTAGGACTCTATAGTATCGGGCTAGAGTTTGACAGGCGGGAGGGAGGGGTTACGGATCTGTTACTGTTTTGTTCTTTAAAAAAAAAGACGAAAATCTGTTGCTGTAACTTTTTGCATTTTGTTTCTGCTTATTTTTATTTATTTTTGTACTGTGATGATAAATAAACTGATGCACTGATCGTTAAAGATAGACCACGGTGTGGTTGTTTCAGCTGACATCATCTAAAGAACACTATACTTCTCAGCTGGACTGTCCAAATTGCACCTAGTCACATTTGTGTGCAGGGCTGTTACATAAGCAGATTAGCAACATGAAAACTGGCAGTTTTCCAGCATAACATCTATTTTTCCAATTATGTGGTCTCACATTTTCACTGACTGGTTTATTTAGGATAATGGTAGCTTCTTAAACAATAACATTTTCTTATTATAGCTAATACCACTGAAACTAATAGATGATTTACAGTAAAAAAAAAACATTCTATTTTAAAATATTTACAAGCTTAAGAGCAGAGTGCCAGTCTTCCCAAACTACAGTATTCAGCACAAATTTAGGGCAAGTGGCAAGGCCAGAAATCTCTAATTATGTGGGTGGATCTTTATGGAATAGGGTGAACTTTTAATTGGTGTTTCTATCAAATTATATCTATCTAAAATCTCTATAAAGTTATGCATAATTATATGTGGGTTTTTTAATGAATTAACAATCCTAATGACAGCATCTGAAAAATATATTTACACTAGAATAATAATATAGTAGTCAACATTTGAAGTGGATCAAAACCTTTCATTAAAGTTATCCTAAAGCCAAAACAATACCCGTTTTTGTCTTAGGACAACTTTGAAGAACTTTTTGAATCAACTTCAAATGCTGACTACTGTAATAATAAGAGAATATATAGGCCTATTTATATAGTTATATTCATATAACTGAAAAAAAAAAAAAAAAAGATATGCCATGTAGAGACTCGCTGAACCTTTTTAGAATATGTTCATTTACAAATAACCAATCAGCCTTCCAAAGATACACGTCAAATGGGACTGGTTAGGACTTTCGATTCACTGGAATGTGTGTGTGTGTATATATATATATATATATATACACACACACACACTCACTGGCCACTTTATTAGGTACACCTTGCTAGTACCGGGTTGGACCCCCTTTTGCCATCAGAACTGCCTTAATTCTTCGTGGCATAGATTCAACAAGGTGTTGGAAACATTCCTCAGAGATTTTGGTCCATATTGACATGATAGCATCACGCAGTTGCTGCAGATTTGTCGGCTGCACATCCATGATGCGAATCTCCCGTTCCACCACATCCCAAAGGTGATCTATTGGATTGAGATCTGGTGACTGTGGAGGCCATTAGAGTAAAGTGAACTCATTGTCATGTTCAAGAAACCAGTCTGAGATGATTTGAGCTTTGTGATAATTCCAGGTGCATTATCCTGCTGGAAGTAGCCATCAGAAGATGGGTACACTGTAGTCAAAAAGGGATGGACATGGTCAGCAACAATACTCAGGTAGGCTGTGGCATTTAAACGATGCTCAGTTGGTACTAAGGTGCCCAAAGTGTGCCAAGAAAATATTCCCCATACCATTACACCACCACCACCAGCCTGAACCGTTGAGACAAGGCTGGATCCATGCTTTCATGTTCTTTACACCAAATTCTGACCCTACCATCTGAATGTCGCAGCAGAAATCGAGACTCATCAGACCAGGCAACGTTTTTCAAGTCTTCTATTGTCCAATTTTGGTGAGCCTGTGCAAACTGTAGCCTCCGTTTCCTGTTCTTAGCTGACAGGAGCGGCACCCGGTGTGGTCTTCTGCTGCTGTAGCCCATCTGCTCCAGGGTTCGACGTGTTGTGCGTTCAGAGATGGTATTCTGCATACCTTGGTTGTAACGAGTGGTTATTTGAGTTACTGTTGCCTTTCTATCATCTCTAACCAGTCTGCCCATTCTCCTCTGACATCATCAAGGCATTTTCGTCCACACAACTGCCGCTCACTGAATATTTTCTCTTTTTCGGACCATTCTCTGTAAACCCTAGAGATGGTTGTGCGTGAAAATCCCAGTAGATCAGCAGTTTTTGAAATACTCAGACCAGCCCGTTTGGCACCAACAACCATTCCACGTTCAAAGTCACTTAAATCCCCTTTCTTCCCCATTCTGATGCTCGGTTTGAACTTCAGCAAGTCGTCTTCACCACATCTAGACACCTAAATGCATTGAGTTGCTGCCATGTGATTGGCTGATTAGCAATTTGTGTTACCAAGCAATTGAACAGGTGTACCTGAGTGTGTGTGTATGTAATATATATATATATATATATATATATATATATATATATATATATATATATATATATATATATATATATATATATATATATATATATATACACACACATATACATATACATACAGTGGGTACGGAAAGTATTCAGACCCCCTTAAATTTTTCACTCTTTGTTATATTGCAGCCATTTGCTAAAATCATTTAAGTTCATTTTTTTTCCCCTCAATGTACACACAGCACCCCATATTGACAGAAAAACACAGAATTCTTGACATTTTTGCAGATTTTTAAAAAAAGAAAAACTGAAATATCACATGGTCCTAAGTATTCAGACCCTTTGCTCAGTATTTAGTAGAAGCACCCTTTTGATCTAAGCACCCTTTTGATTCAAGAACAGTCACGGAGTTGTTGTGAAGCCACTCCTTCGTTATTTTAGCTGTGTGCTTAGGGTCATTGTCTTGTTGGAAGGTAAACCTTCGGCCCAGTCTGAGGTCCTGAGCACTCTGGAGAAGGTTTTCGTCCAGGATATCCCTGTACTTGGCCGCATTCATCTTTCCCTCAATTGCAACCAGTCGTCCTGTCCCTGCAGCTGAAAAACACCCCCACAGCATAATGCTGCCACCACCATGCTTCACTGTTGGGACTGTATTGGACAGGTGATGAGCAGTGCCTGGTTTTCTACACACACATACCGCTTAGAATTAAGGCCAAAAAGTTCTATCTTGGTCTCATCAGACCAGAGAATCTTATTTCTCACCATCTTGGAGTCCTTCATGTGGGCTTTCATGTGTCTTGCACTGAGGAGAGCCTTCCGTCGGGCCACTCTGCCATAAAGCCCCGACTGGTGGAGGGCTGCAGTGATGGTTGACTTTCTACAACTTTCTCCCATCTCCCGACTGCATCTCTGGAGCTCAGCCACAGTGATCTTTGGGTTCTTCTTTACCTCTCTCACCAAGGCTCTTCTCCCCTGATAGCTCAGTTTGGCCGGACGGCCAGCTCTAGGAAGGGTTCTGGTCGTCCCAAACGTCTTCCATTTAAGGATTATGGAGGCCACTGTGCTCTTAGGAACCTTAAGTGCAGCAGAAATTTTTTTTGTAACCTTGGCCAGATCTGTGCCTTGCCACAATTCTGTCTCTGAGCTCTTCAGGCAGTTCCTTTGACCTCATGATTCTCATTTGCTCTGACATGCACTGTGAGCTGTAAGGTCTTATATAGACAGGTGTGTGGCTTTCCTAATCAAGTCCAATCAGTATAATCAAACACAGCTGGACTCAAATGAAGGTGTAGAACCATCTCAAGGATGATCAGAAGAAATGGACAGCACCTGACTGAGTTAAATATATGAGTGTCACAGCAAAGGGTCTGAATACTTAGGACCATGTGATATTTCAGTTTTTCTTTTTTAATAAATCTGCATAAATCTATATATATATATATATATATATATATATATATATATATATATATATATATGTTTTTTTTTTTTTTCCCTCAAAGCTGTATGTGAGAGAGTGTTCACCATAACGATAAATTGGAATTTTTAAATCTACAAATGAGTCGTTTCGGATGAACTGATTCACTCGAATGAATCAAACTTTTCAAAGCTTCATATGAAAAGACGAGCCGATTCACTAAAATGAATTCACTACAATTACTTTACTTATGAGTAAACTGACAGTGAGGATGTTTACCTCAACTCATTTGGCAATAAGGTAATCCAAAGATACAAAAAATACACACACACACACAAAGACAGACAGAAGTGAGGAAAAACCGCACAATGCAGACGAATTATCTGAGGGGGCCGAATGTTGCATTCGTTGAAATAGCTCGAAAACCTCGAGAGCCAAGCGGATTCATTACAGGCGAAATAAAGGTATGTCAGGTCTTTGTAAAAATTCACTTAACAAATTATATATATAGGCCTACACAGAACACATCTCATCTTATTTTGTAGATGAGATTTATTTCTCACCATTAAGTTAGCCTTGATGGGGTGGACCCGACCCGACTGGCCTGTAGCCTTGCCACTGATTCATGGTGTGTGGTTTAATGCATCCTGCATTTTAATCCAGTGCAGTAATAGGCTAAAGTATGATTATTCATAAATAAGCCAAATGTCCATCATGAACTCATGAACAAGCATTAAAATACCCATGTATGAGAATAATCAGTGTTAATTCCTCAACATTGCTGTAAGTGGATCTGCTGTACTAGTCACCCACAACTGAAAAGACTGACAGGTTCAACTGTGCTCATCAACTTCCCAGCAGAAAACAGCTGCTCACCCTGGATTAATAGCAGTGTGTGGCAAATCAATGAAATAATGACAGTATATCAGTATGATGGAGCAAAAGCCTTGGAGCAGACACTTCAAGGGCATGTTTATTTTCAGGAGCAGATATTTGGGACAGCGTTTATTTGATTAACAAAACAAAACAAATCAGTAAAAGGTTTCTATGCAATATAATGCTTTAAAAGTGTAGTTATTTGGTTTCCATATAATAATTTTCATTACTAAATGCAGGTTATTGCATTAATACATATATGAAAAAAGCTCTTCTTAAAGAAACACTGTATAAACTGGGTTCCCTTTTTGATTTGGTCCAAGCCTGTGTAACATCTTTTAAAAATTTAAAACATCATTTATTAAATAATAGAAGTATAAAAGTAGGCACATCATTTGATCGGATCAGACTAAATCTTGACTATTAACCAAGATGAATAGGCATAATTACAACAAAGAACATAAAAGATTTTTACCTGGGAACTGGAATTATTCGGCACTTAAACAGAATCACTGTAGTTCACGACAAGAAAGAAAGAAAGAAAGAAAGAAAGAAAGAAATGACTTTGTATTATATAATATTATATAATGTTCATATATCGTATGACTTTCTCTGCCAGAACAAAACAGACTGCTCTCTCTACAAAATGGGTTGAATTTTATACAACTGAACAATCACATAACACCTTTTATCAAGGTAAAAGAGCATTCACACACTGTCAGTATTTTTCTACTGATGGCCAAAAATGTCTAACATACAATAGTGTTTAAATCAAGAAAAACAGACCTTGACAACTTTTAGAAATTCCCGCAAGTCCATTTATTGCACTTCCTTGTTTTTAAGAACTGGTGAGCAGAAACTGGATTAAAGCATCTCACTTTATCTTCCTAAAGTACTATGTGTACTATGTGCATTCTTTTACTGACACACTTTACCAATCCAGGCTAATAGTCAAGAGAGAGTACAGGGACCGAGAAAGAAGATGAGAGAGTGTGCACCTGTTTGAAGTAGACATGATCAGTAAAGCAAAATGGAGATTATGTGATCAGCATTCACATGTAGCTTGAGGCTCTTTAGGCTGCATCGCCGATCACTTGCTAAAAGTGATAGTCTGACTGTCTGACTTGGACAGATCAGTAGTTGTGGCCCACAGCTCACTATCGAATGCACATTCCCCCATTTTAATCACACCAAGTGATGGGAGCTTAGTGATATTTTTGGTCACCAGAAATGATCCTAATTAACTGATAAAAAAGATCTCTTGCTAGAAGCCATGAACAAAACAATGAAACAATTATGGAAAAACAGATTTATGCAAACACCTTAGGAATGAAGAGCAGCAGTCAGTTTTCAGCTTGGCACTTTCTTTATCAGTTACGAAAGCTTCAAACTGGGTCAGACATCTTGGGAGTTTCCACTCAGAACTCTGTTGATTTTGTTCAAAGAATCAATACTGCTCTCTTTCTCTCTTATTTGAACACATTTACACACATAGATGTGCAAAGATCGTAATATCATCACTTGCTGTTTGCAGTGTTAATATTGACAAAATATTGAAATATGACTAGATAGAACTAGCTGACAAAATTCAAATTGGACCCTAATGGAAAAATTAGTTATATTTTGGAGGATTTTTTGGTGACAAATGCATTTTTGGCTCATGTAAAATGGTGACTACTTTGAACTCAGTCTTTGTAAACATGAGAGAGCGTCTTTTTAATGGCTTTATCATCACAGAAGTGGTTGATTTTTTTTTTTTTTTTGCTGTAAGCCAGTGATGGTGAGTGAAGAACTAAAGGGACTATTATTGGCGGCAGGGTTTATTATTTAAAAAAATGGCAATAGAAAAATACATATCACCGCCATCACCTCCTGCTCTGTACCGCCCCATCTGATTCTACTCCAAGATCAGGAAATATGTGAATAAATGACAGCTCTCGTCCTACCTACATTATATATAGTGCATACAGTACATTATATAAGCTATATCCAATATGACAGTTTCTGTATACACTATGTGCTATTAATGACCAGCTATATGCAGAAAAAAGAATGGTTTAAATTACGAGAGAGTTTAATGCTCCTCTCTGAGCAGTTAATGAGTTTAAGGATATGATCAACACATCCCGCTAAAGAACATCCGATCAAATTCAGCAGCAACCGCAGGACTGCTTATGATCTGTGCAATACGTCGGGACACAAACAGAGCTATTCTTCATCCCACATGACGCAATGATCAAAAACCAACAAATTCACTTTGAAGGAAAAACCTCACAACAGAAGTTAGATATTTTTAAAATCTCGCATATCCTGTTCCTCGTAAATATTACATTTATGATTGCTCTTTGTTTGGTGGTAATGTTTAATAAATAAACAGCGCCAAGTCTGGTAAATCTTCTTTGAGGGTCTATATTGCTACCTCCTTGTCATCTTTAGAATAATCTAAACTGAAGTTTGGAATTTAGGGACAAACTTTTTTTTCTAAATTAAATATTCTTCTTTGCCTGTCTTCATTTGGTATGGCTTCATTTCTGAGGTTCAGCTAGCACAAAACAGATACCCTGCTGTCAGTGTCCTTTTAAAGGGGCCGTTTTGGGATCCCTGGTCCTCTAGTTGCCTGGCACTGAGAGAATGTATCCCGATCGGCTCTTGGTGAAGTCTGGCTGTGATTGGTTGATCTTGGTTTCCACAACGACAGTGCACTTCCTTCCATTCATACTGCAGTGAATGGGGCTGACAATGTTCACCTGTAGCTTCCTCTTCTCACTAGAAACAGAGAGAGAGAGAGAGAGAGTCAGTGAAATATTCCATATGCTCTTGTTTTGGTCCACAGAGCTCTGTGTGCTTGTTGCATCTGGTTGGTTGGTTCTGGGTGGATGGGCATTTTACGCCAGACTGTCTCGCTGAGGGGATCAATGAAGCACAAGAGTAATTGGCTGAGAGAGAGCAGCTGTGTTTTTAGAGAGGGGTAAATGGAAATATAAAAGTTCAACTGTAATCACACACACTCTGCAGTTGAAGTCAATAGATCCAACCGCTAAAAGCCTTGTTACACCTAGCAAACTTATTAGCTCCATTTATACATATATATCCTCACATTACATCAGAAAGCTCCTTTGATAAAGCCATTTTGAACATTAAATTATATTATAATATTCCAGGCTCAGTAGTACACATTAGGCTCAATCGACACTTAAAGCATTGTGTTAATGCAAAGATGAACTTCCACTTGTCTCTTGTTTTCTTTAAAAATGATCTGGGTTACAATGAGCCACTTGAAGTGGAAGTGAATAAAGGTGCGGTCACATTTACTGTTGCTCTGCAAAATTTTGTCTGCAAAATCCAGTCATTCCAATAGGAATCTGTGTGATTTAGTTTTCCATGAAATTGCTCACTCATTTTCAAGTTAGTCACATGAATCTGATGCATCGAATAACAAAAACCTGCTTTGAAAGTGACTTCTGAGTGAGCCATGCTTTACATCTCTCCGTTATTGACAATAGACAGTGAACCTTCTTTTGCTTGCAAAATTTTACTGCAAATGTGACTGCACCCCAAGACCAATCCATAAACTTTAAAATACTAATTTTTCAATAGTGTAGCCACACGACAACGTTAACATATTAGTGGAAAAAATAGTTTACTAGCCTTTTCTTTGTATAGTTATATCCAATGTTCCCATGTCAGTCTTAAAGAAGACCTATTATGCCCCTTTTTACAAGATGTAATATAAGTCTCAGGTGTCCCCACAATGTGTCTGTGAAGTTTCAGCTCAAAATACCCAACAGATCATTTATTATATCATTTTGAAAATGCCTGTTTTGAGTGGAAACAGGCTGTTTTCGTGCATGTCTCTTTAAATGCAAATCAGCTGCTGCTCCCCGCCCCCTTTTCCAGAATAGGACTGTGCCTTTACAGCTCGTACCTCAGATACTCTGCTAAAAAACATCTGTTTGGTTTTGATTATCATTTCTATCGTGCTGAAGTTATGCGTTTTAAACCAGATTAGTTTAAATTTCTGATATACGGTTTTCTGAGTGCACACATCCGAAGCACACGCACAGAAAGCGGCTGTCACATGGCATGTGAGTGCTAAATTAAGTTCTCTTTCATGTCCTATTGTGCTTAAACTGTCAAATACACACAAGTTTATGTTAAAAACACACGAGTTACAAAAACAGTTGGTTATGTCTGTGAAGGTAAACAGCTGGGAAAGAAATTGCATGTTTATATTAGATCTGTGTGGCAGCAGCGTAATATACAGTAAACAAATCAACAGATCCACTGCTCTCTAGTCTCCTCTGAGGCTGGGACTCTAAATAGTGTTCTGTGCTCGTCAGTGCAGCCAAAGACAGAACAGTTGTCTTTGAACATGGTGTTACAACTGGTACACCGTTGTCCCTTGTGAAAACACAATGGCGGGCCATGGGTGGAAACTTGCAGATTAAGGGGCGGTAATGTTATAATAAAATCCCCTTTCTATGTAATGGGGGGAGCGAAATCTGAGCGGCTAGTTTTTCCATAAGCTTGCAGAGAAAGGCTTACCAAAAAAATGTACTGGTTGTTCTTTTTCACATTTTCTGGGTTGGTAGATGCACCAGGGACCGGATTATAGCACTTAAACACGGAAAAAGTCAGATTTTCATGATGTCACCTTTAAAATGACCATAAAAACAAAGACAAGAAGTTCACGGCTTGAATAATACAAAGGTTTTCACTGCAGAATTAATTTAAGTGCTTTTATAAGATCATAAACTTTACATTTCTGCTTTTAAATCATCCGAAAATTGGCTATTGTTTAAGAAAATGAGGTACAAGTTGAAATAGTTTTTTGTCACAAATGCTTTGAGTTTAACATCTACTGATCTCTGAACATTATTAATACTCGTACATGAAGAATCCCACCTCCCCAAAACTAATTTGTCTGCTCATTGTAAAACATTATTAAATATTTATTATAGTAGAACCACAACAGCTCGTCTTCTAAATCAGAAGTCTGATTCAGAAGAGTGACCTTCACCAGGCAGCTTTCTAAAGAAATCTTGAAGATGATAAACACCCCATTACAAAGCTTTGGCTCCATAAGTTACTGTAACAGCAGGTTTCTGTGCCAGACGTTTCTATGGAAACCCAATGAACCCCCATCATGTGGAAGGGCTGCTCCAGTCAGTCAACAGATTGTCTCAATCTCTCCTATCATTCACAAAGGGTTGGAAAACCCTGGATTTACTCAGTGTATATAGTATACAATTCCCTCCACTTCATGTTGAGGCAGCAATGAAAGGTTAGTCGATGAATGGCTTGAGGTGTAGTTGAGTTATGTTTTTAGCAGCAGGGAACAGCACGAAACTGTAGATTTCCCCATACTGAGTGTCTCTCTGGGAGCCCGACTCTCTCACACAGTGCTGGGGAGCAGACAGCTCCGCGTGGCCCACTGGAAAATCAATTCTTTCCAGCCCTCTTCTCCCCTGTGCCTGTGCCCTTCACGCCAACTGACTCACCACCTTTGAGGCCTGCTCTGTTACCCAGAATAGAAGGAGTATTAAGGGAAGGTAAAGGGGGAGGGGAAGTGAGCACTCAGAAGATGATGTTGTCTAGTGCCAGACAGCATCATGACTGTGTCTGTATCTGTATATTCTCACACATAATTGTGCAAATCATCAGTTAGAGGAAATTTTCTAGGATAAACACGTATGCACCTTTACGAAGTTTCTGATCTATAGATATAAGATGACACTAACAGGCAATTTTGACACTCAAATCATATTTAAATATATATATTTATATATATATATATATATATATATATATATATATATATATATATATATATATATATATATATATATATATATTATTGCATTATATTACAAAATTTCAAACCAAGTGGCATTTACTTTAAAGAACGATTCCTCAAACATGCTTTTCAAGAAAATATTGCACAAAAATAAGTTTGTTATATTTAAAATGATATTTAAAGTGTATTATTTAAAACAAACTTTATGTTTGTACATATATCAAAACATTTTATTTAAAATTAATATATACAGACGCACAGTACATACATACATAAACAATTAGAAAAAGAATTTATATACTACTATAATAATATAACACCTGTGGTTAATTGTTAGGGAACTAGTTTGTTCTGAAAACATCTAGCATCATGTATTTGTAGATGACACCTGCTTTAACATTATATTTGAGGTGTTCCCAAACTTATATATATATATATATATATATATATATATATATATATATACACACACACACACACACACACATACATATACACATACATACATACATACATACATACAATTATATAATTTTTCTTTTTATTTTAACATTTCTTAATTATTTTTAAATTTTTCTTTCATGTTAATATTTATTTTTACATTTAATTATGATTCAATTAATTATTAGCTTTTCAGTAACTCACGAATCCCCTTAAGTTTTATTTAATGCAATGAAATTCATAAATTTAAAGCTTAATTTATGTGTTCAAATACTTTGGGACCACTTATGTCCATCAATAAACTATTGAATTGCTTTATCTCAACTCTTAATGCTTTGCTTTTTGTGTATGTGCCATAAAAATAAACCCTATAGAGCAATGAAGCTTAAATACATTTTCTCCTTCTCTCTCTCAGTCTGCATGTGCATCAGGTCAGATTTTCTTCATGTGACTGAGCCCCCACTGACATTTCCTCTTCTACTGCCATACCAGCAGATGCAACAGAGGTTCAGAAAGCTCAGTCTCTTATGATCACTATTCTGCATCTGTATTTATCTGCAAAGCAATTTGGCTCTAGTAGATTTAGTGGGTCGAGGAAAGAGGGAAAATGGGAAGAGAGAAGAATGAATGTGTGTCTGCAACACAGACACACCCCACCTCCTAAAATAGCAGACATGCCCTTGGGCTAATCCGTCTTCACATCCTGAAAAAGGGAAAAAAATAAAAAATAAATAAATAAAACTAAAAAGTATTATGCTTGCTGTGCACTTCATAGAAGAGAGGCAGCATCCCAGCATCCTTTGCTTCATATGCCCCACCCCAGTAATCTGACTGCACTGCTTTCCTCACATGGTGTTATCACATACTTCACGTGTGCAGGTCTCTCACCCTTACTCTCTCTCTTTCACACACACACACACACACACACACACACACACACACACACACACACACACTGACTTCCTCAGGCTGTAAGCACCTTTTTGAGATTGCTATTATTAAATCTTGTCCTACAGTAAAGAGGGATTAGAATAAAGAGCACAGCTTGTGATAGTGGAAATGATTTTTAACTATGATCTAAATTCAAAATATGGACTAAAACAAATCAAATTATAACTCATTAATTAATTAATGAACAATTAAGCTTTGCTACATTTGATTTTCATTTGCATTTAGTTAATTTTCAATGTGTGAAATCTACCAAAAGGAGCATGACGTTCATTGAAGCACCAGCACTGATGATGAATAAGCCAAGTAGACAGATTACTGTAGGAAATATAATTATGCAGCTTCCTCAAATCTGTCTGTGCAGTAAAGCCCGCCTTCTAAAACTACTATTTATCAAACACAAGCAGAAGCTTTAGCTTCTAATATGGATCAGATCAGTGGCGGGGCTTCACTGCCTTTGCTCTTTTTCACAATTTTAAAGAGAGCTGTTAAGGAGGAGATTACAAAGTAGGTCATTTAGAAGCACTGGGAGAAAAGGCTTAGCAAGAAGAAATATTGATCAAAGCTGGGGCTCTTCTCAGAGAACAGCGGGCATGAATAAGAAAGAGGGAAAGGAGAAGAAAGAGCGAGGAGGGAAAAAAGATAGAGGGATGAGCATGTAAGTTAAAATGAGAGTGCAAAAGAGGAAACAATGGAAGACAGAGAGGCCAGGCCTGCAGGGAAAAACAGTAAAATGTTTTGCCAGGTAACCAAAAAATGTGCTTAATGTGGTAACATCTAAAAAATAACTGGTTTCACTGAAATAAAAATATTACTGAAACCTTTCATGAATGAATTCTAAATCAGAAATAAATTATTTTTTGTTCTCTTAATCATAATAGTTTTAAAATTCAGAATGAAACTATCATTGCCTATCTTTTTTTAAACAAATTATATTTTTAAGAGTTTATTGTTATAAATAATAATAACATAGAAAGTAAAATGTATAATGTATATATTATTATATTTAAATATATAATAATAACAAAGAAAACAAACCTGTATATACTATGGTTAAGGGTCAAAGGTCAAATCAATCATGATGGTTTGAACAATATATTGCACTTTGACTGGTTAAAACGTATTTTACATGTATCAAAGAGTTAATACAACTGAATCAGCATGACTTTAATATGTGAGTAAATTTGAAGACTCAGATCAGATCAAAGCAGGAAGCTGCTCCATACTTCCTATGGTATATCTGCATGATTTCAAGCTTATGAGACATCTGCAGGTCTACTCCTTGACTAAAGACAGACCCCTGTGTTCCCATCAGGTTACCAGGAACCAAAATTACTGGCAGTAGAAATATTTAGGCAGTATGTTTTCAGACAGACTTCCTCTTGAGGGTTCACAGGGATCAAAGTGGACCAGAGATTACCTGTGCTAATTCTGACTAATTCTGATGAATAGCAGGTGTGAGTGCAGTATAGACCTAATAATTTGAACATATTCCAGACTTTCTCTGTGAAGGGTGAGGTAAACCATTCACCGTTCGTAGTAGACAATCTGTTCCTCAGTGGTCACAATACAATGGGACAGATGCCCCATGAAAATCAGCACACTTTATACATCCGTCACCCATTGTTATTTGCCCTGTTGGCTACTGAGGAGACAATGTCACTTCCTGAAAGAATCCACATGGGAGCTGCACAATCAAAATTACATTTTTTGGGACAAGATTTTAAAATAGTCTGGGTCAATTTCTGGTCATTAAGAGACACTTGTTAAAAACCAACATGTTGATATTATTATATGACGGTCTAATAGGTTGGAAATCAGTAGGGTTAATGCAGATTTCTCAGAGCGTAGCAGGTAGCATGGACAGCCTAGCACTTCATTTGCAGCAAGAGGCTGTTGCTGGAGTCAAGCATGACTTACCAAACATCCAAACATAATGTCTATATACCTATAAAGCTCCTTACTGTCATTCATCAGTGTCTGAACATCAAAGCACAGAGCAGAGCCTCAGCAGAGGATCACTGCAGGAGGGTCAGTGTATTTAACAACTGAAAGAGTTTGGGTAATAAAAGACCAGAGATGTGAAGAAAGAGAGGATAGACTGGGGGTATAAAAGAGTGGAATAGAGAGGCTGAGTGAGGATATGCTATGAGTGATTTCAGATATTTTCTAACTCCAAAGCCAAGCCAGACAGTAATAAATGATTCACTAAAAAAAGCTATTTCTCTGACTAGTGTATTCATATGCACTACCATTTAAAAGTTTGGGGTCGGTAAGATAATGTTTTTGAAAAAAGTCCCTTATCCTCACCAAGGTTGCATTTATTTGATTAAAAATACAACGAAAACTACAAAAAACAATAATATTAATACTGTGAAATATTATTATAATTTAAAATAAATCTAAATATTTTTTATTTTATTTTAATATATTCCAAAATGTATTTTTTTCATGTAATGGCCATTTTTTTCCCTTCAGTGTCACATAATCCTTCAGAAATCATTCTCAAGAAACATTTTTTATTATTTTTATTAACGTGATAACAGTTGTGCTGTCTAATATATTTGTGGAAACCAATATAACCACTTTTTAAAGATTATCTGATAAACAGAAAGTTGAAAAAAAAAAACAGCATTTATTTGAAGTATTTTTATTTATTTATTTTTTGCAACGTTATAAATGTTTGTAAGGTATTGTAACTTTTGATCAATTTAATGCATCCTTACCAAGCGGCAACCTTCCGGAAGTGACTAAAACTGCAATTCATCGACTGGCCGCTAGAGGCTGGCTCCAAAAGGGAGTCAGTCCCGTAGACTCCCCATGTTAAAATGCCCAATTTTACAGCAGAAAAAAATATGTTTCCAGCCTGGTACAAAACGTGGTTTTGGTCTATATAGCTAATTTAGCCCTTAATGACAACTGTGAGGGGGGTGAATTTTTTTTATAACTCATCCGTTTAAATTATATTAAGCCTTAAAGTTCTGCATAATTAAGGGCGTGGCCACTTGAGTGACAGGTGGATTGCCGCTGCGGTCACCACCGTCGAGCTAAGTGGACGTGGTTTCAGCAACCAGCTCCCGCCTCTTTGCCCATTTTCGATTATCCAGGAGTGGCGCGCGGTGATGCACTGCCAAGATTGCGATGGCCGGCTCCGCCTACTTTGAGCTTCAAAAACGCTCTTCAGAAACCTACGGGTGACGTCACGGACACTACGTCCATGTTTTTAAACAGTCTATGATCCTTACTGAATAAAACCATTCATTTCTTAAAAAAAAACTAGCTTTGACAAAATGACTATAGCAAAAATACACATTACTTAGCAAACATAAAACAAAAACAAAACAAAAAACCTACTGTCTATTTAATCTGTCTATTAGTCTTGTCCAAAATTGTGTATGCTTTTAAATTCCAATTTAATTTGAGAATTTGAATTAGGGTAGCAAACAGGAAGTAAAATTGTATTTCAATTTAATTAGAAAATTCTGACATTTTAAATTTGCAATGAGTAAGAAATAGAAATTCAACTTTAATAAATGTAATTAAAAAAAAAAAAACCTTTAAATACTATACTACCGGTATATTATAACATACAATATAATACTATATATACACAAGTGGCACAAAAGCCAAAACACAACAATAATTACTGCATTAATGAGTGATACTGTAGCAGTAACAGATCTAGTAGTGAAATAGTCATAATAGCAGCAGTAGAAATAGTAAGTGTAACTGTATTAGTAATAACAATAATAGTAGCAATTACGAAGACAGAAACTGTAATTATGGTAGTGGTGGTAAAGACAGCAACATGTATAAATGTATAAGCATTTGATTATGTTCAATTAGAAGAAATGAGAGCATTGTAAAGAAACAGGACAGGAGGTAAAATGGCTGTGGAGGCATTAGATGCAGAGCAGGTGCCTATAGAGTCACACAGACGGAGAGAAGGGTGAGGAGGGGGGTTGTACATGAGCCAGCGAAGCATCCTCCCATCATCACATCTCGGCCCGGTTGGAGCGCAGAGAGTGAAAGAATGTAAGACACAAGGGCGGTGGGGGTGGAGCTGCGCAAGAGAGAGACACGGCAATGCAGAGCTAGCACAGAAAGAAAGTAGGTCAGATTCATCCACTCCAATTCAGACGCACACAAGCACAATATCATATCCATCCACCTACACTCAAACAGCCATATAAATCCCCAACCTGTTCTTCAGCTAAGCCTTTCTCTACAGCAATTCAGTTCAGGATGACTAAACACACAACACACAGCATAAACAGCACAACACTGAACAACAATGTAGCTACTGTACGTATTTGATGTGTTTAAATTCTAACGACAAAGTAGCTTGTAGTACAAAAATAAAATAGATAAATGTGAATATTGAATGTATACTGTCACTAATAATAACTTATTTTGATACAACATTGTCCAACAGTGACCCCAGTGGTCAAGTTTCTTCCATGAGCTTGTTGTGTTTCGAACGCTGTGTTCATTCATGGAGCTGTTAATGCTGCATCTGTGTTAATTAATTGTTGTGATTGATTGCTATGTTGTACCTGGCAGCGTTTAGTGTTTAATTGCTTATGTCTGGAGTCGTTGTTGCACCACCTATTGGACTGGATGGTGAAATGCTGAATGAGGCCCATGAGAATAATGGCGGTTGCTACAGCTTTACCATTATAACAATACCCAAACAACAGATAGTAATAATAAATTAAAGGTTACTGTAATATAGGTATTACTTTTAAAACAATGTGAATGGTTAAAATAAACTTAATACATAGTTTCTTAAAATACACAATCGTTCAAATGTTTGAAGTCAGTAAGATTTTTTTTTTTTAAGAAATTAAATTAAGACTTTTATTCAAGAAGGATGCATTAAATTAACCAAAAGTGAGAGTGAAATCACTTTTATAATGTGACAAAAGATTTCTATTTTAAATAGTTCAGTATTCTATTAAAGAATACTGAATAAAAAGTAGCACTGTTTCCACAAATATATTAAGCAGCACAACTGTTTTCAATAATGACGATAATAATATGAAATATTTATTGAGTTCCAAACCTGCAAATTAGAATGATTTCTAAAGGATCATGTGACACTATTTTAAATATATTAAAACAGAAAACAGTAATTTTGGTCACACTTTATTTTAAGGTCCAACTCTCACTATTAACAAACCATTAACTATGACTTTTGCCTCAATAAACTCTAATTTTCTGCTTATTAATAGTTAGTAAGGTATTTTAGGTATTGGGTAGGATTAAGGATGTAGAATATGGTCATGCAGAATATGTGCTTTATAAGTACTAATAAACAGGCAATATGTTAATAATTATGGACATGATAATAAGCAACTACTTAATAGTGAGAACTGCTCCTTAAACTAAAGTGTTACCGTTTTTTTATTGTAATAATATTTTTATAATACTACAGATTTTACTGTATTGTTGGTTAAATAAATGCAGCCTTGATTAACATTAGAGTCTTCTTTCAAAAACATTAAAAAATCATATTGACTCCTCACTTTTAAGCAGTACTAAATATTTATAATATTCTACTATAATAAATATTTCTTTTGTATTGATAGTGTAGCATAAAAGATTCCATATTCCTTTAACCTGCAAACTGTGTAAAAATCAAAAGGAAAGTGGAACATGTATTTACACTTGACTAATAACAAATGCAGTACATAGACCTCAGCACTGTAGTGTGTGTGCGTGTAAGCACATCAAAGATTGCGAATTCCAGCTTTTTCGTTTTGCTCAGATAGGGTGAAATGAGTTTTCCCTCTGCAGGCTACTGTAAGCGACTCATTTACATATGAATTTCAGTGTAATCACTGCAACAGGCAATTCATAGCAGCCTTTACCTTGAAAGGGCAGGCAAATGGAGCTATTTAGAGAATCCTCGCTCTCTCTCTTTCACTCATTAGTATTCTAAACCGGCAGGCCAACTAATGGACTAAATATCAGACAGACATGGATCGTCTAGTTGCTATGGGAACTGCATCTGCAGCAGTGAGAGTGAGGTGAGGTGAGAAATACAGAGGAAAAGAGAAACAGAGATGGAATGAGAAAGAGAACTAGTGGAGCCTGAGAGAATAATTGCGGACAAAACAGTAGAAGGAAAAGAAAAATTAGAGAACTAGAGGGACAAATGAGAGGGATCTAAACTTGACCATTTGGAGCCTAGAAAAGCGGTCAGCATGAAGGACGACCTTGCTGAAGGACACAATGATTGCAGCCAGCACCTCGACACAAAGTCGCTGGCAAACAGACTAATGAGGCCTGAAAAAACGTTCACATTATTGTGTGCATTTATAATCCAGCACATTAGGCACAGAGCAGCTTCCTGTCCCAGCTCTATGCTGTATCATGCCCGCTTCTCATTACACTGACGCTAAAACACACACTTAAGAGCTAGCAAGCGTCTTTGGAATCAGAAATCTGATCCCATCAATGGAGGAAATTCACATATCTGTCTGCTCTAAAATTCTCCTCTCAAAATTATTGATTTATAAAGAATGAACAGTGATGCCGCACAAATTGCTGTCCGGGAAAACACACTATTATTATTGTCATATTTGGTGTGACAATATAGTTTTAACTCTAAAAAGGTGGGAATACAAACATTTAAGAGGCTGTGAGGAGAAGCAGTGAAAGTGAAAAATAAAATATAAAAATAAATAAATGAACAAAAAAATAAAACCTAGTTAGAAATAAAATATTAATATTCATATAGGTAGGGTGCATTAAATTGATCAAAAAATATTAGATACAAATATTATACGCATTTTAAAATTTATTCCTGTGATGACAAGGCTGAATTTTCAGCAGCCATTATTCCAGTCTTCAGAGTCACATGGTCCTTCAGAAATCATTCTGATATGCTGATCTGGTGCTCAAGAAACATTTTTATTATTATTGATAATGTTGCTGCTTAAAATTTTTGTAGAGGCCATGATACATATTTTTTTAGGATTTTTTGATGAATGAAAAGTTCAAAAGAACAACATTTATTTGAAATAGAAATCTTGTGTAACATTATAAATGTCTTTACTGCCACTTTTGATCAATTGAATGCATCCTTGCTATATAAATATTAATAATATTAATTTCAAAAACTTATTTATTTTTACATTTTTATATATGTTTTGCATTTTAATAACAGAACATGATTAGTTATACTGTTATTGTAATTGTCAAATTGAGCTTAGTGTTCAAGGACAGCGCATTGTCTTCACTCTCAGTAATGTGACAAGACCTTGTCAGTCTTTGTCACACATGAACATCTCAACAACAACTCAAATTTAATGAACAGATTTGATTCCCTCTAAAAAGTTCACAGGAAGGACAAAACCATGCCATTTTTCGCTACAACACTACAACATATTAATATACAGCATAGTTTATTTAAATAAGAAATAAAACTGGGGTTTGATTGTTACTTGTCAATAAAAGGGGTAGTAAAAAAGTGACCAGAACCACCATGATCCCAATCCCATCATCCCTATAACAATCAGGTATCAATCTCAGAAATACCGCTGGACCTCTATTGGGATTACTGTAAATTCCCCCTCTCTCACACACACAAACACACACGGTCAGACTCTTTGTCTCCACTCCTTTGCAGCACTGCACATTAACAGCGTTACAGAGAAGTGCAAATTGGAATCTGGCCCAGTTTTGTTAGCGAGGGCATGAAGGTCATTCTGAAGCACTCTGGGTATTAAGCACACAGAAAGTGATCAAAGAGCAAGTTAGGATCAATAGAGAGTAATGGCATGTGAATTTGCTGAGTTGAGAGAGGAAAAAAAAAAAGAGAAAAGATTGATCATCTGGATTTTTAGCGGTGCACAAGGAAGCAATATAGCGAAGCCCTAAAGCCAAAAGAAGACCAAACCCGAATGATGATTTAATATCAGTAAGTGATTACTGTCAGTGAGTTTTTCAATGACCTGTTGACCTTCTATATGCATGTCAATATATAATTGCAGTCACAGGAAGATGCAAAGCCCCCCACTTGCTTTCCTACTGCCTGAAGCCTGAAGTCTTTGACCCCGAATCCTTAACGCTATAATGATGTCAGAGGTTCAGAAACGACACTCACTCAGACGTCCAAACTCCTGCTTACTCTCCCAGGAGTTTTGAAACAGGATTTGAGTCCAAAAGGCACCATTCATTCCCTCAGAGAAGTGTTAAAAGGAGACAGACTTAATGAATTCCTGTAGAGAACTCTTTCATTTAATTTCACAGGGCCTTTTAGTTCAAGCCACAGTGATCAATAGAGACAAGGGTCCTCATTCAGATGAGACATTAGCTGAGCTGACACCAACACCTTTGTTTCGAGCCCAATTTAAACAGATTACACAAACACACTGGAGTTGGCATCTCACAGTGGAATTCCCTCTTTTTAAAGAGTTACATAGGCTAATAATGGAGACTGAGGACTTTTCTTACTGCAACAAAGTAGTCAACAGAACCTCAAAACTCAAAATAGTTCAGCTAATCCTGATCAGGTCTTCACACGTTCTATTTAGTGTATGAGTGAAGCGCTCCTTGATATCTGTGACAGGCTGAGTGACAGCTACAGTGATGCAGACAGATGTGTGCGAGTGTGTGCCCATGTCGGACTGGATATGTGTGGGTGTGTATCTGTCGGGCTGTAGTTTGAAACTCTTTTTTTCTCTCCAAGTGGATGCTGCACACTGGTGGTGGTTGAGGAGAGACCCCCCCATATGATTGTAAAGTGCTTTGGGTGTATGGTAATACACAATAAAAGAGCTATATAAATGCATCATTCATTCATTCATTCATTCTTTGAATAATGCTTAAAGGCAGGTGTGATGGCTGTTGCGCTGAGGTATTCCCTCTGTAGAGAGAAAGAGGTGCAGTGCTTTCTGTGTGCTGTGCATGCCAATGAAGAAGAGCCCAGTTAAAAATAGAGCTGCAGTCACACAACCTTAAATATTTAATCTCCTACATCTCTACACTGGAAACAAACAGAGAAAGTAGGCAAGATGAAAGAAATATTGGGCCTTCATAGGCAGCATTTTAAAGGGATAGTTTAAAAAATGTAATTCTGTTATTATTTACTCACCCTGATGTCATTCAAAACTTAGTCTGGGGTATATGGCCAAAAATATTATCATTAATAATTTATCATCGATAATGATCATTATTTTTCCCCCACATATCATACAACATCAATATTTATCATGATATTTATTTACCATTAATGAGGAAGGAAATGATTTCCACATGTTTGTTAGACCTTGAGTATGAATGTAAACATTACTTCCTTGTCCACAATTAAACTCCACAGAATAAGCTACCTTTTAACTTAGGGCGCCATTAAATTTTTTTACTCTCCCTAAATTCTGTGTTTTCCATTTTCTTTTTGGATTCTGTGTTTTATGATTTAATACAAATGTATCATCAAAAATCATGTCTAATAGAATGAATCAATAAAACTTTAACAATTTAATCAATCTTTTAAATTGTAACCAAATTAATTTACCACAAAACATTGCATATATACTTATTTCAAACAGTGAAACTTTCATATATTCTAGATTCATTACATGTAAAGTAAAACATTTCTAAAGTTTTTTTGTTTTAATTTTGATTAGAGCTTACAGCTCATGAAAGTTAAAAATCCAGTATCTCAAAATATTAGAATATTTACATTTGAGTTTCATTAAATGGCCATCCCTACAGTATAAATTCCAGGTATCTCTTGTTCTTTGAAACCACAATAATGGGGAAGACTGCTGACTTGGCAATGGTCATGAAAATAATCGTTGACACCCTCCACAATGAGGGTAAGTCACAGAAGGTCATTACTGAAAGGGGTGGCTGTTCACAGAGTGCTGTATCAAAGCATATTAAATGCAAAGTTGACTTGAAGGAAGAAATTGGGTAGAAAAAGGTGCACAAGCAACAGGGATGACCGCAAGCTTGAGAATACTGTCAAGCAAAGCCGATTCAAACACTTGGGAGAGCTTCACAAGGAGTGGACTGAAGCTGGAGTCAGTGAATCAAGAGTCACCACGCTCAGACATCTTCAGGAAAAGGGCTACCAAGCCTCTTCTGAAAGAGAAACTACGTCAGAAGCATCTTACCTTGGCTAAGGAGAAAAAGAACTGGACTGTTGCTCAGTGGTACAAATTCCTCTTTTCAGATAAAAGTAATTTTTGCATTTCATTTGGAAATCAAGGTCTGGAGTCTGGAGGAAGACTGGAGAGGCACATAATCCAAGCTGCTTGAAGTCCAGTGTGAAGTTTCCGAAGTCAGTGATGATTTGGGGTGCCGTGACGTCTGCTGGTGTTGGTTCATTGTGTTTTATCAAGTCCAAAGTCAATGCAGCCGCCTACCAGGAGATTTTGGAGCACTATCTGCTGACAAGCTTTATGGAGATGCTGATTTCCTTTTCCAGCAGGACTTTAGCACCTGCCCACAGTGCCAAAAGTGGTTTGCTAACCATGATATTACTGTGCTTGATTGGCCAGCCAACATGCCTGACCTGAACCCCATATGGAATCTATGGGATACAAGAGAAAGATGAGAAACAGTCGATCCAACAATACAGACGAGCTGAAGGCTCAATAGTGCCTCAGCAGTGCCACAGGCTGATCGCCTCCATACCACACTTCACTGATGCTGTCATTAAAGGAGCTCCGACCAAGTATTGAGTGCATAAATGAACATATTTTAAAGAACTTGAACTTTTCTGTTTTTCAAATCCTTTTTTGATTGAGCTTAGGCAATATTCTAATATTTTGAGATATTGGATTTTTGACTTGCATGAGCTGTAAGCTCTAATCATCAAAATTAAAATAAAAACTTTTGAAATGTTTTACTTTACATGTAATGAATCTAAAATATATGAAAGTTTCAGTTTTTGAAATAAGTTACAGAAAAAATAAACTTTTTCACGATATGCTAATTTTTTTGAGATGCACCTGTATATATGTATATTAGGGATGTGCATGTCCATAACTAAGGCCGATGCGATACGCATCTCAATGCATAGCCAATGATACGATACACTGAAGATACATATGAAGCAGCTAGTGATGCGATACGATTCACCCCTATAACGATGCAGTGTGATTCGATTTCGATTCGATTCAACACAATGCGATTCGATGCAATTGAAAAAAAATATGATCGCTTTTATTTCTTTGGTTCAGACAGACAGCAAATCATAAATTAACTTATGTGTCTTCTGACTTCTAACGCCTCGAGGCCTGTTTCATAAAACAAGTTTACCAAATAGGCCAGGCTTATTTCAGTTAGTCTGACTCACTGTCAAATGATTTGGTTCCATAAAGCAAATTTAACAAAGATCAATCTCAGTCACTGTGGCTACTTATGCTGGAAAGCTAATCTGGTTCAGGGCAGGCAAACTGTCAGGCTAAGCTGAGCTCACTGACCAATAGGAATACAATGATATTACCACTGACTCTCTCACATACTAGCCTTTCTCTCTGGTTTTACAACAGCTGTACCTTTTATAGTTAGAACAGATAGCATTAGAACATTACAATTTAACATTGCTCTTTAAAGCATCAACAATCACTAAACTAAAAGTTAAAATCACTAAATTAAAACTACATTTTAACTGCTATAAGAAACACACATTAACTCATCTGAGCTTAGTAATTAGGACTGTATTAGCTTACATTTTATTTACCCATTACAATAGTCGCTTTACAGTTATTGCGATCATAAAATGCATATTTGACTCAGAATTATTGCACTCTGTTTAGCGCGCATGCGCGCTGCAGCGCTCGTCCACTCGCGTAAGCCCACTCCTGACAGCAAAATGGATATATTTGCATGACTTTCTAACATTTACAGATTAAAAATATACTCGTGACATGTCAGTTATGCACTGAGGAAAACAAAACATCTCAAATGCATTAAACAGCACATATATATTCGCTGTTTGCCATGGTGGATCGATTTGATCCATGATCGACATTAAAGGCTGCTTAAAGGTGCCATAGAATGGAAAACTGTATTTAACTTGGCATAGTTGAATAATAAGAGTTCTGTACATGAAATTAACATACCGTGAGCCTCAAACAACATTGTTTCCTCCTCCTTATGTAAATCTCGTGAATAAAAAAGACCACTGAAAAATAGGCGAATCAGAACATAACACCAACTGTGACTTAACAGTTGGGTTCACTAATAGTTATGCCCCAACATTTGCATATACCAGCCCATGTTCTAGGCCAGCCGGACCTGCACAGCCGAACCATCAGAAGTTCTGCAGGTATTGTGAAGAAACAAGTGAGGACAACAGAGAAAATGGCAGATCATGGAAATAAATGTTATGTTCCAGGCTGTGCAGGGGATGTGAAGTGCAGGGATGAGTTGGTGTCTGTATTCAGAAAGGCACGGAAAGCAAATAACGCGTTCTAATAAAATAACACAAGCCACTAAAGGGACATGGTTAGCTCCTTGCTAGTGGTAGCCTGTTACATTACAGTACATAAGATTTCACTTACCACATAAACAGAGTAAGGACAGATGACTGAGGATGATGGCGAATGATTTACAGATCCTGAGCACCACTGACAAGCATCTGATTTTGTAAAATGTGCGGTAAGTACTGCCGCTCCATAGTATAAACAGAGTTTGTGCGATCGCGAATCTCGAAAGCTAAAGTAAAAAGCGATCGTGCATTTGAAAGCAGTTTCAGTGCCCCACATATTAATCGCGGCTCCCTGATGCCTGCATTTTCTATACAGTATAATTACCCGACGATATAACTGCAAGAGAAAGTATTGAAATATATATTTTCCTCCCTGTGTTTCCTTACTGCTGTGAGCTAATGAAATGAGCCACACTGTAAAACAGCCAGTCAGAGCAGAGCTCAATATTATTATTCATGACTAGGGCTGTCAATCGATTAAAATATTTAATCACGATTAATCGCATGATTGTCATGAGTTAACTTGCGATTAATCACAATTTAATCACACATTTTTATCTGTTCTAAATGTACCTTAAATTAATACTTTTCATGTTTTAAATACTCTAATCAACATGGTCAATGACAAATATGGATTCTTTATGCAATATATGTTTATTATTAGTGAAACCATAGTTAACAGAGCCTGAAGACTAGACATGTTTCAAAGATCATAGATGTGTTTCAAAGAACACATGAAAAAAGAAATACCAGGTTCCCATTACTTCTCTTTCTTTGCACTGAGCAATTTACTTACACAAACCTGTTTACATTTCCGCATGACAGGGCATCTCACTTCTTCTGAACATGCAAAATGTACATTTATTATTTATTATTACATTTGTTTGCCTCTCTGTGCCCACATACTGTATTTTGATGCAGCTAAATTCTCAATAAAACAGTTTTCATTGATATATTTTACTGTTTCTGTTGTCAGACAACGGAATGAATATGAAATAGTGACTGAAATGTGACCCATAGGACTAAAAAACCAGCTCTCCCTTCCAAGATGTTAATCTGCACAAAAATCCTGATTTATAATCCAGCCATCGTCTGATAAAATCAAATAGGCTATACATAAGATAAAGACAATAGCTGTGCTGTGATTTCGGCTATACTTGCATGTTAAATTAGAGAAGCAACATAATATCTGTTTTAGCGCTGTTCCTCTCATCCGCGTGCTGAACACAGCAGATGCGGAGGGAGAGAGAAAGAGGTGTGTGCGCATCGGGAAAGAGAGACCTCGCGCTCGTGCAGCAGTACCGGCAAGTCTCAGAAACTAAATCAGATTTGGCCAAACCCTATAAAGATTGCTCACTAGGTGCTTTTTAAAAAAAAAATAATAATAATAAAAATAAAATAAATTAAGTTGTTGTGGTCTGAAAAGTCGCTAAGTTGGAAACATTGTCAGCATCTCCATCCATTTCCATTTCTCCAACTATAGTAGTACGGGCTAGGCCACGGGTGTCACGTTTGCTCGGGGGAGCAAGGAGCAAGGAGCGAGGAGACGAGGAGTTGAATTAAACAATAAACTTTAATGAAATCCAGGAGCATATGACACAGAGAACAGGAAGACCAGGTATGACGATCAGAATGACGATTAGCATGACGATTAACAGCAGACCCAGAGGCAGGGAAGCAGAGGACTTAAAAAGGGGAGACTAAACTAGATAATTAAACAAACACGGCTGGAGATAAATGAACTAATAATGACACAAAACGAGGAAAGGAACAGGAAGACCAAATAAGGGCACAAGAGGAAGGGAACAACAAGACACAGGTTATTAACGCGTTAACTTTGACAGCACTATTCATGACCCTTCCAAATAAGCCAATAACAGACCATTTCATTCTAGGGAGAAATACTAGGGTTGTAAATGTACATGTAAAACCGTTATTAACGCGTTAACTTTGACAGCACTATTCATGACCCTTCCAAATAAGCCAATAACAGACCATTTCATTCTAGGGAGAAATACTAGGGTTGTAAATGTACATGTAAAACCGTTTCTGAAGAATTTTTGCCCTTACCTAAGCCACATACCTTCTATGTAGATATCAGAGAACAATTTAAAATATTGTATCAATGCATTCCATAGCACCTTTAAGAATAAGCGTGCACAAATTAGTGAGATTGTGTGAACTTACATTGTCGTTTATAACCGCTTTGGCCTCAATTGATTTGTTAGGTTATTTCAAGTCAGGTTTTGGACTTTAATCCCCGCTTTTCCTCAGGTCTACGCAGTGGTGTTGTGATTCATCATATTCACATGCAGCGGTGATGAGAGAACGCGCTTGAGAAACAGTTTCGAGAGGAGAAATCAATCTACATATAAAATATTGGTCACAGATTATTGGTCAATTTCTAAACAATAAAAGTGTAGCGAATCCACTAGTAATTATATATAAATAAATCGTTTTTTACCGATGCAAATATGTTTGTCGTGAGGATCTTTGAGTTTTTAGTGTGTAGTTTTCAGTAGTTTTTCTCAAATGAAATGGTGAAAAGCTCATGAAGTGACTGTCAGAGCAGCTCTGAAGATGAAGGTCATGTGTTCATGTCCTCATACAGCATAGGGGGAAGGCAGACGCTGAAACACCGTGAACATCATGTATGTTTGAGTTTGTAATGAAACTACGCCACTCATGGACACAGGGATATGCAGAACATGCAGACTTACTAGCGACATGCACTAAAACTTTTATTTAGTTTATTTCTGTGATAGGCTGTTAGATTAATCCATATTGAATAAAAATCCAGAGCTTAGCATTGTTATCAACAGAAATTTTATCGCTCGGTATAATATAATTTTATCTCGATATGATATTTATCACACAGCTCTTATCAAAATCTGCATGACTTTCCCTTTTTTCCCTAAGGAATTCAACCAGAGTATTTTTGATAAATGTATTAGCTCTATTTTCCATGCAACTACTGTACTATTAATAGGGAAACTTTTTTTTCCCCAAAAAGTTTTATTCTCATTCATTTGCATGAAGAATACATGGAAATTCACAAAAATTGAGAAATGCAGATTGAATTCAGTTCTAAAACTAAAACTATTAAAACATTTTTGTTAATTGAAATAAAGCTGAAATAAAATAAAATAGGAATATTCAATGAAAACCTAAACCTTGGGAACTAACTGAAGCACTGAAGCACTAAAATTACTGAAACTAGAAATAAACAGAAACTAAAACTGAACTCTAAACCTAAAGCTGAAATAAAAATAAATTAAACCTAAATACTAATATTAAAAAAAGCCTATTTTATTCAACATTTGCGTCTATCTATATTTATGACTATTAGAGTATGGCATTGTTAGCTTAGCAACATGCTTAATAAATCAATCATCAAACTAACGATGAGCCAGGTCACCTGTGCGCTTCAAGTGCAGTGTGCAATTTGTATGAACAGGTTCAATGGTGCCTATGTGGACAAACAGTGAGATTTGATGAATGATGGTGCAGGATAAACACAAAGCAAGTTTTAAAAAAAAAATTAAAAATGTAGAGAGAGAAAGTGGGCACTTAGAGAAATAATCCCCTCGATTTACGTAGAGCCGATAGAGTTATCAGAGACTTTGTTGACAACATTCTTAATGCAGATAAGTGGGTTACGATTTTACTCGCATATGGCACAGACTGTGCCAGTCAAGACAGATTTTCAATACATGGGATGTTCTTCCAATCTATTCATAGCACAGGAGAAACAGTTATGTCTGCAGTTTTCCCGTAAAGCCACTCTGGCAGAAAAGTCAAACCAGTTCAGTGTCAAACCTCAGCGAAACGTGCCCAGAGATCCTAACTCACTTAACAGCAACATCATGCATAATGTGATAGGGTCAGTTTAATTGAAAATGATTTAAACAGACTACGATTTTTGTATTACTAACTCTCAAAAGCTGCTATACAAGCTCTTTCCTAGGCGTCACTGTTGAAATCGCAATAGGAAGTGAACTGAGAGAGGAAGGAACAGCCTGTCTGCAGTGGCTAGTGCTCAGGCTGCTGTGCAGGACAGCAGAGGAGAGATAAAGGTTAAGTACAGATCTACAGGGAGAGGAAAGCAGCAGAATACAGCAGCCTCACAGCCTGGCCTTTTGTTCAGGGAATGGATCATGCTGATGGATGGATCCAGAGAGAGCTTACGGGTGCAGGTCATTAGCAGCGAAACGTTAGCAAGGTGTTTTCTAAAAAAACACTTTGCTCGGGGGATACAGGGGCTTTATCTACAGAAAAAGCAGTGAAGCATCCTTTTAAGTCAAGTCGATATCACTCAGTACGTTTACATGCGCAGTTGTTTTTGTAGTTAAGCTACAGTCTTCATCTGTCTGGTCTTGAACAAAATACAATGCGTAATTGAATATTTGAAGGATTAAATACACGGTGAGCATCACCTTTGTATTTCGGCGCCACAAGGCTAATGCACATACATTCTGGACGAAGCTGAGATTTAGGGCCAGTTTTACTAATAGCTTATGCCAGTGCAAACCATCTTTTGGCGTTAAATTAGTACTGTCAGGATTTACTAAAGATGCGCAGTGACGAATTAGCGCTGAAAAGGAGCTTGACCTTATTATTATAAAAGTGAGTTTTGTGCCTGACCTTATTGAATATGCATTTGAGTTTCCCTTTCAGACACAAAATTTATGGGAGGAGAGTATTCAAATGAATCACGCAACGCGATTTACTAACGTTCGTGCTCGCCTTCATTTTTTGGCCTCCGGTTCTTGTCAATGTACTGTGGCTTCTTTATTTCTTTATTCTTTCTATGCTAATTTGTGCTGTGCTTGGTATATTGCGTTGGTCGATATCTAAATGAGATGTTGCGTCTGTGTTCTTTAATTTGTGCATTGTTGTTAAATCACCCGCAGAAATTTCCACACCCATCGGTGCTGTTTTGGAATTGCACTCTCACGCTAATTTGCCCTGTTTAGTAAAACTGGCCCATAGTTGCACTTCTAGTCTTTTAGATCGACTCAAAAAAAAAAAAAAAAAAAAAAAAACTTCAGACTAGAGGTTTGAAAAATCTGGCATTTTAAAGGACAATGTATGACTAAAATCGAACCGTTTAAAGTGCATCTAAATGGGGTCAGGTGTTTTTTTTTTTTAAGTAAAAAATTGATTTTATTCAGCAAGTTTGCATTAAATTGATTAAAAATGAGAGTAAAAAACATCTATAACGTTACAAGATATTTCAGTTTCAAATAAATGCTGTTCTTTTGAAGTTCCCATTCATTAAAGAATCCTGGAATGTATCACATTATCGACAAAACATATTATGGTATCCACAAAAATATAAAGCAGCACAACTGTTTTCAACTTTGATAAGAAAAAGAAATATGTTTCTTGAGCACCAAATCAGCATACATATTAGAATGATTTCTGAATGATCATCTGACACTGAAGACTGGAGTAATGGCTGCTTAAAATTCAGCTTTGCTATCACAGGAATAAACTACATTTTATAATTTATTAAAATAAAAAACTTATTTATCATAATATTTCATAATATTACTGTTTTTACTGTAATTTAATAATAAATGTAGCAAATACATGCAGCCGTGGCGAGCAAGAGACTTTCAAAAAAATTTTAAAAAATCTTACTGACAACATACTTGTAGACAGTAGTATACTTACTGATCTGGTTTGAACACCTTGAATATAGAGACTAAAGTGGAACTATAGGCGAGTTGAAATATAAAAATAAATACAAAAATAAAATAATAGATTTACGGAAATTAATAAATATAAAAATAAAATTACTAAATAATGGTAAAAAAATAGATATGAAATTGAAAGTTCACTAATTGGATTACTGTGCATATTTTTAAAGGTTGTAGTCCTTAAAATGTGTGCTTTTGGTGTGTATTTTTAGGGACACTGTGAGTGAATTTTATTATGGTGTGTTTGTGTTTTAAATCATAATTGGCCCTGTCAGCCATGCTCACTCGGTTATAAACACACACAGAGACACAGACACACAAAATGGAAACTTTCATTCAGACTGCCCTCATCTTACCCGTATCTCTTGGCGTTGCTCTAATCTCAGTACACAGACAGACACACACTTTACATACCCTCAGATAAACTTTAGAGTCCATCTCATTTTTCTGATTCATAAGCCATACAAAATCATCAAACAGCCTGTTATAGTGTCTACCGCCCATCAATTTCAGGAAGTGTAACCCCTCAGCCATCACAGTATGACACACCAGAGCATAATTTAGCAAACTCAAGCAGAACATATTGTATCTCCTCTCTGTACCTTGCTCAGCTCTTGTGCAATCATTTGGCTGATTCTAGGGAGCTTAAAGTAGCTCTCATCTAGAAGACACAAATTTTTCTCCAGCTTCATAAAAAGCAATAGGGGGTACCAATCCGACAGGCTAAGCTGGCTGCTCTGTCCTTAAACGCCCTGAACTGGCACTTGCAGACAAGAGAGTGGATGAATTATCATGGTTGGCACTCTTAGCCTTATGTGCCCTGGCCCCATCCCCAGAGTCCTGCTATGTCTCCCAAATAGCTCTCAGGAGCGCCCCCTGTTGGTGTCACCTTTTGAAGTGGCTGAGCAGGGTCCCAACCAGCTCTCCAATGCGGCTGTCCCCCGCTGGCACCATGCCCTGCAGGCACACGATTAGGTCCCGGTTGTCTTTGGTGTGGAAGACGACCAGCTGGTCTTTCCCAGGGGAAATGCTCACTCCAGTCACCTGAGACAGGAAGAAAGCGTGATGCAAGTTAAAACAGCACTCTTACAGACACACACCAGGCCAGCATGCACTAATAAGCTCTGCCATAATTTAGTTCTCATCATTGCGAACCTGCAAACAAGGGCCCTGGGTTTTGGAGGCGCACTCGCAGGAAACATTACACATCTGTTAGTACATCGAGGTGTGGGAACAAATCATAATTTACTGTTACAATGAACAAGATGAGACACTACTTCCAGAGCAGATGACCTTCAGAATCAGTTGTATAATTTATATACTATTTATTAATATTTTGAATTAACTTTAATTTATTTATTTTTTGTTTTATTTTCAGTTTAAGTTTTAGTAATTTTGTTTTGTACTTTGGCAATTTTTATTAGTTTTTTTTTTTTTTCTATTCAGCTTTAATTTATTTTTTATTAATGTTTAATTTTAGTATGTCAGCTAAAACAGAATTTTTTTTAATCTAATGTTTATATTTTATTTCAGATTTATTTCAACAAGTTTTTAAAATAGTTTTTGTTTAGTTAAAACACTGTTCAAAACAATAATTAAACATGGGGCTTATGATAACTAATGGGTTATTAGATATTTGATTGTGGTGGGTTGGTGTTTGGGAGTTTTAATTAAACCAGGTGTCAGAGCAGATTGCATAGATCAATGAGGTTACGTTGTTTCTATTATATGCATAATAAATTTAAAATGCTAGTCATATGGACAAGGACTTAACGTCAATACAACTCAACTATGATTATATTTCTTTCAATATATGAATTAAATTTCATTTTCAAAATGAATGAATGAATGAATGAATGAATAAATAACAATAAAATAATAAAAATGTTGCAATTCGACAGGAAAAACGGGCAAAGACAGAAAGCACCCTATAGACTGGTCAGCAAGTCTCTTAAAAAAAAAATCAATAAATAAATAGTCAATCTTTATGGAATGGCAAGGCAAGCTCAGGTTGGAAAAATGGGGGGAAAAAAAAACAAGATTTCATGATTTTTATTATGTTGCTCTGAAAAACATGTTTGAAAATGATTCTGGAAAAAATGATTAGGCTGCTTGTTTATAGTCATGAGTATTCATTTTAATGGTCACCACTTGACAAAAACTGTCATAAATGTTTTTCAAAAATGTCTGAAACTAACATGAATAAAAAGATTATATTTCCATGACCTCATTTTAAAACTACATTTCCAGACATCCTTATTTGACCCATAAACAAGCTAGCCTCAGTACACAACTGCTCTTATCAGGATGAAACACTTGAAAATAAGATGCAGTTTCCTTGAGGTAAAATTTCTTTGTCTTTCATCCTCTTCACCTCTCTATCTTATTCACCCAGATAAGGGCTAGGATTCAACGAACACAGTCTGGGCTAGGGTAAAACTGCTAACAGCTAGGGTACCGATTCCCCCGTGGATCAGTATTCTCTGGCAAAAACCACTAGCTGAATAAATTAAGAAACCAAGGACTCTACACTACACTGTCAATACCATTTATCTCGCCCTCATTTATCTTAAAATAAAGCTCGGATGGATGGGAACCATCTCCACCATGTCTAAGACCTTGATGATTGCCTCACAGAAAAAAGATGCAGGATGGCGACAGCTGGTGTGATCAAATTAGGACCAAATGATATGAGATGCCGGATATGAGTAATTTGTCACTTGTGCGTAAATATTTAAAGAACAGTTATGAAAGACAAATGTGAGTAGTCATACGTGACACAGATGACCAGGCCAGAACAGGTTGTGGTATACTGATATCCACATAATGCTTGCAGAAATATGGATCAAGCACCCCTGGTTTCTGTAATCGGTAGGGAATGAGTCACATTACCATTGACTTCCTGTGTTCGGATGTGATAGAAGGAATGGTATTGCTCCTGCTGTTTAGTCAAAGATTCATTATGTAAAAGCCATGCAGTGTGATTTTGTGCACTATAAGGCAGTGGTTTGAGGTAGGGCTGGGCAGTAAAACGATAAGGATAATTATAGTGGTATAAATTTCCTTGATAAAACGATAACAAGAGTTCAATAAATGTTCGATATAATGTTAATGCGCCAAAAGCGGAACGAAACAGTGCTACTCATTTGAACCGCGACACATGGAGCATTTATTCGCTCAGCTCATAGTTCAAAAGGCAGCGCAGCACAAGAACACTAGAGCAGATTCGTTTACTCGCTGATAAGTCTCGGTCACACGAGCACTAAATAGCTTTGTGAGATCCAGTGTGAAGCGCTAGAATTCAGCAAAGAACACAAATGTCTCGGTGATTTAACCTAGTTTAAAGCCAGATGAAACTGCCAACAAACAGGAGAAACACTGCTCAACGATAGGCTTTTAAATCTACAAATCGCCATCATTTACCATTGATTTAATGTAGTAACACTATCTGCACCATGGTATTATGTTAGAAATGTGGGATATAATTACAGTATTTTTGTGATTAAGCTATAGTGTTTGTGCATACTAAATATATTTAGAACACTATTTTTCATACAAATGCATAAATTTTACACAAATACACAAAAGCGTTTTATTTCAGATAAATGCTGATCTTTGGATATTTCTGTTCATCAAAGAATCCTGAAAAAATTTACTCAACTGTTTTAAATATTGAGAATAATAATAATAATAATAATAATAATAATAATAATAATAAATGTTTCTTGAGCAGCAAATCAGCATATTAGAATGATTTCTGAAGGATCATGTGACTGGAGTAATGATGCTGAAAATTTAGCTTTGATCACAGTAATACATAACACTTTACAATATATTTAAAATATATTCAAATAGAAAAGAAAACTATATATATATATATATATATATATATATATATATATAAATAAATAAATAACTTACAACAATATATAAATATACAACTTTTGACTGGTATTTGCATACACACACATATATACACACACACACACACACACACACACACACACACACACACATATATATATATATATATATATATTGGGGTTGGGGGCCTCAGATTGGGAACCACTGCTATAAGGTACATATATTCTTCTTCCCTTTCTATAGTACTACTGGGCAATTTTATTATCATTTCTTATTATAATGCAGAGATAAATGACCCAAACAAACGGCATTCAGGAAAATAAAGCGAACATAAAGAGGTCTATGAAGAGAAAACAGAGACTTCAACAGGAGAGAAGAAATTAAAACAAAGAAACCCTACAGAAGTGTGAAGACACACACAAGCCCGAGCAGAAGGAACACACCGAGGGGGCAAATTTGTGCACATGCCGGAACGATACTAGACATCAGCTGATCTCCCCTCCCGCTCCGTCACCATGACAACCCCATCCCCTGGGATGTTGGCATGACAACGGTGGAGGAGGAGACGGATGAAGGAGGAGGAGCGTAGCTGAGTTGCAGAGTGGATTGTTTGGGGGGGAGGAGATTAACATGGTGTTTATTTATTTATTTTTGGGATATTATCTCAGTAATGTTTTTTTCTAGGACATGGTTCCAGCCCAACCATTTAATAGTGCAATCGGTGTCCTTGATATCCTTTTGTCTTTGAGGTGTTAGCTGTCACATAAATCATTTTATCCATTTCCCTGACCTGTGCATTCTGTGACACTGGAGCAATAAATAAATGTGAGGGGCAGGAGAGGTTCAGCTGGGCAGTGACCAGAGATGTTAACTAAAATCAAGAGATGTTAACTGCTCTTTTCCAGCATCCAGAAAGCAATCAGAGATTTACTTACAGAGGCTATTTCTGATTCAACCCACTGTACATAGCAATAAAACCCTTTAATGTTTCTGTTGTATGAAGAAATTCAACCATGTCAAGAAATTTCATTTTGTGTCACTTTCATAGCTCACTTCTCCCACTACTATTGTTAAATTAGATTAATTATGGTCACACTTTATTTTAAGGTCCAGTTCTCACTATTAGCTAACTATTAACTATGACTTTTGCCTCAATAAACTCCTAATTTGCTGCTTATTAATAGTTAGTAGTTGTTAAGTTTAGGTATTGGGTAGGATTAGGGATGTAGAATATGGTCATGCAGCATGTGTTTTATAAGTACTAATAAACAGCCAATATGTTATTATTAATATTATGCATGCTAGTAAGCAACTAGTTAATAGTGAGAATTGGTCTCTATACTAAAGTGTTACCTTAATTATTTATATAAAAATCATCCTACACTACAGTTCAAAAGTAAGATATTTTTGTGAAAGACATTCATACTTCTATGCTGCAAGGATGCAATTCATTGATCAAAAGTGACAGTTAACACTTTCATTTTAGTAATACATGAGTAGAAATTCAAAAGAACAACTTGACCTGAGACAAAGGGCTTAACCTGAGCCATTTCAAGCAAAATCGAAAAATAATTTAGTGTAAAGCTGTTATGTAAAGTGACCATGAATGAAAAAACTAGATGTTCTACCAGCTTTAGCATAGGATGAAATGTTTCAGGTTTACAGATTAAAATAGACTTTATCAACCATGGAAGGATATAAACAGAATCCAGTTTGATTTAACTATGAGGAAAATACTTGAAATAACTGTATTACAGTACTACAATCTGAATAATCACCAAATAAACTGTTCTTAAAATTTAGTTGTGACTTCTGGAATTGAAGAATGTGATTCTCTTTAATCACCAAACAGCATTTGCACTCCAAATCTGACTGACAATTATATTCTGCTGCTGTGAAAGCAACTTATGATATCAAAGAGGTAGATATTTACATTATAGAGTGGGATGCTCTTCATGGGCTTGTACTGCTTGACGGGGTCCATTTTGTAGAGGTGACGATCAGTGATGAGCAACGCCCGATCCTCTGCTTTATTGAAGCGATTGATCTGTTGAGACAATAATATTGAATAGGTTAACTTTACATGCAAATCAAACATCTGATACTGCAGCAATGATTCACGTAACAGTCTGTCAGAGAGGACTCAACCGAATATAATGAAGGACGTACCTTGCGGACATTGCAGGAGAAGAGGACTCTCATGAACTTATCTTTCCTCTGCAGATCACTGGAAACAAGAGTAAAGGAAGACGCTGTCCCAGGACTGTCCTTTTTCTAAGAACAGAAAAAACATTGTGTTAAACATTGTAAATTAAATGTATTATAACTTATTTTAAACCAGATGGTTTTAAAAACTAACCAGGTAGTTGCCCTCCCAGGCTCTCTGCAGTCCGAGATCTGCTCTCTGCCCCTTCAGAAACTCTAATGTAGCTACTTTAGCCCTGATCTGCACCGTCTCCTCTGGAGACAGGTCTTTAATGAGCGACCAGGCCCACCATCTAAAATATATCAAAATAAATATGCATAAACATAAAGCCATTGCCTGCAACATAAATTGTAATGTACACTGTAGCTTAAAATGTCCACATAAATATACTGAAACCACATTGGAAATATGGTATTCAGCATTTAAATCAAATGTAAACAAAGAAGTATTATCCAAAAAATGAGAAAGTACTACCTGAGAATAACCACTGAAAAGAATAATAATAATAATAATTACAAATATTTGCATGTTCACCATTCTCTGATATAAGTTAAAGGAATATTTTTGCGCAATACTTTTCATTTTTGGCTGAACTATACTATACTATTTCAGAACATATAATTTGCATCTTAATTTTGCAATGAAAATGTATTTAGCAGTAATATATACATCCATGACAGGGTGGACATATCTTATGATTTATGCTTCAAATAATGGCCCATAATTATCTAAAAAAAAATGTGTGGGAGCTCAGCTAATAATGTTTCTATAGAACTTGAGTGTCTACTATTTATGACATGACAAAGCGAATGGGAAATTGAAACCAAAATTTTTGAGTATTGTGAGGGTTGAAAGGCACTCTATGGTGATACTGACCCATATATATATCTATGGTGATATTAGAGTGCCTATATATATAAGGCACAAAATAAATGCTGAGAAATAATGAAATTCATGTTAACTTTTTTCACTCAAGCTGTTATACTGATAATATAATTTGTATTGAAAAAACACTTACATTTTTTTAAATGCCAAAAAATGTCATATTTTAGCTGTGTGACTAGAAATCTAAACACCAGTAATGTTATTTTGACTTTCGGGTTGTTTTCTGCATTGTTTGCAGGGTCAGAGCTGTGTTAAGGCTCTTGTGAATAGATCTCCAACAAGACTTTGATCCAAAGATCAATAAGTGCTTCAGGCAATAACAACAGCCCTGTTGAACGCAAGAGAGCCTTTCCTTACTTAAAGACCCAAGAAATACACAAGCCTATAGCAAAAAAAACAAAACAAAAAAAAAAAAAAACATTTCCTTGTCCAACAATGATAAAGAGCTGAAAGCATCGGAGTGAGTCAGAGACATTACATTGTTATGGTAACATTAGGCCAGACTGTGTTCCCTGCCATACGGCTGACATTAATGCAGCACAGCTGGAGTTATACATGACTACCCCATGAGTCACACAGAGCACCAGTGAGCCTGTCCACTTCCTGTCCTCTGTAACTCTGACCTGTTATAGATGTTCCTCAGTGCCTCCTCAAACTTGCGCAAGACCTTGGGCGGTGTGGGCCACTTCACATGTTTGCCGTGATCCTTCATGCCACGCACGTTTTTGAAGCGTCGGTTGACCTCACGGATGTAAGACTTAACCTTGTATCTTCTGTATGCCCGGATGATGATGAGGGCGGCACGCATGCGGCGGTAACGCATTCTGGCCAGTGTTCCACGCCACACCTGTGTGGAAAAAGTGACAGAAAAGAGTGTGAAAGATCATAATTAATATTATAACCTAATCCAAATATTACAATATGTACTATCTCAAGGCAAATTAAACAATTTTCACTCAAAAATTGCTTTTTAAATAACCTTTTTTGATTAAATTTGAATGAACATTTGAATAATGCTATTTGGACTACAATAAATATATATGACATGAACAAATATTTACTACATTTAGGGCCGGGTTTACTAAACTACACTCTAAAAAAAAAAAAAAAAAAAAAGGTTCTTCAGGGGTTCTTCAGCGGTTCTTTGGGGAGGTTGAGGTGCTATATAGCACCGCTACCGTATAAAGAACCTGTTAAGCCCCTGTATAGTTCTTCAGTGGTTCTTCAGTGGTTCTTTGGGGTGGTTAAGGTGCTATATAGCACCACTGCCGTACATAAAGAAGCCATTGAGCCAGCCATTAAGTTTTTTTAACTGTGTTTGCACTTGGATGGGATTAATCCAGAACACAAATTCCAAGTATGGGTTACCATACTTGCCCACACCTCACTTTATTATACTCCAAATTCTGTAATTGCAGTAAATGAAACAATTTACTAATTGTACATCAGATTATAATTTATAATATGTATGTATATGTATATGTATATGTACATGTATATTATATATATATATATATATATATATATATATATATATATATATATATATATATATATATATATATATATGTATATGTGTGTGTGTGTGTGTGTATATATACACACATATACACACACACACACACATATATATATATATATATATATATATATACACACACATACACACACACACACACACACACACACACAGAGACACAGACACACACAATCTTTTTTTTATTTAATGAACAATTTAATGAACACACAAAATAAAATGTCTCTGTAACTCATTTACACATACCATATAAAAGTAAAATCAGTAAAGAGTTAAAGCTCTGGTGTTGAATTATCCACACGTTTTTGTTTTTCCTCAAATTTCAGACCCATCACATTTACGTACTTTGCGCGCCTAAACGGGCTGAAACTTTGCTCAGTCACCATTTTCTTTGACCCGCAAATCGCGACGCGGAGCATACGAGGGCGGATAATACAGTAATAGTGTTTTATGTTATTCACACAGTATTAATTTTATAACATCACACTGTTTTAGAATGATATTTATGTGCTGTATGTGCGGCTCGCGCCTCGCGGTGCGGACGAGGAGGTTGCATTTTAACAGGGAAACACTGAAAGTAAGTGTTTTATCTCATTCACAATATGTATTTTATAACATATTGGTTTGATATTTATATGCTATGCACGTTTAAACGGTCTGAAACTTTTCTCTCAGACGACATTTCCTTTGACTCACGGTGTAGACATGGAGGATTTAACAGAGAGAACAATGAAAGTAAGTGTTTAGTCTCATTTACATATGTATTTTATGACGTTATATTATTTTATAATGATATTTTTGTGCTGTGCAGTCCTAAACTTTTCTCATAGACATGATTTTCTTTGACTCGTGATACTGAGAAGACAAAGATGTTGCTTTTTGGAAAACACCAAAAGTAAGTGATTTACCTCATTCACAATATGTATTTATAACATCATATTGTTTTACAACTACAGTTATGTGATATGCGCTCCTAAACTTTTCTCGGAGAGACATTTGCTTTGATTCACGATGCTGAGCAGGCAAAGAGGTTACAGTTATCAGCAAGAGACCTAAAGTAAGTGTTATACCTCATTTACAGTGCTTTTTGTAACATCATATTGACAAAACAAACCACTGTAAACTCCCCAAATTTAAAATGGTAATATAAGTCATTGGTTCTTGCATGTCTCGTTAACAAATATCATATCATATCATATCATATCATATCATGAAGCTTGTACATTGAGTTATTTTGATGTGTCAATTTACTAGGTTTGAGTGCTATTTTCAAATATTCATTTGAAATAACTCTTTTCAGTATACTCAAACTTTATATATTGAGTAAGTTTTTTTTTTGTTGTTGTTTTTTGTTTTTTTAAAGTGATTTTGTCACCTCACAAGATATGACACATGACTTACATAAGCTACTTTTAACAAGTTTTTGTGGGTGCTTTTTTTAAGAATGTGTTTGTGTTCATCAAAAGTGAGTTATATGGGTTTGGAATTAGATTTTTGAGTAAATTATTCCTCTAATGTAATGTTGTTACAGATGGGTCATGCTGGAATAACTGAAAAATCAAAAAGAAATGTGTTTGAGTATAAAATCATCAGTACATTGTCAAGTTGGATGAAAAGAGCTCGTTAACATTTTTAGGACACATAACAGACATGGGTAAGCTACATTTCCATATTTAAGATTATTGATGGTCATGCATAACTTTTTGATCATTAATATTTGTTATTTGCCTGTTATTATTATAATTAGAAGTCTGGACTGTTTCTAGTAGGGCTGCCCTCTACTAAAGATTTTCTAAAGACTGTTGTGTTTTTTTTATTTTTTTTATTTTTATTTTTATTTTATTTTTTTTACATTTTACTGACAGCCCCCATTTTTAACAATTTAACTACCCCAATCGGTTGATGCTGGAGAAAACTAACAAAGCATCAGGGAACATCTGGATGTAATGAAGGAGGAAACAGAAGCTTAGACCAAACATAGAGCTCCTCAAAGAAAGGATGGTGCTGATAAAATGCTATCAGACAAATTTTGTGTCCAAATATAGCACAGAGGAGACTCTCTCTGAGTTCTTGTGTTTCATACTGGCCAAAATGCCCAGTACAGTAGTGTGTTAATTGCCTCCTTATTTAATTTTATGAGTTATGACTATATTTTAATACATGTCTTTCCTCCTTTGCCTTCCTCTTAACATTAGCTCCTTTTGGATCTGTGAGACCACGTCAATGTTGATGTGGACCAACAAATTCTCACACAGCTCTCTGTAATGACAACCCAAATCCTTCAAGTTTCGCGGAGTCTCCTGAAAGAGAAGTTCAGGTGCATGATTGATGACTGTGAAGATGGCAGACTGAAAAAAGGTAATTAAATCATTACTGTAACACACAGTAAAAGCATCCACCATGTTATGTTAAACTAATGAGGTTATTTTGTTTAAAGGCCTACAGTTGGAAGCAGCTATTCTGCTCTTGCCTTCTCTGTTCAAGGAGGACCCGGGGTTCTGTCTGAAGTTGAGGTGAGCCATGAACAGTTGACTACAGTATGTGAAACACAATCTAATCAAAGCACTACACTTAATGCACATTTTGTTATTCAGATGATTTCAATGCAAACAATAGTTTTTTGTTTGTTGGTCTACACAAAACTATGCTATCAAATTGAAGAGAAAATTTTGTTCATTTTCACTTCATGGCCAAAAGTATTTGAGCAGTTGTATGACAGTAGTTAAAATTAATTTAACTCATAAGGTTTGCCTTGCAAATAAATATGAGAAGATGGTTAATGCTATTATACCCTCTCCCCAGGGCCATTCTCAGACCAGCCCATCCCAGCACCTAAGATGAAGCTTAAAGGCTGTAGGAAGGGTCATCTCGTGCAGTATGACCACATTGTGCTCACGTTGGATGGACAGTTAATCAAAGGAGAGCGAGGACATCTCGACGGCACTGGAACTCCTCCTGTGTGTATATTTTGTGTTTGGAATCCAGTATCCTAAAGCAGCGGTTCTCAATTCCAGTCCTGGAGACCTGCCCCCACATGTTTTGCATGTCTCACTTATTTAACACACCTGATTCAGATCATAAGCTCGTTAGAAAAGAGCTCCATGAATGAACTGTGCTCTGACTGACATGGTCCCTACACGGAACATTCATTCATAGATTTACACTACTTCCTGTCACTGTAAGTCAATATTCTCTATTTCTGGGCCTCTTCCAGGTCTAGTTGCAGTTTCTATTGTTTTTTAAATCCTGAAGGACTTACAAAAATGTTAGTACGCTGTTGACAGTGAAAAAGTGAAAGATACTGCAGTACTTCAGAATGTACAAATTAGTTTGCGAGTGGTTGTGTATTATTAATTTTCAGTAATTTCACTCACTCACTATTAATGTTAAAAAGACTAAATTTTCCAAATAAAGTAAAGAACTAATGTAGGCCTAAGACCGTAGGTGAAAAAGTTACCTGATTACAGGGCTACAGTATATATATGTAAATCAGGACTCTCTCTTCTTAAAAAATTTACATATTTCAAGCTTGTTGCATTATTTTGTCTGTGTATAAAACAACAGCTCCCCGTAGATTGTGATGTTGTATATATTATGTATATTCCCAGGCTTGTCAGCACTCATTTTATTTGCTCCTGAAAGAAATAAATTAAAATGTTTTGAAAGTGGGATGTATTTTGTTTCTCAGTAAGCATTTAGTACAGGAATTTGAATCTTTAAAGCTGCAGTTCGGTAAGAAATGATTAGTTATCATTCATCTTAAGTAAAAGTGTCAATGTAGAAGCAAATTGGCTCATCTATGGTAGTCATATATGGCACCCCTAATGGTTCTGTGTAACACATTTTGACAAATGTGCTATTATGCTTCTTATCTTTAAGAATATGTGCCATATAGTACCAAAAGAGGTTCCCCTATGATAACAAGCCAAAAAAAACACTGTTGAGCACCATTTTTGTTGAATCAATAAAGTGCTATATGGCACCTCTTATGGTTCTACATAGCACCATTTGACAAAGGTGCTATATAGCACCTTTAAAAATAGGTGCTAAATAGCACTAAAAGTGGTTCCCCTATGATTACAAGCCAAAGAACCACTTTTAGTGCAATTTAGCACCTTTTTTTTTTTTTTTTTTTTTTTTTTAAAGAGTGTAGCGTTAGATTCCATAAGAATTCCATAAAAGGTGGATGATTTTTCCGGCCGATGGGAGAGGAAAATTCTGCGTGTGCTTTACTGACAATGCGCACATTAAAGAACACAGACGCAGCCAGATCATTTGCATAATGACCAGCACAATCTACTAAGTGCAGCACAAATTACCACCTGCTTTATTTTGGGCATTAAATAATGGCGCAAATATCAGTAATTTGACGAGCGTAAACGTTAGTAAATCGCATTGCGTGATTCATTTTAATACTTTCCTCCTATAAATTTTGCGTCTGAAAGGGAAACTCCTACAAATGCATATTCAATAAGGTCAGGCGTAAAAATAACAGTTTAAATGTCTTTTCAGTGCTAATTCTTCACTGCGCGTCTTTAGTAAATCCTAACAGTACTATTTTAACACCAAAAGACTGTTTGCACTGGCGCAAGGTGTTAGTAAATCTGGCCCTATAATTTTAGACAAAAGACTAAAACTTAAAAAGAGAAAAACTCCGTAACCTGATAAAGTCTATTTTTTTTAGCTGTAACTGAATACAGTTACATTTTTCCTTGCATCCAGATGGATAATGTCATTTCAAGTATTTCCGTTACTTCAAGTCTAAATATGGCAATTTTATGTTGTTTATTTTTGTATAAGAATACCCCTGGTAGAGATACAGTATACCATGATGCCAAATATAACACATCTGCTCCTGTGTGGAATATAGCTAGACTCTCTAATGATACATATAATCTGATCTGTGGCACACAAAGTGCATTTCTGAGGGTGTAAGGCCTGTCTTACACATCAATAATAGATGATAATGGACCTCTGGGGAGCTGTTTGAGTGGCTCAGTACTCAGTAAAAATCCCCACCATATGTTGAACCCAGTTTACACTGACTCAGGTCACAGGTGGGAAGAAGTGAAAGGAGCCTTATGTCTGGCAAATATGGCATCATTAACATGTGTGGTTAAACTTTAAATGTTGTCCAAAGACATCAATTCCAATATCCTTTTCCATAATATTATGAGGATGCTGCTTTTGGTGAACTGAACTGTCACCACAGATGCCTCATGCATGCATTACACTGTATTCGCTTTAAAATTCAGTGTAAAATAAAATACAAATCAGCACCGTAGTGTGGGCGAGACTCCCTACATGGTCTTTAGTCTTTGCCTGTGCTAGCACTGACCTCAAGAAACAACTTGTCTTTGAATTGCTGTGCTACTGTGACTGAACCCATTACGTAACTTAACCATATGACTAATGCAGAGGAGTGAAGAAACAGCAAGGCTCCACATTCATACTCAGCAAATCTGTTACCAGAGGTCCTACATCACCAAACCGATGTGATGTACATGATGTACACTTGTCATTTCTAAACACAAACCAATGAATCAGTCTGAAAGAAAAGTAGCGCAATTCAAAGAATAACTTATTGATATTATTGATTAGGCATTAATTATAATGTATTATCGAGTGCATAGTGGTAATTAGCTTTGCTACACAGAGGTTGAAGGGTCAATTTCAAATCTTTACAATGCTGCATGTTTCCCAGATTTGCATTCTGGGTTTAAAACATTTTGAAATGTGCTTTAACTACACAATTACCTTTTTTGGTTCTAAAGTGGATAGGAATGAAGCTGATGATAATTTGCAATTTTAATGTCTAAACGTATTTACATATTACATAATAAAGAAAAAGCTTATTGCATAACCTATTGTTTTTGTCAGGCTAAATATCTGAACAGATGTTTTTAGACTGTTTCTGTTCAAGAGGGTGAAAACGATTCTGAATTAATTCTTGACTAAGACATGTACCGTGAGTAAATGCATGTAAATTTAAATCGAGTTGCAGAAACAACTACCTTCATACATTGTGTGCAATGCACACTTAGCCATGGATTTTTATGGGTGAACTATAAGAGTAATGCAGCAGATAACTCTCATCATATCATATTAACAAATAAATGTTGAAAATACCCAATATTACAAATATTCCTAACAAAAAATCTACTTCATTTTAATCACAACGAACAGTTTTGGGAAGAAACTAAGTTACATGTAACTAAACTACGTAATTTAATTACAAAATAAATTACAAAATAATTGTAATCAGTTACAGTTACTGAGAAAAACAAAGTATAATTAAATTACAGTTACTAATGAAAATGTTGATTACAAAGGGGGTTACATCTGAATATTTTTTCACGCACACCCACATACAGATTTAATTGATTTCTTTCATAAATTGTAGTGATTGGTCTAAAATATGTTTCAGGAGTTTAGTACACAGAATAGGAGACATTATTATTTGATAACTGTTTTATTCCCTATTTGGGTTTATGTACATGCTTTATTTTTTTAAGATTAACTGTCTTTCCAAGCCATTGTTAGATGCCAGTGTTTCCCGTCATAACTAAAGATTTGATTTCAAAAACAGTATCATAGCTACTAAACTATTTCTTGTTATGGTTTCAAATCTGTATTTAACCTCAGAATGATCTCAAAGTAAAAAGAGGTGCTAAAGACTGATTTTGTAGTGGCTGTGCTTTAAAATTACATTATTATAATCTTAATTCAAGTGATGAAGGATATCGAAAGTCTGAGAGTAATCAGTGTTAAATACTACTGTAACCCTGTTTGGTTTGAAAATGATTACCAGTTGAAAACATTAGAAATGTAAAAAAGTAATCAAAAAGTAATCAAATGTAATCAGTTACATTACTTTAATAAAGTAATTGACATAGTTACACTACTTTTTACATTTTAGATAGGGTAACTTGTAATCTGTAACCTATTACATTCCCAAAGTAACCTTCCCAACACTGACAACCAATATAGCAGAATGTCTAAGTGAAATCAGCCTAAGCTGTTCAAATTGTGTTTATGCTCATTTAGAGAGTTGACGCTGACTGCACATTCACACTGTCCATGCTGATGACATTGGAAATGCTTAAACAGTGGGGCGGACAGACGGTCTGTGTTTGTTTTTAGAGAGGATAGTGGTAGTAGACAACACCCGGGGGAATGTGGGTAAATCAGGCCAATAACAGAACCTCAACTCACCCCCCCCAGTCAGCTTGTCTGAACCCCAACTCACCCAGTCAGCTTGTCTGATCAGCGTTTAACAAACCCAGCACAATACCGCCTCTTCGTAGCAAATTTCCACACTCATCAAAGCCAAACTGGAGAAAGCTAAGACAAAGAAGTCTCATGTAATAAATAATTAAAGCATAAATCTTTCAATCAAACCCCATTGTTTAGCATTTTTTCTTTTTAATTTTCTTTTCAGGGCTGCCGAAAAATTTTCATTAAAAAGAACAAGTGTGACAGGATAAGATCTACGTATTTTAATGACTGTTACTGCTGTGCAAACAGCTTCTTTGAGGTGAAATGTAAAAATGAATAAAAAGTGGCTGTTTGAATCTCTCGCCCTGCAGAAAACGGGACAAAGAAATTTGAGCAGAATCTATTCAGATGTGCCATATCAGGTGTCAAAAGGCAATTACAGATGGCTGACAGAATGTGGTGACTTATCATTAATCAGAGACGCAGGGAGGCAAATCCCGCAATCCCTCAACACACACAATTTCACACACTGGCAGGACAGAATCATGGTTAGGGTATGTGACAAAGTTAAACGCATGCCCAAAAGATCCTAACCAGAGACAACTCCACGAGACGGTGGGGGAGGAAGACATGAAAGGAGCCATTTTCATAAATCAATACCATGTGCTTGGTAAACCATTGACTTGGTGATGGAACCTCCATCTTCTCTGTGTCCTCTGGCAGACTGTTGGACTACTGTGTGTGTGTGTGTGTGTGTGTGTGTGTGTGTGTGTGTCTGGGGTAGATGTAGGGGTGCTGCCACTTTCTCAGCCAAATGACAGCAAGGCTCCTATTGCAGCTGTCACTTGCTTCACATTTGCCTGCTGTAATAATTATCAAAATTTTTATATTTTCTGAATAAAATGCGAGTGGTGCAAAATTAGGGTGCAGCTTTGCATTTGCTAATATGTTCTGAGTATTTACAGCATGTTGTTATGTGGTTATGAAGGTTTTCTGGATGATTGCTAGGTGGTTGCTTACTGGCTTAAGACAATACTTAATTTGAGTTAAGTAGAGTTGTTCAATTAAGCACGAGAAACTGCAGCGATGGAAAGTATTTTACTTTTATTTTTTCATCTGGGAAACTTTTTACTTCACTTCACTCCAAAGCATAATATTATACATTTTACGCCACTACATTTTATAAAAACATATTGTTACTTATTATTTTGAAATGAAGAAATCAGCATTCCTATTTGTGCATGAGCTGATTGCATTTAATTAATTTGCAAATTTGACTAATCTGATTTCAGCTGTTCTCGAGTCAACAACTGATTCAATGAGCTTGTCAGAGAGCATCTCTAGTTAAAAAAATCAGACAAAATATTGCTACTTTGTAGTGGTTCTAAAGTACTGTAAAGATATATGTAAAAGATATTTTGATATATTATATTACTTTATTATTTGCCCAGATGAATGACTTTGAGCACATCTGAAATGTCTCTTTTCAAGGACAGAATGGTAAAGCACCTTCATTAGATGCAGTACATATCCATTTCCCACTTTGCCAGTGATGGCGTGTCCCCATTAACTGTTGTCTCTTGAGCCGTCAGGATGGGGATATTGCAATCGTACATCATAGAACCAGGCGTACATTTCACAAAGACCTATATGACAAGTATAAAATGGAAAAAAGCCCCAGTTGGCTATGCTGAGTAAAAGATGCTTCATTTTTCTATAAAACAGTGTTCGCTTACCACTGAAATCTGACATCGCAAAAAGAAGAAGATGCTGCAGGAAAGATCTGAGCAAAAACAAACAATCCTAGAGGAGGCATAAAGGATTTATGGGATAAAATATTCGAGATTTATACTGGGAGTCTGACATCTCTGTGCATTGAGTGTTTGTTTGCCTCAGCAAATGCAATAAAATCCGCATTGTGTTTGGAAAGTAGTCTTAAATCTGTTCAGAAATTAGTGATATGGGATTTAACTCAGTCCATAAAATAAACAGAGAGCTTCTCTCATAACAGAAATCACAAGTAACATGGCCGATTGATGTGGATGCTGAGGCTTATTAAATATTAATTAAAAGGGAGGAAATTCATGAATAATGTATCAATGTTTGTGTTTTGTACTGCTGATCCGATTTGCTTCAAATTACCTCCATTCAAAGCCACATCTTGCTGATGAACAGAACAGAGGGTCGTACAACGAGAAACAGCAAGACGTCTTGCATCTACCCAAAGGAGCTCGATGACAGAGCAGAGGATCCTGGGTATTTTCATCACCTACGGGAGAAGCACTAAAGCGTAATGCCTTAGAAATGGCAGTGGAGTGAGGGGGCGGAGGAAGGCAATGACACAGAAAAATGGCTGGGAATCTGTGAAGGAGTGGTGGGGTGAGACAGACAGGAAATCAGTGAGGAAAAAGTGGGAGGTGAAGAATAACTGAGCATTGATTGGGGGATTGTGAGTTCTTTTGGTTTATGAGCTTGAGAAAGATGAAAGATAAATGCATGCCCATGAGCTATGCACTGAGAAATAAGAGACAAAGAATAAGAGGAAGCAGAACTCAAAGGCCTACAAACAAGGAGATTCATAGAGACGAGCAGTAGCATTTTTAAATTGGGTTCACTGGGAGCCTTTGGCACAAATGCTGGAACCACTGGCAAAACTGGCAGACTTGGCACAAGTCAAACCAGTCTGCCATATGCTGATAAAGGGATTGTGCGTGAAAGAAAGATGATCCAAACCTTAAGACACACATGTGAACCGTTTCAGTGTTTTAGGGCCAACCATAAGCTGTTTTTGTGCAAAATAAAACATTAGCGCCTGTCACTCACAGAAGATCGACACAAGTGATATCAGCTCTGCTGGGACACTCGGTTATTGCCTGGAGGTATACAATGTGATTAATACACTGACAACATTCCCACAAATACGTTTTTTTTCCCCCCTTAGGGAACCTGAGATGAACCTGTGTCAGAATGACACCTTTATCCAGCTCTGAATCCATATGAAAGATCAAACAATCAATCTAGGATTCAGGAAGAGCATAGATTTAACACTTTGATGTGTGTGTCTGCTCATGAATGTAGCAGTCCGTTGAGACTATGAGACAGAAACACTGAGCATAGAACTGAGAGTTTGATATTGAATGCAAGCGTGGTGGAAAACCATGTCAGTTTGTGTTTAAAAGCATCTCCATAAAGGGTACCCCCTGATAACATCTTTTGAAATAGCGGATAAGATCTTGCAACGGGGGAGTGGTAAAAAAAAACACTCAATGTGCAGACAGGAGCTGACAGAATAGATGCTTTGATTTCTAATAACTGTCTGTCATTGAAGACAGTAAAGCAAGAGCGGGGAATTTACACTTAGAACCCACAATCATTTTGTGTGACAGTGAAATGACACTGGCAGTCAATAAATCTGCCATTCAAAGTATTCTCATGCTCCTGAGGAAAAATAAAGGTAGAAAAGTCCCTCTAAAAATGCCACAAATGTGTGTTGTGTATTTACACAGATAAAATAAGAAAATGCTGTGAGGCGGAGGGATTTGGGGGCCATATTGTTCTATTGTTGCCTTGTTGTTCAGTCTGCTGTGGTGTGAGGTCTGCTGTTGAAAAGTAATGGTGTCAATGAATCACAGGAACGTAGGGTGGTGCAGATTTGGCACCTTGCTGTCTCTGAAGCTGATTAAGTAAGTGTATGAGTGTGTGCCGTAATGAAGTCTCAAGAAATTCCTGATCAGATTTAATTTTTGAAAACCAGCTGAATAACAAACTTAATATGATGAATGTCTTATGAAAAATTGGATGTCGTCCCATTGTGATTTTTGAGAGGAATTTCATATACACTATCGTTCAAAAGTTCGGGGTCAGTAAGATTTTTTTTTTTTAATAGATTTATTCATCAAGCTGTATTAAATTATCAAAAGTGTAAGTAAACACATTTAAAATGTTATAAATGATTTATATTTTAAATACATAAAATAGAAAATAGCTATTTTAAATTGTAATAATATTTCACAATATAACTGTTTTATTGTATTTTTAATCAAATAAATGCAGTTTTGGTGAGCATAAAAACATTTTATTTCAAAAACATTTTAAATATCTAACCGACCCCAAGCTCTTGAATGGCTGTGTATAATGAGGTTAGCTGAGGTTAGCCTTGAGGTCTAAGAATGTTATCATGACTCATAGAAACAAGCATGAAGAGTCTTGCACTTTGTGGGAGGACATTCGATTTTTAAATGCATATCTATTTATATGGTGACTTAAAAGTATATTTGGACCCTTAAGTCAGAACTAAAAATGTCTGAATGTCATTGCATTAGGTAACAAAATATTAAACAAGTGATAGTAAAGCTTTTTCAGAACTAACTTTACTTTTCTGAGCATTTTTTTTTCAATTAAAAGATGTATGATTTCCAAATCTAAATACCTATTTTTGTAAAATATTTCACTTTAAAAGTATATCTATTTTCTTGTAAAATGTGTCCAAATAGCCACTGTATATATTTATATAAGTACACAGCAAGCCTAAACTACATATAACATGTCTGAGATGTTGAGCTCGAACCTTTTGCAGAAAGAGGACGATCCTCTTCACCATCTCTGCTCTCTGCTCCTCCAGGCTGAAGATGGTTCGAGGGGTGCGAATGAACACTTTGGTCTTGCCGTAGGCCACATCATGTTCAAACCCACAACCCTGCAACAGACGTTTCACCGCCTCCTTATCAGACGGCAGGTCGTGGTTGGGCCAAGTGAACTCGGAGATCATCTTATACCTTTAATGTGAAAAAGAAAAGGAGAATGTGTCAAATACAGAGCAATACCTCATATTGTTATTTATAAGCATATATATTTATTAAATAGTTTTCCATTATTATCATTATCATTATTATTATAATATTTATACAGGAAACAGTTACATTTATTATCAATAATAATGAGACTAAACAATTCTTTCATCAATGTACTGTAGTTCAACAACCTGTAGGCTGTTTATGGTTGCCAAGCAATGTACAGTAGTCATTTTCCGCATTAAGATAGGCTTTAAGCATGGCTTATCCAATCAGAATACACAATCTGAACTATCTGTTTCATAACAAGCATTATATAACACAATGAGTGCTTATTTAAGAGCGATGTGAGGCCGGCCCCTTTGGATCAAATCCTCATTTGTCCAATCTTGCCTCTAAGTAGTACATTATATTCCATGCACATCTGCAGCCATAATAGAGACACAAATCGCTCCTGTGAGTGCTGTTAACACTGCATTCTCAATTAGATGAAATTCAGTCTAACTTCCTCTTAGCGACAGACATTTTGTCAACTCAGGTGTTGAATGTCATCAACATCAGATTTGTGGTAAGTGTGTTTCAGAGTTTTTAGGGGACTATTTGTTTTGAGCAATATACAGAGGCCTCATAGACACTAAGGACACTTCATCTTAAAGAAAACTGAGACTTTAGGAGAATATCTTATAGGTTTTTGCTCAAGGATTCTGGTCCCTATATATCGAAAATCATTGTACATTGAGTGATAATTGAGTACAATGTATGCTCTCAAGGCTATTGAAAAAGACTCAGCTTGCACGTCATTGTTACATAAAACCCTTTTGCAATTATGACACTTGGTGAAGAAGGGACTCCAGAGGATGACAGCTTTCACACCAACAGACGTTGCATAAGATCTTCACAATCTGATTGATCAATCTGTAGTTTCAGATGTCACTAGCAACCAAAGACGCAACAGTCTCACACAAGCTGTCACAAGACCATTGAGTTGCAATTCATGAGCTGAAACCATACACAAATGTCAAATCACGCAGAGCATCAAATAAAAAAAGACTACTGAAACATAAAATAAACAACTAAATGATTAAAAAATGCTTTGAAATTGATACACGTTGGCCATACAAATGGAAAAACGTAGTATGTTCACCTCTGAAGGAACCGTGGGTAGGTCTGTCGGTTAGCAAAACCAGCTCGTCGCACCCGGACGTTCTCCAGGAGGCCCAGGTACTCCACTTGGTGCTTGCAGCGCTCGTGTTCAAACAGCAGCGGTGACTTAACGTCATTCGGCTTAATGCAACGCACATAGTACGGCTCCTTTATAAACCAAGAGAGAGCAATGGTGAGTACTTTTTTAACAAACTGTTGAATAAAGTCGCTATTTTTGTTTTCTATGCGCACAAAAAGTATTTTCTTAGTTTTATAAAATTACTTTTGAACCACTGATGTCACATGAACTATTTTAACGATGTCCTTACTACCTTTCTGGGTCTGGGAACATTTCATTGCTGTCTGTGGAGGGTGAGAAAGCTCAAGGATTTCATCCAAAATATCTTAATTTGTGTTCTGAAGATGAATGAAGGTCTTACGGGTTTGGAACGACATGAGGGTGAGTAATTAATGACAGAATTTTCATTTTTGGGTGAACTATCCCTTTAAAAAAAATCAACTGAAATCAATATTTAATGCCTACATGTATTTTTATTTGGTAAGTTGCCTTATAAAAAAAGCACAATAATATGCATTCATTGGTCATTATCACAAAAACTCTTTATATTTCAATGACTGTCTGACTTATCACTTATAAATCAGTTATGGTCTACACAAAAATGTTTCAAACACACCCACCTTGCTGGCCAATTTCTCCACCAGAGAGATCATGGAGTTTTTGAAGAGTGTGGCAGCAGTCAGGGGTCGTTTGGTGACCTCTGTGATGCTCAGCTTGCCCTCTGGCCACATGGCCTTCAGCACAGGGTTTGAGCTTTGAAACAGAAGGAGAAGGACAGATATGAGTCACGGATGTTGTGTGACATCTGGCAGGTATGCAAATAAGACTGGAGGGATGTACTTTATGGTAATACTGACCTGTTGTAAAGCAACCTCTTGAAGTCCTGAAACAAGGTGTCCTTGTTCTTGTCAATAAAGCCTACAACAGAATAACTGAAACAAAACACACAACCACACCAACTGAATTACACAAATATACACAGATAGTCTGCATATGGCAAATTTCAGACTTAAAGGTGAATTGTGCAATTTCTTTGCCTATATCAACACAAAAAGATTTATAGAAATAATGATTGTTTTGTTAAACAGGTTTCAGGTTGAACACTCCCTCCATCTGCAAGTACAACATTTGAGCTCCAGAAGTAAAAATCCCATTACTTTATTTTTTTCCATTGGGGAACTGATTTTAAATGATAACTTATAAATCTTCAAATAAGAGGTTGTTAATCAGTGGTATATGCTTTTATTGCAGCCATCAGCGTGCATTATTTCGACTAATTTTTTAAATAATCATGTTTAACCATGTTTTATCCTATTGGAAAAATAAATGGAAAAAATACTTCCAGATGAAAAAGTAGGCAGACATTGCTACATTCTATTGGTCAATAAATATATAGCCCCGCCCCCACACTCATGCCATTGGTTGAGTCCATGTTGCTGTTTTGTTGGGCTGATTAGGAAGCTCAAACAAACAGCAATGTTTGAAACTGCACAGAGACACAATATTTACATTTTTCAGGGAATGAATCTACAAATGGCTTACTTGGATAAGATAAAGTATTTTATCATCAAAAAAATAACACACTTCACCTTTAACACTGATCTAAATATGAGTGTTATAGTAAATGCTCAAGCCTCCTTGGAGACGAGCAGTATTATAACTGACACAAAAAGAGCTCTGGCTCCTTAATTGAGAATATAATTTTAGATATCCTTCTTCTACCCATTTCTCTCTTTGTCACACACACACAAAGGAGCCCGAACATCAACAAGGCATTTCAATGTGGTGTCACATCACAACTACACCCACAGAACTTTAGGAAATAACTGATAGCCTGCAATCTGGCAAACCGCTGAAGTGAGAATATGAAACTGCATTCACATTCAGAATCAACTTGTTTTGGTAACCGGCATTTACATCATTCGGAGTGACTAATATGCTTGCGTCATTCAAATGTTTATTTACCAAACCTTTTCAAGCCCAATCTGTGCCCAAGGGAAGTACTAGATCTCTTTCCACTTAGTTAAGCCTTCTGTGGGTGACTAACGGTGCTTTTTAATTACAGCATTTAGGGATTATGGTTCAAAACATCAGGGAGTGCACTTACACCACATCTCCAGCATAATGGCGGATGCGGAAGTCTCGGTCAAACTCCAGGTTTTTGTCTGTGGGGGAAAGCTGTGGAGATAGAAATGGGAAATTAGTTTAAAAAAAATAAAATAAAATAAAATAAAAAAATACCCAAAATAGACTCTCTAAACTCCTAACATCACTTAGAAAGCAACTGCAAATTTTTGCAGTAAATAAGCCTGCAAAAGTGCAACAGTGTCAGAGAACAAGCGAGGCAGCTCAAAGACTGGGAGGGAGCATCTAAGTAACTCTGCAATTATGAAAGACAGATGAGATGCGCGCTTCTATCCAGCATAAGACGGCAGTGCTAAAAAACCTGTGCTGAAAGAAGTTGGTGAAAGAGATGGTGCCCTTTAAACTACACAATTTAGTGTTGAGTGGCAAGTGTGCCTACTTTAATTATAATTATAAAAATTATATTTCTGACTCAAATTCTGATTTCATGAGCTGCATTTGAAGCTGTAAAATGTACACACAGAATTTAATTAATACTTTACCTGCTGGGAGAATTGATAGTTCAATTAATTTGCTTAATAAAAGCAAATATTTACTGAACAGTAGTGTCTTTTTTCTGTTGCCTGTCCAGTTATTTCTTCCTAATCTTTAAGAGTGAGAAACGTCAGATTTTACAGAAAACTTTTGGGCTTCTTCTTTTTAAATTCCCCTCTAATTTGCAACTGTGCATAAACTTGCTCTAAGTCCCTGTTATCCGTGCCAGATCACTGTCCTCCTTGAGGAGCCTCTGTATGCTGGGTGAGGGCAGCTAGTGCAGTTATATACTCACTGTCATTCATAAAATACGGCAGTGACATCAAAGGCACGCAGCCTCAGCTCTCAATAAGCTACAGAATGCTGCAGATCCACTGCATGAACAGGGACGCCCGTTTCTGCGGATTAAAGCAGAACGGAACAATGACACTCCCTCTAGCCACAAGTCGTCACATGCCCACATGCCGGATTAATTAAAGGACTGACTATCAGTAAGTTTTAGTGAGCTTTTGTGTCGCAGTCTCTATTGTGGTAGATGCCAGCATTTCTATTCTGAGTCGGGTGCCACTTTACGAGTCTCTGTTTGGTTTGTGCATGTGGTGACTCACTCGGCTCATTTTAACTGCAATACAGATAAAACGGCCCGCTAAGGGAATGGATGAGAAGCTACTATCTCTAACAGAGAGGACAAACTCTGAACACTTCACCCGAAGTGGAATAGCAATCAGAATCAATTTGAATGGATGGCTGGATAGCTGTGTTGAAAAAAACTCAATCATTTACTCATTTGAAATTGCAATGGAGATTCATGTGGGACATCTGAAGACTGCATTTCCCAAGAGTTTAAGGTCTTTATGGGTACTACCCAGACCAGGCTCCAAACACACTCACTGGGTCTCTTAAAAAACATGATATATCTCAATTAGTCATGGCCCGGAAACACGCAGGCACATGCAACAACACAATGTGTGAATAAAAAGGTAATCATCTAATATAAGGAGCCACACTGCATATGCCATTTTGCAAAGTAGAGCACAGATGACTGAAAGTCAAAATGGAGATGAGTCCCAGCAGGATTCGAAAGCATCAAAACAAAAAAAGCAATGGTGAGAAAGAACAAGTTCCCAACTTTAAACCTCAAGCATCCTTTATAGAGAGAAGCAGTCATTTAACAGTTTCACAAACTTATTTGGTCTTATGTATGCATCAAACCATAAAGGTGCTTTTTTTTTTACTCCTATTATACAGTATCATCTAACATCACCATTAATACTGTAAAAATGCCAATAAGGTTATGTACATAGTTATCATTATATTATTGTGTGTGTGTGTGTGTGTGTGTGTGTGTGTATAAATAAATAAAAGAAATGTTTCATTACAGATTTGTGTTTGCATTTTCATATTTATGCTAAATACACTATATGTATTTGTATAACTGCATTTACAGTGATTTTGATTTATCTGCTTTGGGAAAAAGCAATTAGAATGATTTGAATGTTTCAAATCAACATGTTAGAATGATTTGGATCATGTGGCAAAGAAGGCTGGAGTAATGGCTGTTCAAAATTCAGCTTTGCCATCAAAGGCAGGGCTCGCAAAATCGCTAGCCCGACGTCCCGGGGCTATTGTGTTTTCCAGTCGGGCTACCAAAATGTATCACCGCCCTGCCCGACGGGCTACCTTAAATACAGGGCTCCCGCGGGTCCTTAAAAACTCTTCAATTTAGTTGTATCAAACTTAAGGCCATAAAAAGTTTTAAATACGTTAAATGATACAAGAAATGTCTTAATTATAATTTCAAAAGGTCTTACAGTTGGGGACGGAAAGACAAGAATGGCGATACAGCTGGATTAAACTTCAAAAGGCATTGATGCAATTGAATAAATATGAGCGCTGCAGGTTTAAAGTCAAAACGCGGCGCAGATGTCTTTATGTGAATGTATCTGAAGGGAACCGACTGTCCTCAGAAATGTGTCGTTGGCATTTTTATTTAATCTTACCTATAATGCCTGATAAAACAGCGTTTATGAGCGCGGACGGTGCTGCTTTGTGTACTGTCTCTAACGGGAAACCGCTATATTAAGCCGCTTCTAAAGCGCCCCCTCGTGGCAGAGAATGAATTTGCATTTCCAATAAGACTTTCTTGCTGTTTATGGTCAGAGCAATGCAAATATTGACCCATGTTTTTAAGCAGCAAACACAGTTGTAAATGAGAAAGACGTTAATGTGCCTTCTAAAAATCTAAACAGTTAGATAGTAATATTTATTCCTTTTAAGAATATAATAATTTATATGCTTGATTTCTCCCTTTTCATAAAAATGATCTAAAGGGTGAAATGCTGAAGATTTTTGTTTTTTTGAAAATCTGTATCTGAACTGTAAATCATGTCATTTTATGGCTTAATACTGTATGTTTCCATAGACATTGTCTGACCCCGCTCATATTGTGTTCATTTTACTTGTGCAGCTCTTAAAATTGGTCATAAATTGCCTTAAATTTATTTTAAACAATTCTGCAGATACCTTGCAAATAGTGAAATAAAATTCCTTCCTTCATATTTGTTAATATTTATGTATTGAAAATATTTTTGATTGACATTTAGACTCCTATCTGATTTTCTATATTTAAAAAAAAAAAAAAGTATTTTTTTAATTTTTTTAATTTTCGGTCTACCAAAATCTGAAGAGTACTTGCCCGAAGGGCTACCAGGGATTTTGAAATGTTGCGAGCCCTGAAAGGAATAAATTATATTCTTCAATATATTAAAATAGATTAAAAAAAAAAATCACAATATTACTGTTTTACTGTATTTTTAAGCTTTAGTTTCTTTCACAAACTAAAAAAATCTTACCAACCCCAAACTTCTGAACAGTAGTGTACACATACACAATTTTTACAACTAAAAAATATAAATAAAATAAAAAAAAGGTAAAAAGCAAATTAATTATGATGCATTATTTTAATCTACTGGCAGCCTTAATATTTTTACAATGCTAATGATGTTTATTAGGTTTAACTAAGCAAAATACCAATCTTCCCCAGTACATCCTGGAACCTGCTTAAGTAGGATTGAATCAATGACCTTCCACTTAACAGCCTCAGGCTTTAATCACAAAAAAAAAAAATGAAGAAAACAGATGAGATTTAGCCACCAACACTAAATGTTGCAGCACTAAAGCATTTCTGACATGTTATTTGTACAATTTGGATTCAAACTCACATCATCTACACAGTCCACCTGTGCTAATCTGTAGGCCACAGTAACAAACTACAAGCACTCAGATTCTACCCGGTCCTGATTTACAGGGTTCAAAAAAAAAAAAGTGTGATTGTACGGACACACATAATCCTGGAAACTCCTGTTCACACAGATGCCTCCTCACCCTCCTACTCCAAGCTCTATTCTCACCCCCCAGGACCACACCATCCTGTCTAACACCTGTGCTTCTCAATACAGGGTGTTGGTTAAGCCAAACAAACACAGTAATGGCAATGGCACCTGCCAACAAAGCCCAAAATCTGCCACTCACACATTGACACAGCCAACAGCAGCCAGGTATCCAAATCACTGTGGACTACATAACAGTAAACTGTGAAAACATTTATTTGAGTTTATAACAAAAAATATTTTAAAAATCCTTGCGACTGCTTAGATACACAGCAGAAAGAAAAATTGGACTCATCAAATGTGATTCACAAAACCTTATTGTTGAATTTAAATCAGTTCAAGAACTGAGGAACAATGACTGAAAAGAACAAAAAAGAAACTGAGGAATTCAAGATCTCTTTATAAAGTCTGAAAGTTTTTCAACTTTTCTTATTTCATTGTACTCCAAAATACACAAGCCATAAATCATGGATATGGGCTGAAAAGATAGATTTGTCATGCAAACTGTCAAAAAGTCAGCAGCAAGCAAGGTCAAAGTTGAAATCACTTGACCAGCACTGCGGGGTAAAGCTAAAGCAGAGTTCAATGCACTAGCCAACGCTAACATGAGTCATGTGAAAAGAACTTCAAGAAAAACAACCTAGCTAATGCTAAACTTAAAAAGCTCTGTCCAAAATCCAGGTCCATTGACATGTCAATACATGTCACAATGGGAATTCATCCACCAATTATCCGGTAACATACGTGCTAAACGTGTGTCGGTGCTTCACATGTCACCACAAAAACAATGCAATTACTTCCACTACGATAGAAACAAGTCATGATCTCTTCTTAATGAACAGTTCTGCTGAAGAGCAGGCCACAGAGGCTAGCGGAGCTCTTCTCCAGGAACAGAAAGCAACAGATAATTGGCTGGTTGCTTCGGCCTACAAGCCTGACGGGATAATGAGCCTGCCCTTGCCTTCACACAACCAGACATCCACGCGCTCCCATGGCAGCATCCGCTCACACGGCCACACCTGTAATCGGCACGTGATGAAGAGAGGGAAAACAAGGCGTGAGGGAACTGGGATCAAAGAGAAGAACAGGAGAAAGGAACGAAACCCCCGATGCTAACCGTCAGACAGCTGCTTGTGTCAGCAAATAACAGTAATTAAAAGCTGATGGGAAAATAAGCATTTTTATAACACATCTGGAAGGATCAAAGCCATTTTAAGGGTGTGATGAAAAAGTGGGAAACACAGAGAACACCAAGAGCCTGCGAGGCACATGAAGGAAGATGTAAACAAGCTGATAAAGCACAGAAGGTGAAAGTGGCTGTAAATGAAGCACATTATTGAGATGGATATGGCAGCTTGAGGCTAGATCTGCTATTACATCTGATGTTTTTATCTTAGATAAAGCATATAACAAGTATACAGACTGAGGCAAACTCTTTATTCAAGCAATTAGATATGAAAGTGAGGCTTCTGACATCAAAGCACTGTTTTACAACTAAAGTTTTAGTTTTTTTGACATTTAAAGAGGGCAAATTGTTTTGTATAGGGGAATCAAATCATCTCCAGCATGAGAACCAAAGCTCAACATCTAAGCACTAGGCCACAACTCCAGCAACATTTGGTCTTTAAACTGTGTACATAGTGCAGAGATTGTAAGTATTTGCAGTATTTGTAAGTATCAATAAATATAATATAATTATATATATATTTCGTGGCCTAATGGTTAGAGATTTGGACTCGTAACCTAAAGGTTGCGAGTTCGAGTCTCAGGTCCGGCAGGAATTGTAGGTGGGGGAGTGAATGTACAGCGCTCTCTCCACCCTCAATACCACGACTGAGGTGCCCTTGAGCAAGGCACCGAACCCCCAACTGCTCCCCGGGCGCCGCAGCATAAAATGGCTGCCCACTGCTCTGGGTGTGTGTTCACGGTGTGTGTGTGTTCACTGCTGTGTGTGTGCACTTTGGATGGGTTAAATGCAGAGCACAAATTCCGAGTATGGGTAACCATACTTGGCCACATGTCACTTCACTTTCACTTTCACTTTCACTTTCATAATGGTGACACCTCAAACAATTATCATTAATGATTATCAGTAATGACAAACACAGACATTTTTAAAAGATTTGACCACAAAAAAATGACGTACATTTTGGAGCCTGATTTAGTACAGTAGCAGCATTAGAAAAAAAAAATTTGCATTGTTCCTGTCTGCATGAATATAACAGCTATAGACCAGTGGAAATAAGTCCAACGCTTGCAGAATGTACATTAGACAGCATCCATTTGCAATAACTATTAATACTAAAATTTGGTTGGTTAAAATTTCACTGATGTATCCATGTAAAAAGTCTATCTTCAGGGTTAAAAGTTTATTAATGTACACTACCATTAAAAAATTTGGGGTCAGTACAGATTTCAGATTCAGACTTAGTTCAGATTTCTGAAGGATCATGTGACACTGAAGACTAGAGTAATGGCTGCTGAAAATTCAGCTTTGCCATAACGTGAATAAATTAAATTTTAAAATATATTAAAATAGAAAACAGTTTAAATTATATATATATATATATATATATATATATATATATAAATAGAAGTCATTTTAAATTAGAATAATATTTTGCAATTTTCATATATTTTTGCTCAAATAAATGCAGCCTTGATCAGACGTCTCTAAAACCTGTCCGTGCTTTTAAGTTAAATTAAAATGTTAAAGATTTTGACTGAATGTTTTCAGAATAAATGAGCAGAAAGTGTTACAATTCATTGCTCTCCCCCATTCAAAATTAAACATCTGCGCTCTATAATCTATCTATAATCGTCAGAATTTTAAAGCACAGTCATCCACAAATCATACAGAACATTTGAATTTAAAAGTGCAAAAAGAGTAAATTTATGAAATAATGAACCATCTTTTTCTCACTGCTACTCTGTATGGTCAGTGCAGATTATGGCAGAGCAAGTTCCATGTTTCCTGTCAGGCCAAGTTAAGAGAAAAGAACTACTGAGAAACAACAGTCCACAGAGCATACATTTCATACTTGAAATCAACCAAGGGTAAAACCTTCCAAGACTGCAGAGGAAAAGAGCAAAGCAAAGAGGGTAAACATCCTCAATGGGGAAAAAAAACACAAGAGACTTGGCCACAGATTTTTAACAAGCAACTCTTAATTATGTTGTTAAAGTGGCCTATACAGTTCATGTCTCCCAGAGAGGATGTCTATCACCACAATCAAGCCTGGAAACATCTCAGAGGTGGCTGTGAAAGACAAAAGTGTCACAGCCTGGATCTAACATGTGAGATAAACACACAATTGAAAATATTACAAAGCTTTCTTCATCTATTTCCCCATATTGCCCGATCAATTTCTCTTTCAAACGCTCATTTTGCATGTCAAATTTAATGAGAGTAGCCATTACATAAATGGATTAGCCATATCTAAAACATATACTGAAATGGATACACGTATGCAGATGTTTGTGCTCACGCGCAGCAGGAGAAAGACACATCATCTATCTAGCTAACAGGCCTGAGATTCCTCCACAGTGAGGAGTAATCCTCTGCATTACAAATGAGCTCTGAAGGACACTTATTATTCCTGCATCCAGGGAGACTTTTGATTATTCACACAGCCTGACGTGAGGGATTTATCTTGGGGCAGGAGATGCCTGCTCACTTCTCCTTCCCCCTTTCGATGTAAATGCAGCATGAGGACACATTCTGAGTACATTTTGATAAAGTTGTACCTAAACTCACTCTTTAGCTGGGTCTGTGTCCAGGGCAATGCATGAAGGGCTGATTAGTGTCCAGAGATACCGTTGCAAGGTGGGTTATGTTTACATTTTGCTTCGTTCACTGCCTTTTTCTATCTTTATCTCGGCCCGTCTCCATCCATAACTCTCCTACTCCCTCTCACTTTCTGACACTTTGCCAAGGCTGTGAGACATCAGTCTTACTAGCTTCCATTGGTTGCCAGTGACATCACCGAAGGCTCCATACTGAGAAATACTAGAGGTCATTTTTTGACTGACCATTATTGCCTCCTTGTGTTGGTTAAGGGTAATGCATAAAATTAAATTATGTTCAGAATAGCATACTATCATACTACTATTTCTAATTCTATAGTATGTAAACTGTGAAAAAAAAGGAAATTCCTGGATGGCCTACTAGATTTGCAAAAATGAGCATTATTCAACAAAAACACTGAGTAATCATACTCCACTGGGTACTGTAGACTATAGTTTAAAAGTTTGGGGTCAGATCTTTTTTTGAAAAAAATAACTTTTATAAGACATTAAATTGATCAAAAGTACAGTACAGTAAATTGTATAATGTTACAAAATTTCTATTTCAAATAAATATTGTTCTTTTGAACTTTCTATTCATAAGGAATCCTAAAAAAAAAACAGTTTCAACCCAAATAATATTAACTAGCACAACTGTTTTCAATGTAATAAAATAATATAATAATAAAAAGAATTGTTTATTAAGCACCAAATCAGCATATTACAATGATTTCTGAAAGATAATGTGATATTGGAGACTGAAGTAATGATGCTGAAAATTCAGCTTTGCCATCAGAAATAAATTACCGTATTAAAAAAGAAAACTGTAATTTTGATCAAATAAATGCATCCTTAAGTAATTAATTGGCATGTGTTATTTTGAATACCTTGCGGCTGGTGTAGTGGGCATGTTTTGCCAGTTTTCCATTGAGAGCCTGCAGGAACATCTCATCCGTCACCTTCCCCACATTCATGCACGCCTCATCCAGGACTGCAAAAATGCCCTTATGCTGTTGTTCCACCAGATCCACGATGATCTGATTGTTGAAGTAGTCAATCTGTTTCCATGAACACACAAACACAAATCACAACAAAGCTTATTTAGTTATTGCATTAAAACCACAGAGATTCCATGCAAAATGAGTTTCTCTTTGTTTAATATAAACAGTAAAGATATGAAAAGTTTGAGAATAAACAATCAAATAAAACCCACATGTTTCCAGGGGATGCCCTCTCTTTGATACTCCTCCTGCTCTTGTTTCAACACCAGCTGAATGAAGAGCTGCTGTAGTTTCTCATTACAGTAGTTTATACAGAATTGCTCAAAGCTGGATAAAACAAGGAAGGAATTGGAGAGACACTCTAATTATTCTAAACAGACCAGAATAATATAGCCAATTAAGATACTCATATATGCATGGTACAGCATATGCTCTCACCTGTTATTCTGAAAGATCTCAAAGCCATAGATGTCCAGGACTCCAATGACTGTGTTCTTCCCATGAACCCTGGCGTCATAGTTTTTTACCTCAATGATATCATTGATTCTTCCCACAATCCAACAGAAAAGCCGCTCATAAATGGCCTGTGAGAAGCAAATAAAGAGTCGAAGTGAACTGGTGGATGAAGAAACGTAGATCTGAGTAGTTTAGTCAGTCAGTTAAGTTTGCCTGTCTTTTTATCATAATTGTACAGCCATTATGAGATTGTTTTTTTTTTTAATAGTTACAGAGAAAAAAAGTAAAAAGACATATGTCACAGTATTTAAAGACATACATAAACACACTGCCATTCAAATGTTTTGTAAAACATTAAATGCAGAAATTTGTGAGAAAGTAATTTGTGAAATATTACAAATTAAATAAAATTTAATTTAAATAGTGTGCTTAATATTTTTGAATAAACCATGATATTGTTTTTTAGATTTCCTTGATGAATAAACAGTTAAATGGCTAAAAATAGCATTTATTTAAAACATAAATTTTTGTAACATTATAAATGTCTTTATTGTCCCGTTTAATTAGTTTAATGCATCATTGCTGAATAAAATTATTAATTTTACTTTTTTTACTAGAATTATTTTTTTAACATTGACTCTTAGTAGTAAAATATACAAGAGTACAACAAATAATATAAAAATGCAGCAAATACCTTGTGTGAAATCAACTATATCATTATCATTATAGTGCATCAAAACAATCATGTATCATATTTAGGACCTATAAAAGTTTTAATTCAGACGTTGGCATGTAGTTCATGTGCAATTTTTTGGTCCAGCAGTTTTATCTACAGCTGTGTTACCACAATTTCGGTAATAAGTCTCCCAGACTCCCAATTCATACCTTGGCCAAAGCATCACGGCCATAACTGGCCTCTTGATGAGTGTGCTGTTTGTCAATGACATCGCGGCCGGTGGCCACGGTGCGGTAGAGCAGAGCCTTTTCTACATTCTCGTCTTTGGTAGACAGCAAATCCCCCAGAACCGACACTAGCTTAGAGTTCTCAATGAGAGTCACATCTCCATCACTTCCAAACTTCAGATTCCCCTGGAAAGATCAAATAATTCATCAATCAATGAGTTTGGGCCACAGCAAATAGCTGCAGTCAGTAATACTTATTAAACAAGCTCAGGAAATACTAAACCAGATGCAAGATGGTAGCCAGGATCTTGTAGACCGTCTGAACCTCCTCTGTAGTGAATCCAATGACCTTCATTGCATCAGTGACAGCTTTAAAATCAGCACTGTCATTTATAGACGACTGCAAGATTGAAAAGACAATCTGAGTGAGTTACAGTCACAAAAATAAATAAATAAATAAGCTGACCGATCCTGATACATTAAATAAAGTTAAAACATCCAGACATTGCTTCTGACTAATTCAGCTTTAGGGATCACAGCCTGGTTGGTAAAGCCCTATATGTAGTGAAGGTAAATCAACGCTTCTGAAATGGGAGGTCATTTAACCTATTACATTCACATCTAATTTATAGCCAAGCAATTAAAAGCTGAAAATTGCTGAAACAGCAACTCAATCCCTAGACTTCCTAAACCAAGAGAGCAACACTCGAAACGCTAATTATTCTGGCATGCTTATGGCTAACAGCTCCTGCAGAGAAACACTGATTTCATACAGCAGCAACCTTTCGCAGCCACAGTTGTGCTGGACAGAGTGTGAAGTTTAGCCAGCATGTGCACCTATAAAAGACTTGGGAACTGGCATGATATGTTCAAAGTGCTCCAGGCTGTTTGTTTCAGACCTCTGTGAGCTCAACAATCCAGCCTATTCCATGACGACACCTTGTTTGTTGCTCTAAATTTGTTTTTGTGCCGCTCATTAAACTCCCTGCAGAAGCAATGGAACAGTGCTGTCATCTCACCTCTTGACTCAACAGGCTAAAGCTATGAGGCAATTGCAAATAGGTTTTAATATGCACCAATGGCTACTGTACCCATAAACAACTATAATCAAATTCTCCGCACAATCATGTGTGATCGCCCCACAATGGTTTTATTTTCCCGAGATGGTCTTGAGATCCTTTATAACAACCCAAACAAATGTTTCATATAATACTACACAAACCTTACCACCCATAATAGTCTCTTTTAATTTGAACATGGTGCAATACCTTTATCTGGCCTCCAACTTTGATGTAGGTGTATGCTGTGGGGTCTCTTTGAATGTGCAGGGACCGCAGCTGAGCATCTGGAGCTCCTTTCACTAGCTGAAAAATACATTTAAAAACACTTTTGACTTTCCCCACCGGATCATTTCTTCTGTGTTGATATGGAGAAGCATGTAAATTATAGTCTTGATAATAACGGTTTGCAGAGCTTTAACAAGCATATGGAATTGTTCTGATGTTTTGCACATGTTTTGAAGCAATGGCACATTATTTTGTGGGAGCAATAAAAGTGAGAGGTGATTGGGCTTTGAAGGCTCTGACAGAGGAGTCATAAATACAGGTTTGGTGGGATTTGTCTGGTGTCTGGAACGGCTGGCAAAACAAAAACAACTTTTTAATGTCTGCGGTGAGTTCTTCACTCACCTGATAAAATGAGTGGAAACTCCTCTCTCCTTCCTGCTGAAAAATGACTCGGGACTAAGGAAGAAATTAAAAATAGTAAAAAAAAAAAATAAAGTGTTAAGGCTAAAGATCATATGAATTTTTAATAAACAAACATTTCACAGCTTCTCCAGCACATATTTTATAAACATGCAAGACAAAAGTGAGTGGTGAATGCCTAAGTTGCTCTGGGTGTTGCTTTACAGTTATTTGAGAGTGTTTTAATAAACATTAAAAAAAATATTAAACTTATTATTATTAATAGCAAAAATTTATCATTATTGTTATTACTAGTAGTAGTAGTTGTAGTAGTATAGTCCAAATTCAAAATTATAATCAAAAATATAATGAAAATTTTAAGACAAGTTGAAAAATTACTATTACTAATTACTATTGTAATATTTCACTATAAAATGAAAATCAAGTATTTAACTAAGTTGCAGTCTTTGCGATTTGATAATCACACTAAGCCAAACCGCGATTTCGGTTTAATTTTGATTAGGGCATTCAAACAATTAATCGTGATTAAGCGCATCCAAAATAAAAGTTTTTGTTAACATAATACATGTGTACTGTGTATTATGTATACAGTATATAAATACAAACACATACAGTATATATTTTGAAAATATTTACATGTATATACTTATATTCAAATAATTTATATTATATATAAATATATTTAATATATAAACATTTTTCTTAAATATATACATGATTGAGTGTGTATTTATATATACATTATAAATATACACAGTACACACACATTATGTGAACAAAATTGTTTATTTTGGATGCGATTAATTACAATTAATCGTTTGACAGCACTAATTTTGATTAATTATTATTGTCTCCTCTTTAGCGCACCCTACCTTCTCAAGCAGGTAGTTGTTGATATGGCCGCCAATGGGGTCTCCCTTAAAATCAAAGTTGATATCCATGTACTTGCCGAACCGACTGGAGTTATCATTGCGGTTGGTCTTGGCATTCCCAAAAGCCTCCAGGACGCAATTGGACTTCAGCAGCATGTTTTTTACCCTGTATAAACACACACTCTTTTCATTTGTACAGCATTTATTAGCCACTTGTGCATCAGTTCACCACTAGAGCTAAACGAGTGTCAGTTTTAATATGAGGCTGATGGATCTGATTGCTCCTGACATTTGGTATTAGAGTAAATACACAAATCTGTCTCTATGAAGCCTTTACAAGCAAGTATACATAGTTATATCTGGCTATTTTACTGTATATAGTATCACCATGTGGTATCCCAGCATGGCGGTTAAGAGTGTTTCAGGGGATGATTTATGAGGCCTGCTGCACGGGTCAGACCACAGAATGCTCAGCATTGGTTCTCCTGCCGAAAAGTCAGGCATGACCTACACTGCACATTGGAGGAAGGTGCCCCACTCAGGTCCTAACCCTACTGTTACAAGCCTGTCAGGCATTAAGCGGGACACTTTCCTCCATTTTGTGACCCAAATACCTACAGTATCCTGTAAAATTCCACTTTGCTTTTGCTTTGGACCTTTAGCATAGCGCTGCCCAACTTCTTTTGCTTTAGGTATCCCAAAAGCCCCATCAAAGTTAATTATTTTTAATTATCTTTCAATAGTCTTAATAATTTATTTATTTTAAAGTCTTCATTCCTGATTTATAGGTTTAACAAAGCAAAATCAAGTCTTATTACTCTCTAAAACCTGCTTAAGTGCTCCCTCATGTATATGTTATCCTGGTTGGACATCACTATAGACTACAAAAACTCCAATCAGTGCTGGATGCCCCTGTGTTTTGGCTTAATTTTAGATGTACTTCCTGGAAAATATTTTCCACTGATTAATGCCCAGTTTCCAAAGAGCTTTAACCTTTAGTAAGCAGAGAAAATAAACCATATCTTTTGGGTGCAATAACACCAATATGAGATAAGCACAAAGCTCTATTCATCTGACAGTGGATAACAGTTGCAAAGCATGATTTTATTGTTATTACTATTACTGCATAGTTAAAAAAAAAAAAAGAATAAAGGCCTATGCAGCATGTTGCACAAGAGCAATATATATAAGGATCTTTATGATTAAACATACCATGCCCTATATATTCCTATACTGGGTGTTATATTTCTCAAGATACATAATTAAAAGAGAGATAAAGCAAAAAGTATAGTAGAGTTTCCTATCATTTATTTATCAAGCTCGACTTGGATCCATCATATTTCAATTAGCGTGACCCAGCGCTATTTTAATCTCTGCCCTACATTTTACTTCTATCTCTCCCCGTGAGGAAATGTATTATTCATTCACTCAATACCATGAGAAATTTCACTTTGAAAATTATGCTTTCTCTTTGTCGTAACTAAGCAGTGATTCATATGATAATGAACAACATCTACATAAACAACATAAAATACTGAAATGCTCAGTGGTTGTTGATTATAACATTAAGGAGGCATGCTATGCAGCATGGTCTTAACATGACTCATCACTGCAGCAGTGAGGAGAGAGAAACAGAAAGGCTTTTGTTGTATGTACCTCTCCACCTCTGCTCTTTGGCTGGGATTGGTGATAGCAGCAATATATTGCATAATATATTTACTAGCCTCTGTTTTTCCAGCTCCACTCTCCCCTGCAAAAGAAAAAAACAATGACTAACACTTACATATGAGTATATAATATGATTCAATAAACTGAAGTCACTAATTATAGCCATTACAATCCACAATGGAATAAAAAAAATTTTTACTATTTTTTAAATAAACATTTCTTTTTCTAAATTAATATTTCTTCTTACACTACTAATAAAACTAACATACCTATTTGAGTGGAAAAATGAACTAAAAAGAACTAGTATTTGTATTTTTGAACTGCACTGTACACCACTGTTCAATATTTTGAGGTCATTAAGATTTTATTTTTGTTTAAATTATACTTCTGTTCAGCAGGAATGCATTACATTGATTACACTGATCAAAAGTGGAAGAAATGAAATCTGTATTGTCAAAAAAGGCTTCTATTTTAAGTAAATGCTTCTCTATTGAACTTTCTATTAATCAGAGAATATATACAATGTGTTTTTGTGTTTCCACAAAAATATTAAGCAGCACAACTGCTTTCAACATTGATAATAATAAGAAACTCATCCAATTTAAATCAACTAAAAATGAACATTTTGTCAACATTAAGTTGTTGTCAACATTTATAATATTTAAAATAAATATTGCTATTCTGAACCATCTATTCATCAGAGAATCCTGATAAAATATGTTTAATGGTTTCCGCAAAAATATTAAGCAGCACAACTGTTTTCAACATTGAAGAATTGTTTCTTGAGCACCAATCAGCACATTAGAATGATTTCTGAAGGATCATATGACACTGAAGACTGGAGTAATGGCTGCTGAAAATTCAGATTTTGCACAGGTTCAATTTAATAAATGAAATTATAGTTAATTATAATTATTTAATTCAATGAAAAAACATTAAAACGGCTATTTTAAATTGTAATAATATTTCATATTACTGTTTTACTGTATTTTTTCGATTAGACAAATGCAGCCTTGGTCAACATAAGAGACTTCTTTAAAAAACAAAAACAAAAATCTTACTGACCCCAAATTTTTTAACAGTAGTGTAATTACATTACAATTATAAACATAACATGAAATATTAATCATTGTAAGTATCAAATACACATTTTACATTCCCCTGGGGCTAAGAGCAAGACTAGGGGAAAAGTGTACAAACAAAAAAATCCAAAGCCCCAAAGTTGTTTGACAAGGCCCTTAACCTATTTATCTTATCAGATAGTATTATACAATCACACAAAGGCACTAAATGGAATTTATTGGTTAAACAAAGACATAAAATGACACTCTCACTCTAAAAAAAATAAACATGTTCCTCTGTTTGCCACAAGATGGCACCACATATACCAAATATTTTTGCAGTGTAGTCACCACCTGTGGTCACTCACTGGATAATAATCCATGTTTTCTTATAGAGGCAACATCTGAGTGGTCACCAGATTATTCCCCTTGAGCTATGTGCCCCACCTCAGAATAGTTCCACAGCATCCCAGACGGAAAACAAACACCATCTCAAAGAGAGATTTTTATAGAAATTGTGAAACAGCCATATTGTCGTTAATCTTTTTCACACAATGGGCATGTCTTGAGAAAACAATTTGCTCATGCACTGAACTCTATTGTGAGCTCCTGCTCAAGCAGTCCTCTGTGACTGGGAAACCACATACAACGTCAGTGTTGAGCTATTCTCATCTGACCACAGATCTAATCACATAATTCCCAGTTATACTGCGGCCCCACAAGAAGACACCGAAAGCCTGCCAGTTATTCCAGTTAGTCTGTTATTTAATCGAATAAAAGGAAGACAACAGGCTCTCTTTAATATTATTTGCGGATGAAGTAATGCATTTTTCTCCTTAAAATGTAATGTTCCTTCAGTGGCTGCTCTTCAGATTCACCCATGAGCTCAATGGCGAGTTACAACACATTCAGACATAGTCTACCTGAGATAACAATGCAAGTGTCTTTGTTCCTTCTCTTCATGGCTTTATATGCAGCATCGGCGATGGCAAAAAGATGTGGCGGTCGCTCGTACAACTCTCTGCCTTTGTACTGCTCGATGGTGTCCCGTCCGTAAATGTTCATGGCACGGTAAGGGTTAACCGACACCACCACTTCTCCGATGTAGCTGTAGATACGACCCTTTTCAAACCTGCAGCAGAAAGACGAGCACATCGTTGATTTGCTGTATTCACATTCATGCATATTATGGAATATTTATTTAACCATGATTTTAACAGATGTTTGGTTTGTGGTCAGTGTGGCTTGTATAATCATATTTCAGAGCTTTATGTAAAGAAAGGGCAGCTTAATGAATTATCTCTTTCAGGAATCAAAAGCAAATAAAAAGCACAGGATAGTCAAGGTCATGTTTCATGAGCTGCATAATCGGTTTGCACAATAATAAATCCTGCTGAAAAGATGAGCATGAATTTCTAGGCTTGTTAGTGCTGAACCAGTACAGCAATGGTGTTGACTAGTCATTCAGACAAACCAACGACTACTATATCTCCATACCCAACTCCTTGGTCACATATCGCCAGAAGTTGACGTTCACCCTGCTTTGAAAAAGCTGGCTGTTCTGAGCTCCATCCTCAGGGGAACCTCACTTCCTTGTTCTTCCGAGCAGACCTGGGTCATGCCTAGAATAAGGCATCCTTTCTTCTCAACCTGTGGGTTTGCCAAGCCTCCCTAAGCTCCATCCTGCCCCAGTCAGTGTGCTTAGAAGTTTGAGGCATGACCTCATAGTCTCATACTGAACTATATTATTGTGAAGTACTGAAGCTCTGAATGGATCTTGCTCTTTTTATTTTCAGGATTCTATTTAGTTAATTAAGTTTAAACATGTAGAACAGTTAGACTCAGTAGTATTAAGAACTGCTGCAATCCTCGGGGAGTACCTTACTCACGCCCTACAGAGCAGAAATGTACCATACAACAACATTCACACAAACGTGTCACAGAAACAGGCCTTAATCCCCTCAGGTCTTCTCATACATCAGGGATTCCTAGAATTAGAAGCGGTACTTTAAACCAGAATAAATCATCATGGACACAATGTGAAGTGTATTTAAAACAGATTCAGTCTGATCCAAGTGTGCACTTGATGTGTGTACTTCAGACTCATCCAATTTAAATCAACCAAAAATGAACATTTTGTCAACATTAAGTTGTTGTAACATTTATAATATTTAAAATAAATGTTGCTATTTTGAACCATCTGTTCATCAGAGAATCCTGATAAAATATGTATAATGGTTTCCGCAAAAATATTAAGCAGCACAACTGTTTTCAACATTGAAGAATTGTTTCTTGAGCACCTATCAGCATATTAGAACGATTTCTGAAGGATCATATGACACTGAAGACTGGAGTAATGGCTGCTGAAAATTCGGCTTTGCCATTACAGGAATAAATTCCATTTTAAAACATAATTAAATGTCACAATATTACTGTTTTACTGCATTTTGATTAGTGAAGTTTTGGTGAACATAAGAGATTTCTTTCAAAAACCTTAAAAAACCTTACCAACATCAAACTTTTGATCTAATCATAATTTCACCCAAAAATAAAACATTTGCCACCCTCATGTCTTTTTTTTTAAACCAATATGTTTTTTTTTTTTTTTTAATTCTGTGGAACACATTTAGGAGAGTGTCCAAGCTACTCTTTTCCATACAACAAAACACAATGACTTAAATTTCATTATGTTTCTAACTTAAAGCTATATTGTTTTTGAAAACTTGGAAAACAGCTCACAAGGTAAACTGACTATTTTTATAGTATTTTTTTTTTTTTTTTTTTTTACTTTTTACACCCCATTGTCAACATCCATTTTATTATACACAAAAGAACTTTCTCCTTGTTTGGAACAACATGAAAGTCCAGAAATTTGATGTGTGAGTGAACTGTACTATTAAGTAAATGTAACAGAAGTTTCAGCTAAGTCAAACAGATTCAGCATAGTATGTGTGCTGCTAGATATCAGCTGTGATGTCAAGGGATGAATGGCAAGCAGGGTGGCATGGTAGTGATGCTTGTGCCTTTGGTGGCAGCAGCCTGTCAGGCCAGCCCTGGAGCAGCCTGCATGAAAAGGCTCTTTTGTGCCAGCCAGCGGAGTAGGATGCTGCGGTGTACCCGCACCATTGTTCTTCTGTCAATGTGAGGTCTGTGTGTAAGGAGCACAGGCCAGGCCTCTACACCCCAACATAGCAGGCTGGCTCTACTCACCCACATCAGCCCCTCAGGGAGCACAACATCCACTAATGACAATGATAAAGGAATCATTTTGATAAATAACTGTATTGTCTTATTTTTAAAATAAAATAGAATTAGAATATTTAAAAGATTACAGGGCAATATCACACATTTTTAATTAATTGCATAATCTAAGGCCAATTAACATATTGTACCAAAGCAGACATAATTTAGCTTTTCACAAGTATTTTCCATCCACTACTGATCTTTAGCAGGAGCTTTGAAATTTACAGTATGTTTTCATGATACAATGAACTTTTTTATCTGTAAAGATCAAGGAAAATTTTTCCACATTAAATGAGTTATCAAAGGCATGTGAACATGTATGAAACTGATGCTAAAAAATACACTTTTTTCAAAAAGAGTCTATTATAAGAGTCATCATTCATACCACTCAAAAGATGGGATTGGTATAAGTATTTTTTTTTTTGTTTTTGAACGAAGTCTATTTGTCTGTCAGGCTCATCAAGGCTGCATTTATTTGATAAAATAACATGCTGGAATGTTGGAAAAATGTTGGAAACAGTTGTGCTGCTTAAATTGTTTGTGGAAACCATGATTACTGATTTTCATTTTTGATAAACAGAAAGTAAAAGAAAAAAAACACCATTTGAAATAGACATCTTTGTGACAATGTAAAAGTCCCTACTGTTACTTTCACAATTAAAAGCATCCTTGGTGAATTAAAAAAAAGAAAAAAAAAAGGTAGTGTGCATTTTACTGTATTCGTAAACACTGTGACTCACTTTTGAGCAAAAAACAGACTAGGAAAGGCCTGCTCATGGCATGCTTTTTGTCCTTGATCATTCAGTCCCATCCTCATTCACTAGTCAATGTGTGCCCTCACAAAATTGGTATTTCAATAAACACTGGTATGTATTATAATTTGCAAAAACAAGAAATGTGACGTCACAGTCTGTCATTAAGCCCTCTATCAAAGTCATAGCCAAAACATATTGTTGTGATCGCTTTCATTAATGTTACAGCACACGGCACAAACCACTGAATCCCCCATCTGTCCTCTCATCACAACTCGGCCAGTCACAAATTCACTGTGATTCTCAAAACCTGTCTTGCTGATTCCATCACGTTTCACTTTCATCTAAAGACACGACTAACTCTTAACCCTTTAAGGTCGCACTAGTCCCAGAGGACAGCTGCTCACAGAAATCTATTGTGCGTGTAACAGAATCCCAGCATGTCGTGGGGTGTGTGTGGGAAAACACAGAATCGTCATCTCCCATCTGCCTCTGTGATCAGATTATCAACATCTGATAAGAAGCCCACACTGAATCTGCTCTTTCAGAAATCTAGAAGCAGCTACACAGCTCTAATTTAACCATATTTACCAAATCTATCAGATTTCCCCTAAAAAACAGTGTTGAAAATGTAAAAAAGTGATTTGTAGCTTAAATTTGAATCAGTTTCCTGAAAATCTCTGAACAGGCAGGTCAACATAAAGAGACAAATATGACAGGCTTTGAAAGAAGAGAGCTTTAAGGTGGGGTCCAGGTTTTTTTTAGAGCTTTTCCTGGGAGTGAGCAGAAAGATCTGGGAAGTGGCTGAGGCACTGTCATCCCTTCTTTCCCAGAAGGCCTAGGGAGGAGTTTCTGCTGCATGAAGATTAAGGATGTGTGTCAGACAGCAACAGTCCACTTCCTCTAAAAGCTGGATCTACTCCACAGGTTGGAGCATCAGCATTATCGTCCAGTAATTTATTCCTAAAATGCTAGCATTGTTGTTGTTCAGAGTAATAAATTAGATTCATTAAAAGCATATTTCACTCAAAAATGAAATTTCTGTTATCATTCATTACCCTATATGTTGTAGGACTTTCTTTCTTCTGCGGCACATGAAAGAAGTTCAGTAAGTTTCTGTGTGTGTTTTATTTATTTAATTTTTTTTTTTTGCCTATACAATGAATGTCAATGGTTGCAAATGTTGTTTTGAACCCCACTGAATTTTGTTATATGGACAAAAACAGGTAAATAAAGGAATTCATAAAAGAACAATATGAGGGTGAGTAGATAATAAACAAAGATTTTGGGCCAACTATTCCTCTAATTGCTCCATACCTCTTAAAAACTTTAAAAAATTAACTTTTTCGAGCAAGTTGAAAAGTTTGCAGTCAGAGCTACACCCTTCACCACATAAAGACCAACCTATAAAACACTAGGGTCATCCAAAGTCCCAGACAATAAGAGCTTGACACCATTTTTAGAAAGGGATCACTTGCCAGGCTGAGGATAACTACTGGTTTCAGGCTTGTTTGGGTGGGTCTCTTGCGGTTATTTGCTTGTGGTTAACCGGGGTGGGGTGTAGCCTGTAAATTCCCTCGGACTAGTTGCAAGTAAGAGTAAAAAGTGAGAGGAGTGAAAATTAACTGAACTGGACAGCAGTACAGGATAAATAAAAGAGGAACAGAGAATTAGAGACAAAGAGATGGAGTAAAAGACAAAGACAGAACACAGGAATATGAACATGCAAGGCCTGCACACTAAATCACTGACTTATAAGATGGTTCGACTCCTAGATAGCAAATCAAAGCCTGTGTATTCACAACTCCAGCAATGAAAGAATAATCTGTCCTTGATCCTTGCTAATCCCCACATACAATTTACCACCAAGCAATCAGTGTTACTCAGTCCACAGCTTAACGCAGAGCATGCAGGGTATGACCTGATAGCGAATGGTCCTCTGGGCTGTCTATCCCGTATGAATGATTGGAGATCTCAATTATGCCTCAGATGTTTCTCCTAAAATGCTTTGAAATATGAGAAATGTTGGAGATCATTGAAATGAATTTGGGTATCACAATATTAAGATGTACAGCATGAATAATGGATATTCATTTTTAGACATGCATTTAACAGTGTTGTTAAATGCAAGAGAGCATAAGATGGCATCAAACGTAATTTAAATTCAAAAATAAAGGAAAAAATCATGAACTATTAAATATCCAATATATCCCTTTTTCTATATGAGACAGTTGCCGTTCTCTTGGCCTGTTAATTTAATCTTTGAAGCATCACAACACCCCCACCACAACAAATCTTCTCCCACATTTGAAAATACTTTCTGTGCAACTTGTACATTTGTTTGCTGTTAAACACCAGCTGCTTCTGTACTGCCGACAATCTTTTAAAGCTTAACACACACATCCTTCAACAGCAAAAAAACTATTTTTCTGGAAAGCTCTTCATGCCCACTGGACTCAATTTGACTCAGTCTTGTCACGCTAACCTCCTTTACAAACATACTACTGTGCGTAAAGCCTGAATGGGGAAAATGTGTGTCCCACTTGGCAAAACTTCAAGCCATGTCTTAAAAGTGCAGCTTTCACGCTAACTTTCATTAGCTTTTCACTGACTACTCAGGAAATGAGAGCCAGGTGTAAATGTCAGAGTGTGCCAACATGCTGAGGTTTTTCTTATTTTGGCCCACTCCCTTCATTGTCTCCCTGAGATCACAGGCACTCTTTGTTCTCCCGTCAGGATGAGGGAAAGAAAATGAGGGAAAACGGAGGCGTGTTTTGACGATTGCGTTTCAGAGGTCAACGGTAAAGTCACTACACAGAATCTCTAACTCATCTGAGCTTTTAGCACATGGTTCTGATCCCAATATGATGTCACTGAGCAGTAGCGGATGAGATGATGGCCAACTCGAGAAGAAAAAAGCAGACAAAAATACACGACCGGCCAAACAGAGTCAGACATTACTCAGCAAGCTATTTCAAGAAGCACTCTCCATCAGGGTAAAAAGAGGGCAGGGATGGAAAATACAAAAACAGACAGATGACGAGAAAGAGAGAAAGTACAGTTAATGAGGTAATTGGCTGAAAACTAAAGGAAAGGGAGAAGCAGAGTGGAAATTAGTGTGAATGTTACAGACACCTGGCTGTAACACGGTTTCACCAACACAGTAGGACACTGACCTGCTTGAAAATAGCTTGAACCACTAGAGAAAAAGTGCACTGAAATACATGACACATCCATCATTGTGTCCCATCTAAATGTTATTAGCTAGAACAGATTATATATAATCTCATTAATGTGTCTATGTAATGTAATCAAACTACATCATCGGTTGGAGAAAGGAAATGGGTTTCCAGCAGTGGCGAATACACAGTTTGGGAATTATTTAGGAGTCGCTTATGTGCGTAAGGAAAAACAGACTAATGAAATTGGGGCTATGGATGTAGCCTGTTGTAAACATAAGAGAGAAAGGGGTTATGGAAGAGGGTGAGGGGTCAGTCAAGACTGTAAAATATATCAAGGCTATAAACCCTAAAGACAGCGAATGTGAGTGAGAGAGCTCCTCTAACATGCTTAGTGGTATCAGTGACCGCCAGCCAAGGCACACAGTCCACAAATGAGACGTCTGTGGAGCTTGAAGCTTATTCTTGGGAAAAAAAGGCCAAAAAAGAAACAGCCTTGTTTATGTAAGGCCGGTGATATGTTTCAGATTACAGGGGGTTGTATGGAAATTCTTGAGGGCAGACAGGCCCTTTTCTTTGCTGGAGAGTGAAAGAAAATCAGGCTGCTTTTTGAAGACATCAAACTTTAAAGCGGTCTTTTGAGGGACATATTTGAGCCTCTGACTGTGAATGGGTGCCGTCAGAATTAAAGTTCAAACAGCTGATGAAAACATCACAGTAATCCACAACAATTAACATCATGTGATGCAAAAAGCTGTGTGTTTGTAAGAAATAAATCCATTTTAAAGGTGTTTTAATTTCGCTTCAAGCAATATTGTAGATGGAGAATTCGTATTTTAGCAGGATGCAATGTAAAGAAGTTCAAACATATTAATGATGGATTTATTACAAACACACAGCTTTTAATTTCACAAGATGTTAACTGATAGACTGGAGTCGTGTGGATTACTTGTGGATTATTGTGGTGTTTTTATCAGCTGTTTGGACTCTCCTTTCTGACGGCACCCATTCACTGGAGAGGAGCCATTGGTGAGCATGTAATGTCATGCTAAATTTCTCAAATTTTTTCATATCTTAGGAAATAACAAGGTTCAGCAGGGAAATGATAAGAAGGGATAAAATCTGAGATGTTATTCTAAAGAAAAATAGGAAACAATCATCCAAAATCACAGGGATAGAGCTGAACCCTGAAGTTACTGACAAAAATAAAATAAAATCTTTTTTTTTTTCAATAATACAATGAAGTTGTAGAAAAATAGGACAAATCGTAATATTGAAAACTGCAGATATATATTATTATATGGCAATTTTTGCTAATTTGACATATATTACTTCAATATAGCTGTAGCAAAAACTTTTGGATATTTCATTTTTTCCTGATTCAAGTAGACAGAAGTTGTACTTGAATATACAGCTGCACTTGCATATCACTACAATTTTTTTAAGCAAACAGGTAAAAATCCCAACTACTGGGAGTACTGACTGTGTTTCTATTGATAAAAAAAAGGATCTGACCACACAAGAATCCATAGCTGCAAGCAAGCATGGAACTCAAAGCAGGACAAGATGTACCATGCATTTGGTCAGGATCTATTATAGCATCACAGGACAAATCATTTGGGCTTGTAATATTTATATGGAAAGTATTTTTCCAGTGGCATTTTTTTAAAATAAGGACCTTTAAAAAAAAAAAAAAAAAAAAAAGCAGTGCTGGACAAAGTACCTAAAAATACACATAAGGCACTGACCATAAAAAGATCTGTAAATTCCTTAAAGCCAAATCATATCTCTGCTGCTCCATCTATCCTTACAGGATAGGGAAATAAAACCTTTGACCTTGTTTCTGGCTCTGCACAGTGCACCTGAGCTCTCTGAGGACTTTGATCCCTGTGCAGTTCGCTGTGCAGGATGGGAATCGGGTTGCCATGTGTCACAGCTGGACTCCACGTGGCCCTGCTGTTAAGGCAACAAGTGAGCTTTTATACCGTTGATATGGGAGAGGCTTAGACTTATTCAGCCAACAGCTTCACAGAACTGAAATCCTCAAGATATAACTACGACAGGAAGATCCAATTTAAACACCACTACTACAAATGGTGTCTTTGTGATCTTCCCCATGAGGACTTATAAAAAGTTAACTTCATTCAAAGACACACAGAGGCCAGAATTCATTTGCTGGTCTGAGTTTATATTTGTCTCCAGTTTGTATTTGTCCAGTGGCACCATACTGTAAATATGGAACAGAAACAAGCATATGGGCTCAATTTTCACAATTTCCTGTAGCGCTCTTTAAACCTAACCTTAGACCCCTACTTACAGTTATCATCTGGCTGATTTTGCTCAGCAAAAACCCTGATAAAAAAGCTGAGGAAATGCCATAGATTTACAGCCTTCTGCTTTAAAACTTTCCCTCATTCCACTCTATGACCACACAACACAGCACGTCAATTTTTAGGCAATCATCTGCACTAGATGTGTAATTATTCTTAGAAAAAGGAGAGAAATAGACCCCTGTGACTATAAACCTGAAAAACAGATGACTAACAAGATATATTACAACTGTGATTCTCGACTGGTTTTGCTTCAAGATGCAGATTTTACATTTTACATCTAGTGACAAAACATTGACAAAAGTTAACAATAAAGTCCTTAAAATTAAATATGAAATTGTCACCTTGAACTCCACAGCTTATGTGAAATTATTAACATGTTGATTTAGCAAGATGTGTACTGTTTTATGTGTGACCACATGAAGAAACAAATACCCGAATATTGTCATTTTACCAAGTGAGATATATAAAATATATATATATAAAATATATATATATATATATATATATATATATATATATATATTGTATACACTGTACCCAAATGTTTTGGGGTCAGTAATATTTTAAAGAGATTAATACTTTTATTTGGGAAGGACGCATTAAACTGGTGAAAACTGGTGAAAAACTCTTACAAAAGATTTCAAATTATGTTTTTATACTTTCAAGTCAACAAAGAAACCTGAAAAAGAAGCATATTGTCGTTTCCGCAAAAATATTAAGCAGCACAACCAATTTAAATATTGATAATATTGAGAAATTTTACTTGAGCACAAAATCATCATAGAATGATTTCAAAAGGATCATGTGACCCTGAAGACTGGAGTAATTGCTGCTGGAAAGAAAATTGTAATAATATAAATTTCACAATATAAGTGTTTTATTACGCCTTTGTGAGCATAAGCGACTTCTTTCCAAGACATTAAAAAAATGGTACTGACCCCAAATTTTTAAAAATTAGCGTGTATATATAAACAAAACATGAGGGTGTGTTCTCCTCTCTTTCAAAGGTATAAGCCTAATATATTCTTCCACCTGAAGTATGCATGATTATATGGTTAGCTGCATTTTATTATTTGCATTCAGCATTGTTTTTCACCCTGCTCTCTGAACCACTGCAAGATACAATAATAAATATTCAATCAACTGGTCCTTTTCTTCTGTTTATCACTTTGAGAACGCTCAAAACAAAGACTTTGGAACAATCAAGCCCATTACACTACCTGCTAGTGCTTGTGAGGGTCAAAGGTTACATTTCTAGTACAGGAAAATGTCAATAGGAAGAGCAGTGAGGCCTCATAAGTTGCCAGTACTCTCTTCCTGAGCCCATTCTTCCTGTCACTTCTAGCCACAAGAGCCAAAGTTTAAACTCATCATCTAAGCAAAGTGAAAATGGCAAGACTATCAAGGAAAGATTCAACTATATATACAGTACATAAAGTATACAGTACCACAAGTTCGAACTATGAAAATTACTAGTTTGTTGAAGACTTTTTTAGACTTGACTTTCGTCTGAATGACACATAAAAGCTGGAAGGCTCTGCCACGGCACACTGATTATCAGCTATTTCATCTGCAGTATCAGAGCCAGTGTCTGGAAGAATTTGGAACATGGTCTTAGGCAGCACTTGTATTTGTTTTTGGAAATGTGCAAAGGATTGCCAAAAAATTCCCCAAGATCCTAGGGGCAGACAAAACAACACTGCCATATAAAGTCAAGACCTCAGCGCACATCAAATTAAGCTGTTATTTCAGAATGCCCACACAAACTCTTGCTCAAAAAATGACGTTGTGTAAACACAGTCATGGACAGAGTTCAAATCACGCTACAATGTACAGTATGTGTCAGCAGTCCTGACACTTGTTTAACTTTGACACCTCGATGTAAAGAGCTTAAAGCTTCACAACTAAACAAACTGACAAATTTGCTTAAAATGTCTTGGCTAAACATTCCGTCATAGCTTTGCATAGAAAGGCTGCATTTCAATTTTGTTATATTTAGGAGCTTCTCTGGCAGCGCAAACCCAGGCTGACTGTAAACACAGCTTATTTTACTGGATAAAATGTATCTACATTATCCAAATGAGTTCAACCAAAGTTTTGCTTTGACATCACATATGGTCTTCCTGAATTCAAAGTAAACGGCCTTCAAAAGGCATCATATAAAAAGTGATTTCCAGTTCAACAGCACTTTTCTTTATCACTCCAGAGGGCACAGGATGTGATCTGGCATCACATAGCTGCTGCTCTTCCAGCTGAAGCCCCAGACACAGATGTGGAGACTGAAGAAGCAGGAAGCTGGCCTGGTCACACCCTCTGCAAATAACAAACTGCACACGCCATCTCCCAGCCAGGGAGAAAATCAGGCCATGGCTCAGAGGTGGGAAAAACAGACACCCTGTGCTTTTTGAATCACTGGAACCGATAAGCATCTCCTGTTGCTAATTAATGGCCAAGTTGTTTATCCGCATTTTTTAAGAAACTGATGTTATTCAGCAAGGCCACATTAAATTGATGAAAAGAGACAGCAAAGACATTTATAATATTACAAAAGATTTACATTTCAAATAAATTCTGTTCTTTTGAACTTTTTATCCTTCAAAAAAACCTGAAAAAAATGTATTGCGGATTCTAAGGATAAATATTAAACAGCACAACCATTTTCAACATTGATGAATAATAATGAATGAAGAAATTTTTTTTGGGCATCAAATCAATATATTAGAATGATTTCTGAAGGATCATGTGACACTGAAGACCGAAGTAATGGCTGCTGAAAATACAGCTTTGCTATCATAAGAATAAATTATATTTTTAAATAGGCTATATTTTAGAAAACAGTAATAATATTCTTTTTTCAATATTACTCTTTTACTGTATTGTTACTCTAGCATTTGACTTAAAAATATGAAATAATCATACTGACCCAAACTTTTGAACAGTAGTGTATAAAAGGAACTTAACTTTATGACTGACTTCAATTTCCCTGGTATTTATACTTTTTAAATTATTATTATTTATATTATACGATCCAAAAATATCTCCCTCAATTAACGGGAAACATTACCTGTAATATCTCCAGAACAATAATTTAGTGTCCTTGTGAGACATCCACATATAGGTCACTAGTTAAGTGACGCTACAGAGAAGCATACAATTGATTTTATGGCTAACCATTAACAAAAAGTGCTGAATTCTCAAACTACAGTCTCCTTCATCTTATCAGAGCCATCAAGTCATTTTTTACAGTGTGCTGATGAGGAAATGTGATCCACATCACCAAAAACATAAAACACAATAGCAGTATATCCACTGCAAACTTGTTTGAACAATAAGGCCAATCAGAGGGGGTGTTGCCTTGGTCAAAACACCTCTGAGCCTGTCATACAGCACTCTGGATCAGCAGGTGTAGCCAGTTGTATGAATCTACACTAGATACAGCAAACACAACAATGCCATACATTCCTTTAATGTTGACGTGATATGTGTAATTCATTGTTCCCTTGACCTGAAAAACTTAAGGCTAGTTTACTCCACATGTATTATGTACTATCTAAAATATGAGTCAACTACTATAAGATTCATTCTTCAAGATGAATTGCAAGATGTTTTGAATAAGTCCTCCATCTGACAACAGTAGATCCTAAATAATAAAGCATTATGCAGTGAGGATGATTCAGATTTGTAGCCTATTATTAGTTGCTAGCTCACAGTATGAGTACAGTTTAGAAACATAACCTCTATGTAGCTAGGTGTAACACTAACATGCATCACCTATTGATATGACTGTGTGTGTGTGTGTGTGTGTGTGTGTGTGTGTGTGTTTAGACAGAAGTGAAGAAGAGGTTTTTTTTTCTTTTTAACATTATTGAAATTCGACAAAATCCAAAGTTAAAATACAGAATACAGGTACCATTATGATACCTGTCCCGTACCTGTTCCCGTAGGTGAATTATCTTACCTGAGTTTGAGGTTGGCCATAAACTCTTCCAAAGACACATTGTCCAGAAGAACAAAGTCCGCCTTTCCGAACTCCAAACTTTCGTGTTCTGCCATATTAACGCGTTAGTAATATAAGAATGCAAAAATGTAAAGCTAACTGTTGAAATCCTACGAATACACAAGTCAATTCGACAACACCAAACAGGAGGAATAATGCATCTCCATGAATTTGTTTATATTTGCCTAGCGCACTACTCGTCGGCTTCTTTTCATGTTATTAATAAAGGAATATATAAACACGCATTGTTTGTTAACTATAAGTTGTTGTCGTCTTTTCAAAGATTGAAAGCTACACACTCCTCGGGTCGCCTGAAAACTTCACACAGCTGTTCGAGCCTCCCGGTGTTTGAGTGATAGTCCGCTACACCGAGCGTCGCGCCTCTCATCCCGTTTTCCACGAGCTTCACTCTCGTCTCTCGACTAAACACACCGTGGCTTCGGTATCCTGCCCTTCTCGAGTAAGCCCCTCCCTTCTCGGGCGAGAGAGAGCTAAACCGTTCCCGCTTGCCATCAAAGTTACAAAGTTGGATACATTTAGCGTCGGGTCGAGTATGGCAAGCTGTATTCACATCTGTTACTTACAAGTAGGCTACTTATTTTTATTACGTAATCCAAAATGTGCAAAAATCCAATTCAAACAAGTGAATAGCTGATCGCTGAAACTCAAATCACAATAGAATTAAACAGCGAAAATGTCTGTTTCTTGTCAGTAATAGTGGAAGCAACGTGTCACTTTCTGGATAGTGACTGCTAGCAAAGGAATAGTACTGTAAATAATACGAAGCAACTAATTGAATTACACTTTTGAAAATTTACAAGTGAAAAAAAAAAATGAGTAGCCTCACTGGATTGCGAACTCATCATTTAAAATATTATTAATATTTATAAAATATTTATTATAAAATATTAAAAATATGTTCGTGTAACATACATTAGCCCACATATTAGGTGGTCTAAGGAAGGAGTTAAAATGTTAAATGTTAAAATGATTTGCCATAGATAACATTATAATTATCAGACATTTGAAGGGGATAGTCACATTTGAATTGAGCATAGTTAGCATTCTTTTTAGACTACTATTAGTCATCATCAGAGTTTCTTAATATCCCTGGAATGTCCGTCTGTCCTCTGGCCATATAAGGAAATGGATATGGATCATTTGCGTGAACTGTATTATGGTAGTGCAGCAAAATACTTTAGTTAATTACAACAAATCTAAAAAAAAAAAAAAAAAAAAAAAAAAAAACTACCCAAAACCAAATTTACAGGTAAGCACAATAGTGATTGAACCATTGTTTTGTTTTGTTTTTTTGTTTTTTGTTGTTGTTTTTGTTTTTTGTCTGCTAAAACATTAATTAAACACATTTACTTGATTTTTTTTACATGATTTTGGGCTGGCACGTGCTGCCAACGTGCCTGTATAGTAACCTCAAGACACAAGAGCGTGTTTAAGTTTAATGAGAACTGAAGATGGCTTCAGGTTGCTCTGTTCAGCTATCTGTGGCCAAGTGGCATCCTCCCTGATCAGTGTTGCCAACTAATTTTCAGAGGAAGTTGCTAAAGGAAGGTCGGTTTGTTGCTAAAAGTTGCTAAATGACGTTGCTATGTCACTGCGCAATGACGTCATCATGTAATCAGGACGCAAAATTTTGTCACTGCATCAAAACTCAGCAACAAATATATTTTAGATATGTTCATTTAGATTTGCTCGTAAAATAATATAAATGCATAATATAATATTAACATATAAATAACTATTTTTAAATACAACATTGAATTATTGAAAAATTACACATTTTTTATTAGCTAGTAAACGTCTCGGTTACGTATGTAACCCTCGTTCCCTGAAGGAGGGAACGGAGACGTCACGTCGGATGACCGACAAAATTGGGATCTCGCCAGAGAGACCAATCCACTTCGAGTGTAACTAAACGAACCAATGGACATTGGCATGTGATTATTGCATCCAACTGCCGCTGATCACAGCTTGAGCATAAGAGGCAGCTGGTGCACCGCATCAATTCATGCTTTCGCTGAGGAGCTGAGCCGGTGACCCGGCAGCTCAGCGGTGGTACAGCGACTGTGGCGACGGGACGTGACGTCTCCGTTCCCTCCTTCAGGGAATGAGGGTTACATACGTAACCGAGACGTTCCCCTTTCAGTCGGTCACTCCGAGTCACGTCGGATGACCGACGAAATTGGGATCCCTACCAAAGCGCCGCAGGAGCTGCCCCTTCCAGTGCCCTGTGTAGGCCTCCTGATCCTTCCTATAAGGCAGACAATAGGACCGGGCTCTACACAGAGAAGGTCAACTACTGTTGTTCCTTGAGCAACCCAAACAGTAGGACTAGGATAACACTGATTGAACACTCCTGGGATGTGGATGGCACGAAGGGACCTCAGATGCTTCTGACTCCAGAGGAGGAGGTGGCGGGCGAGTTGCGACATGCGACGGGAGCGCAAACCGCCTTGCCGGTTGATATACGCAACGGTCGCAGTGTTGTCCGTACGGACCAGAACGTCCCTGCCCCGAAGGCGCCCTCTGAGGCGGCGCAGGGCAAGGCATACTGCCAGCAACTCGAGGCAATTGATATGCCAACGCAGAAGGGGGCCCACCCAAACCCCTGATACTGCGTGCCCGTTGTACGTGGCACCCCAGCCGGTGGCCGAGGCATCCGTGAATACCACAGCATTCCTGGATACCTGCTCCAGGGGCACTCCTGCCCGAAGGAACTGACCACGGGCTGAAGGTCTTGCGGCAGGCCGGTGTAATCTGAACCCGGTGAGTACCGCGTGTCCACACCCACCTCGGGATTCGGCCATGGAGCCAGTGCTGAAGCGGTCTCATATGGAGCAGACCGAGCGGAACTATAGCCGCAGCTGCAGCCATATGCCCCAGGAGCCTCTGAAAGAGTTTCAGTGGGACCGCTGTCCTGCCTGATAAAGTCTTGAGGCAGTTCAGCACCGACTGAGCACGTTCCTGGGTGAGGCGTGCTGTCTGGTTGACCGAATCCAACTCCATGCCGAGAAAAGAGATCCCCTGCATTGGCACGAGTTTGCTCTTTTCCCAATTGACCCGAAGGCCCAACTGGCTGAGGTGCCTGAGCACCAGGTCCCTGTGTGTGCACAACTGCTCTTGAGAGGTAGTTGAGAATGCGCACACCCCGTTCTCTCAGGGGAACAAGGGCCGCCTCTGCGACTTTGGTGAAGACACAAGGCGAAAAGGGACAGCCCGAAGGGCAGGACCTTGTACTGATATGCCCGACCGTCGAACGATACTTACAGGCCCGTGAGGGGAGACACAGGTCACCCCGCAGGGTGGAAGCGGCTGTTGGACACAGTTCCATGGCCACAGACTGCTCCACCGAGGGGATGCCGCATACCCCAAAGCGGCCCCACCATCGAGGGTGGTGAGAGCGGAGGAACCACAAGATTTGTTTCGGGCAGTGAAAGGTGCCTTCCACGACCTTGTAAGCTCCTCATGCACTTCCGGAAAGAATGGCACCGGAGGGGGGCGCGACCCCCACCGAGAAACCACTCGTCCAGTCTCGAAGGATCGAGACGCGGTGGAGGATTCCACACGAGCCCGACATTCTCGGCGGCCCGGGAAAGCATAGCCGTCATCTCTGGGTCTGGCACAGACAACGCTACCACACCCGAAGGGGGCAACGCAGCCAGGTCATCATCCCCGGAGAGAGAGGGCCCGCCCTCCGATGCAGTGATCGACATCTAGTCGTCAGAGGGGGCACCGAGGGAAACGCGTGGCCAGTGCGCTCCTTCGGCAGCTCCACCGGCTGCGGAGTGCTTGAGGGGTGAGGAGCTCCACTTGGGGAAGCCCTCACCTTAATCCTCAAATCACCTCTGACTCCACCGGATCCAGCGCGCACGCCGGATCGTGGCAGAGGCAGAGGGACTCCGCCATGTTTGACATAGCGGAGTCACACTCCGAGATGGTCATGTCCCCGCAAGAAGAACATGAACCATCCACGAAAGCCACCTCAGCGTGCTGAATGCCCAAACACGTGAGGCAGCGATCGTGACCGTCCTGAGGCACCAGGAAACGACCACACCCAGAAACGCACGGGTGAATAGACATCTTTAAAAAGACGCGATTACCCGTGTTACTCTTTTAGAGAAATTGCTCTTTTAGAGAAATGCTCTTTTAGTGCTGAAGCACGCAGGGGAGCTGGCCACCGCACACTCCTAGTGTGGCTGTCAGCAGGAAGACGATCTTTCTCTCCCGGATACCGTGACCACCGCTGCCGCGCCGTAACGCCCACACTCGCTCGCAGAACACTCTCTTGGAAGGGAGAGCAGTAGCTTCAACCACTACCGCTCGGCTCCGAAGCGAAAGGATGAATTGATGCGGTGCACCAGCTGCCTCTTATGCTCACGCTGTGATCAGCGGCAGCTGGATGCAATAATCGCATGCCAATGTCCATTGGCTCGTTTAGTTGCACTCAAAGTGGATTGGTCTCTCTGGCGAGATCCCAATTTCGTCGGTCATCCGACGTGACTCGGAGTGAACGACTGAAAGGGGAACTATACATTCTCAACAATTATAGTTATAAGCAGTATATTAGTAGGCTAGTTAGTATGTTACACTGTAAGAAGAGTCTGTAAAAATAGGGCACAATATGATGGAATTTTCCGTTTTGATTTTTCACAGGTTTTTTACCTGCATTTTTAATTACGCATTGTATTTTGTGTTTTCGGGTTACAGGGTTACAACGGAAAATGGATAACAGATAATGTCCTGGAAAATTACTAGTGCCGTTTCCATTTTTTTAGATATTTTTGTACTAACTGATCAACAATTGCAGGTACAAGCTACTAACAACCCAGCAGGCACCAGACGTCTATGTAACGTCAGGTTGACGTTGGACATGACGTCGGACAGACGTTGCATTTTAGTTGAAAATGAAAATCGGGTTGACGTCAATTTGACGTTGACTTAACGTTGGATTTTGGTTGCACAACCTAAAAACAACAAAATCTCAATGTCAGCTGACGTCGGTATTGGACATCAATTTAACATTGACATTAGACGTTGAATTTACGTTGAATTTTGGTCACCCGACGTCGCAACCGAAATTTAACCAAATATCAACGTCTTATAACGTTGTGTGCCTGTTTTGTGCCTGCTGGGAAGTTGTCTCATAAATGAACAATTAATTCAATTATTACTATTAAATTGAACAATTGCAAATAGCAGCTAACTTAATTCAAGTGATATGTGTACTGCTAGGCATCTTTGGTTTCCTCTTTTTGTGTAATTTAGATGAAAAATGTGTGCCTTTTTATCGTTTGAGTCACTTATCAAAAGTTGCTAAAAAGTTGCCAAATAAATTTTAAAAATAGCTAAATTTGTTGCTAGGTGCAATGGTAAGAAAAAGTTGCTAGGGTAGTCTGAGAACTTGCTAAATTTAGCAACAAAATTGCTAAGTTGGCAACACTGTCCCTGATTAAACACAATGGGATGACTCTGCTGCCCCCACCTGTGTCTCTAGGAGACTGGGGCAATACTATTTCTAAAAGTTACATAATAGTTTACCATAATAGTTATCTACTACAATAACAATAATAATAGTGTAAAAGAAAACAATATTTGTTTAAAAAATTATTTACAAAAAATATTTGTTAAAAAATAAAAACATTTATATTTAAATCTAATTAAAATAGTGTGTTATATGTTCTTGCTATTATTACTATACAATATTTTAATTATATTTAAATAAAATATTTGTATATAAAAATAAATATATATTTAAAAATGTAATATTATAAAATAAATATTTGTTGAACAATATTACTTACAAAATATAACATGTACATTTAAATATATATATATATATATATATATATATATATATATATATACAAGATAAAGTGTTTCATGGCATTTTATATAATATATCTTTCAGCAAGTGATTTTTAACAAATATTGTTTTCTTTTACACTATTATTGTTATTGTAGTAATTATAAGTATTATGTGTATACATAAATATATAAGTAATAATGACAAAATGTTGTTTAGTCTTAAATTCAGAAGTTTTATGACAAAGTAATTTTATAGAAAAAAGCACTTAGAAAAATGTTAAGGGTATTTGCATTTGAAATATACCTCTCAGCAAGACACATGTTTAAAAATAGTTAAAGCAATGAATAAACAGAACTAGCAGAACATGTTTTTTAAAATATTGTATATTTTATGTAAGTCAAACCAATTAGTTGGTACTATTAAATTGACCTCTAATTAAACTATAAATGTTCAGAATTTTGCCTCAGATGACTTTTACATTCCCTTAGATTTTTCTCATCATAAGCAATGAACCCCCAAAAACGATGGTGTTGGATGCATTATTGGCCCAAGAGCGCCCACGGTTATGGGTCACATAAACCGTAGCACCCTTGCGCAGAGTTGTCATGTACGTAGAGAGATTCCCAAACGAGTTGGAGCCCTGAACATTGCTATGGGACATAGCCACCCAGTAATTATTTACAACCAGCCATAGATCAGTTATCCCATTCCCCCCAGTCTGTGTGGAGAAGAAGAACTGATAGATGCCAGAAACCGGAGCTCTGAATATCCCAGTGCGAGTGTCGAAAGCCTTGCCTTGATTCACATACACTTTCCTGTACATAATCCTGTTCATTTTTCTTGAGATGCTGGCCGGGTAGGTGACAAAAAAATGGACCTTTTCTTTCTCTACAGATCACAAGGAAAGAAAATGCTGCATTATTTTCCTTAAAAGGTAGATCATTTTAATAATACGAACTACATTTTCACAGTGTGACTGGTGATAAAGAGAAATGACTCACTTCTACTTTTGTTTTTCTGACACATCCAGGTGATTTTGTCTCTGCTGATGCAAGACTCAGATTTTCTGCACTTTCCACAGACAAGTGTGTTAATATCTGAAAGGTTGGTGTATAACAGTCAATAACTTATATATAAATACCTCAAATTTTCCCGAAAATCCATGTGCATTGTATCTTACCTGCACAATATGACAAATGGCAAGCTACCGGTTTGACAAACTTGTAGACGTAGTAGTTTCCCCTACATGCTTTCACTTGAATGGGAGGAGATTTGAACAAACAGCAGTTGTTTCTCCAGTTTCCACACACCTTGCGGGTGACCACCCCATCTCGTATCCGGGGATGACTGCCGACGAGCCACAGCGGAGCGTGCGTGCCACACATTTCTTTCCTCACGCACCTCTCAGGCATCTGGATGGGTTTCCCACGGTAGAAAAGACGGTACCAGCCCTGCCATTGGATTCTACGGTCACAAACAACATTCTTGGTGGTGTAGTTTGTGGCTCTCCAGGCTTGGTCCAATGCGGTATAGTGATAGCAGGGGTCAGGCGACTCGTTACTGTCATCCTCGCCAGAGCCTTCATCTCCATCTCCATTCTGGGTGAGGGTATACAGCAAATGGCTGCTGCCTATCAAAGACAGACATAAATTTTAATTATTATTATTATTATTATTATTATTATTTAAAGAATACAGGATTTATTTATTTATTTTTATTTATTTTTTTTTTTACTTACCTGTTTGTAGTGATGTCAAATTCATCTCCACGTCTGTATCAATAGGCTTTTGTGAACAGTGTGGTAATGCCTGCAACAAAACAATAATATTAGTTTCTGAAGAAAATAGCTTGTCTCACAATAAGACAAATTTAGATAGATTGGGTCATATTTAGACACTGAGATAATGGCACAATTAATCTGCATATATATTCATTATATATTTAAATTTTAACAACAGTATGCTTAAATCTTTTTGTATGTCCAACACGATTTAGCAGGTCTGATTAGAATTATTAAATTTTTCTTTCTTTCTTTCTTTTTCTTTCTTTCTTTCTTTCTTTCTTTCTTTCTTTCTTTCTTTCTTTCTTTCTTTCTTTCTTTCTTTTTTTCTATCTAAACCAGCAAAGAATCTTTAATTATCAGCTTTAATTTTACCTGGTTCAAGGCTTCTTGCTTTTGTTTCATTACTGCGTGTTCATGTTTCAAGCTTTCCATCTCCTAAATAAATACAGAGAAAAAAATGCAATGCTCATACCACTCTCCCATTAGAAACTGAAATGTTTAACAAACAAAAGCATTTTAAATTCACCACTACCTTATACACAACAGCAAGCTGCTCCTGCAAAGTTTGGTCAACCACGTTCCAAGCTCTGAATGTATACTGGAAAACAGTGCAATGAAATATTGTTATTATTTGCACAGTTACTGTACAACCGCAGTTATAATGTAAGAATATTTTAAAATATTGGTCTTATTTGTTTATAACATTATTATAATAACCAAATCAATGCTTACTGAAATATCTCTGTTCGCAGTGTCGGCTGCACAGACAACCAGCACGGTAAACACTTGAACACATAAGGAAAGCATCTAAAGGTGAGAGTAAAAAAACTGCATTAGACTTTGTGTTATTTATCTATATACATTAAAAAATAAACATAAAAAAATAATAATTTAAAGTATGTATTTTTAATTAAAAAAAAAAAAGGATTTACTATTTGGTTCTTAATCAAGAATGTAAACTCTTAAGATTTTCAGATAGGTTACAGGTCAAATCAAATCAAGTGATTTGATTTTATAAGTGATCTTTTTTTTAATTTTAATATAGTAATTATAAACATTTTTAGCTTACCTTTTCACAAAGAGCAGATCTCTATGTGTTATGCAAGTCAACTATATAGAATAGAGTTTATATACTGCAGCAGATTATGGGTGGACTCTGCTGCCATGCAAAAGGAAGTTGCTGGCTTGATTTTCACACCAGTATGCTCTTAGATGAGACTGGTGACACTCTTCACAAATAAGGTGCTAACATGCACATGAAAAATGACCACAAGCAGTTTTTGAGCTCATTAGGTCAGCAAAAAAATAGGCGCAAAAATGTATTTGCATATGTGCAGGCAAAATATTATTGAAACAAGTTGCATGAGTCAAATTTGTAGAATGTCGATGTAAAACAAAAATAAAAACAAATAAACAAACAAAAAGGAGACAATGCATTGAAATATTTTAAAGGAGCAAGGTCAAGGCTAGGTCAGTAATTTACACTAACTTTTTATTGATTAACTTGATTGATTAACTTTTTATAATTGAACACGTTTAAGTCATGAATTACCAAGTGAACCATTACTTACTCTCATATTGCAATTTAACAAGTTATTTGACAGTTAGAATTATGCCTTTGCAAGTATCATTCAGAAACCACATGTTAAGTCAATGGTTAGAGCAAAAAAAACTATTCTTGCATAATCAGCAGAATAGTGACAAGGACTAAAAAGTACTTTTTTTTGCACAAACATGCATTATGTTTAACATATTATCTTAAATATCACTTTACATCTATTCTGCTTTGCTGTCTAATGTTCACAAATGAATATTAGATTCCTATGAGATTATTTTCACATTTAAAAACAATGAAAAACTGGGTTCAAAATTACCCACTGGGAGAAATGCGCCCATTGAGGAAGATTTAAAGAGTAATAATAAAGCATAAATGATACTGAGTAGGAAATAGTTTCATGGAAAATATGCACAATGAGTCAAAGATGCGCTTGCTTTGACTAATGAAAATGACTGCCAGTGTCTGGGGGAAGGATGCAGTAATATCTTGAAATAATAATAAGATTCTGCAACTCCAAAAGCCACCACTAGGTGGCTCTATTAAAAACATTGGGGTTTACAATTTTACTGGACAGGAAATTGTAAATTACAAATCTGGCAGAGACAAAGCATAACCATGTGCTATAACTATCCACTTTGATATAATATTTAAAAATATTATGGTGAATTTAACTAATTGTGGAATGATCACAAACCAATGATGAATCATATTTATTAGTCTAGTCCTCATTATTGCATTATTGTCTTGCTGAGATTTTTTATTCTGTTGTATTTTATATTGTATATTTCATTTGTTCCATTTTCTATATATATATATATATATATATATATATATATATATATATATATATATATATATATATATATATATATATATATATGATTTTTTATTTTTTTTATTGTATTTATTTATTTATTTGTTCAGTTTGTTGTCTGTGTCTGTGTGTTTCGATGTTTTGGCAAAATTATATGTAAAACAAAAATCTCAATAAGCACTTAACTGTAATTGTAAGAATCAAATCAAACAGGTTTAATGAGTAAAACTGGGAAAAATGACTGTCACCTGTGGCACATTAAATAAAACACTCAGAAAAATAGGTACAAAGATGTCACTAAGGTAGTTCTCTATAGTAAAAAAGCTAAAAGGTACATCGTTTTATCTTTTTTACCCATAAATGTTACATATTAGCACGTTAAAGGTATATATTAGTAATATAAAATTACACATTAGTGCCTGATATGAATACCTTTTGAAAAGATACCACCCTAGTGACAGTTTTGTACCTTTTATTCTGAGGGTGTAGAATCCACTCTTATCTCATCTGGGCATACTAATGGAATAGAGTCAACAGAACATTGTGCTTTCGTTTTCATTCCTTAACTGTAAAAACTATGTCATACATCATTTGGTAATGTATTAAAGCGTTTGGCAGTAACCTCAACTCTCACTATCAACAGAGCAATGACCAGTCGATTGTGTGATTAGATAAGACCAGTCCAGTGAGTACAATAGTCCAACCAGGAAAACAATGTTCATGTTTTGATGTGAAGCACAGGCCTCAGCCGTTTTCACATAAGCAGGAGACATCAGTAAACAGCCCTGGGGAATGACAGGCATGCCAGAATGAGAACCGATTACAGCCTGTTGTGAACTGTGATATGTTTGCATACATTACTCAGTCCTACCCCACCCGACGACCCCACCATTTCCACTCACCTGCAGATAAACACGTACACTTCATCGTTTATGGCTTGCTTTGAAGGCTGTACTTTTCCTATCGAGGTTCCTGGAATTGCATACGGTTGCTCATTGCTGTTCTTGCACGTCTCTGTAGATTCTAGCACATGAGGGTTCAGTCTTTAACAGCTGCCTAACAGGGCGCTCTGTGGAGGGAAGCCATCTGTTTGAGTTTCTTTTTAATGCTTAGATACTCATGCAGTCTTCTGCACCTGTGTGGGTATATATAGCAAAAAAGGCAGTTAAAGAAAAGCTGTAGGCACAAATATTTACAGGTAATTTTGGTCAAATGCACTCTCAAATAGTTTATATTAGTATTAGAAAATAAAAGGTCTTTATTTACTCACGTTCATGTTGTTCCAAAGCAGTATGATGTGATGTTCTCTTTAAAAGAAGATAATATGAGTAATATTTGAGACATTTTTAAAAATATCTTAAGAAAGTAATATACTGTAGGCTCAGAATGACATCAGGGTGAGTAAAGGCCTGTTCACACCAAGAAAGATAACTATATTAGCACCCACACCAACAGACAACAAGTTCTGTTTATTATTTTATAGTTTTAGTATATAATATCAAGTTCTTTAAAGTCTGATGGATTCTGACTGGCTGTTTTTATCGTTCATCAGCTGGGAAAAAAATTGCTATGAAATTTATTCTAACAATATCATTCCTCTGTGGCATTATTGTTGTAGCTTTGGTGTGGACAGAATTCTGACAAAAAGTCAAAACTATGAGACAGTCAGGACATAATATTTGAAAGTGTGAGACAAGAAGTAAAAATTATGACATCAAAAGTGTAAATTATGAGATAAAATGTCGTTATGACATAAAAAAGTAAGAAAGTATGAGATACATTTTAATTGTGACAAAAGTCTAAATTCTGAGATAAAAAGTCAAAATTATGATGAAATGTAAAAAGTCGTGAGTTAAACACAATTAACAGAAATTGAAATTATGAGATTAAAGTCAATAATGACAGTAGAAAATAGAAAAAACAGAAAATTATTATTATTATTATTTACTTATGTCATAATTGTCCTTCTTTTGTCTTAATGGTGATTTATCATAATTGTGTGTGTGTGTGTGTGTGTGTGTGTGTGTGTGTGTGTGCGTGTGTGTTTACTGGTATTTATGGGTTACAGGACACAAATGTGTATAATGACATGTGTACTACAATGTAAATATGGTTTATGATGACACTTCCTGTGTCCCCGTAAAACAAAAGGCTTAAAAAACATACTAAACGGTGTTTTATGAAATTCAAAAATTGCCAGTAGTTTCCTGTAAGGGGTAGGTTTAGGTGTAGGGTTGGTGTAGGGCAATAGAAAATACGGTTTGTACAGTATAAAAACCATTATGCCTATGGAGAGATTCAAGTATGTGTGTGTGTGTGTGTGTGTGGCAGAAAGGGGCATCCACACTTAAGGGTACATACTAACTATCTAAAATAGTATGAGGTTACTATCTCAGTGATAAGCCCTTGTATCCTTATTTCTGTAAATTATTTTTTGAGAGTGTGGAGTTGTGCAATATATAACAAAAAACACAGTTCAAACATATAAATTATGAGCAGGAGCTGTCCATGATTGCTCAAAAATGAAAAAGTAATTAGATAAATGAAAGGTTATCACATTGATTTAATGTTTATCTAGGCCTGAAACATTTCAGAGACTACAGGACGTAAACAAGCTATCCATCTAACCTTATATGGAGCGCCACATAGCATGTGATTTATGGTATGTGATATATTGTAAGAGGAGCACTTGTTTATCAAGCAGTTCTTGAGAAGGTTAATCCATCAAGAACACAGTAGTCTCTATGGACACAAAATGATCCTGGTGTTATTTTCACATTCAGCAGAAAGTAATTTTGTTCTATCACTGGACATCTGACCTTCATTTACTGCAGGACAGATTTGCTAAATTCATTGTTTCGTCCAGGCTTGTTGTTCCATTCATGCCTCTCATTGTTGTCCATTGACCTTACTTTCCATGAAACCTCTGACCGTAAGTGGTATGTTGTTTACTATGAAATGTAACCTTTGCCTTACTGGGCAAAAGACCAATGTGTAGTATCCCGATCCACACCTGTCAGCCATCATTTCTCTCTACAATCATCTTTGTTCTCTCTACAATCCAGCCTTGCCCTAATATATACATGTAGATCACGTTTCTTCATCAGGACAGATTTAAAGATATTTAGCATTACATCATTTGCCCCTCATTGGATCATTTGTACTGAATGGGTGCCGTCAGAATGAGAGTTCACACAGCTGATAGAAACATCACAATAATCCACAAGTAATCAACACTACTCCAGTTTATCAATTAGCATCTTGAGAAGTGAAGAAACAAATCCATTATTATGGAAGATTTACATTTAACAGTCCCTTTTGGCCAAAATACTAGTTCATAAATTAATCCACAATAATGTTTCCTCAAGTAAAAAAGTCCATTCCCTGTTCATCAATATCCACCAACATATTTGTTTAGAAATGTTTTGGACTCTTTTCACTTGTAAATGGTGCTCTGTGATCTGTGCATATTTCTCTCCTGATTCAGACAAGACAACTTTTGAACTAGAGAAAGCTTAGGATAGAGGACTCATATTTTAGATAAAAGTTTAAAGTAAAAAACAAACAAAAAACATTTGGATGGATATAAACACACAGCTTTTCGCTTCACAAGATGTTAACTGATGGACTGGAGTTGTGTGAATTACTTGTGGATTATTGTGATGTTATCAGCTATTTGGACTCATTCTGACGGCACCCATTCACTGCAGTGGATCCATTGGTGTAAATTATGTAATACTCAGTTCCTCCAAATCTGTCTCAAAAAAGAAACAAACACATCTACATATTAAATATCCTGAGGGTGAGTAAATTTTCAGCAAATATAAATCCTTAATTGAACTATTCCTTAAACTCATAAATGACTCCACTTCGATGTAAAATTTTCACAAAAATTGTGTTTATTTCCATTCTATACACATCATCTGCTTAAGATGAAAAATTTATTACAAAAATAAAGTTTAGATTTTCAAGGGTAACACAACAAAAACAAAAATATAAATACACAAAATATGGTCCTTACATGTAAGGTTGTATGGTGCAAGTTCAAAGCAGACAGCTGATTTAATACCGTAGGCATGTTCTCAGACGAGAAGGCTTAAATTAGAAGCTCTAATTTCATGCTATATAATATTCACAGGGAACTAGTGGCCAAAGGCCCACAAAACTGAAAAAGGCAACAGCTGAGCAAAGGTCGTCGAGTTGACAAACTAACTTCAGTCAATGAGGTATCTAGAATGCTTCAGCATGTTTAAAAATAAACATACACAAAACACTGTGTTTGAAATGCTCGGTGCATATATGTTGTAAGTGTTTCAAGTTTAAATCAAGTGGATTATTGGTACAGTTCTAACTGTTGTTGTTTTTTTTCTTAAACTCTTGTGTAAGGAAAACACCAGGGATCACATTGGCCACACACTAATACAACCACGATTATGGCCTCCAATGATCTCTTTCTCTTCTGGCCATTCTGAATAGGAATACTCCTACAGTAGCAATCAGTCATTTAATTACAAGTGTTTCTTGACTGAATGCAGTGCAACATGCTCTTCTAGTAGACTTTTACATAAATGATCCACCACAGGTTGCATATTGGTTTTTATCACCCCGTCTTGGCCCTTTATCTCTGAATTCATGTGTTCTTGGCACAAAGCCTGTTGTTACGTGCTGGTTCCACTAGTCTAGCTGGCCCTTTCCTCTAATCCAGTGAGCATGACCTCCATCTGGCTCACTTCACACTGGAACTTCCACTTAACAGTCTTCCAATAAAGGAAGAGCCGTTCAGTGCAGATTAACTTGGCACTTTGTCCCACTTCATATGGGTTAGTATTGTTTAAGGTAACACTGTGACAAAGCCTAGTTTCTCAAACCTTAAAAAAAAATAATGATATAGTCATGGTGCAGAGGAAACCAATCGCATGCAAAATCTATGGTATTGATGAGAAACTACGTGGCTTCACAGTGAGTGGTGAGTCAGGGATCGGCCATGTGGACACTATGGCCATCGCGGTTCACTCATGTCATCGATCATAGAACTTTCCTATATCCTTCCTGGAGGTTTCTTGCTTCTTTTCACTTGGCCAGTCTGAACACGGCCAGGTCCAGAGGCTCTCGACTGGGGACACACCAGTCATCTGCCCCCTGCGTGATTTCATAGTTCCGTCGAGCTGTCTTATTAAACACTGGGAGTCTCTCAACTGAGTCAGTGGATAAAGCCTGAGGGGAAAACACATTATGTAATCTGTTACAACACGATGCAAAGTATTCTCTCATTTACAAGACGTTTCAAACATTTTTAAATGTAAAAAATGTGTTCCGAAGACTTTCAAAGAATAAACCTTTGGCAGGGTAACTCTATATTTAATTTCTGACAGGAATGGAAACAAGGCTGTAAGGGGCAGAAGCGTTCAGTGGCTTGTGCTGTTTTTTAACAACATTTGACTATTCAGCCGATGAATCCTCTTTTTTAAAATAACATTCAGTAGACAACAACTCCACAAAGCAGTTTTGAAAGTTGAGAATTGTGAAAATTACATGATTGTGAACCTTTATACAGTGCATGCCAATGTAAAGACTGTTTATCCCTCTCTACCTTGTTTTCATCTGTGTAAAATTCAATAACGACATAAATAATGGAATGGCGTAAATGACCGAATTTTAATTTTCTGGGGGAAAAATCTGGGTGAATTATCCCATTAGGTAGGGTTTAAATGTACCTTCAGGTGAATGACTGCATCAGTGCCATGGCCCTCCATAGAGTACAGCTGAAGGTCACCCTGGAAGTACTTGGCATAGAGTCGAGAAATGGGCAACCCATAACCAAACCCGGCCTGTGGACAAAAGGTGGCTATTATTATAAAGAGGCAATTATTTTAATTTTAAAGTTTTAGTAATTTTGTTGTTTTTGTCATTTTTATTAGATTTGTTTGTTTTTTATATAAAATGTCTATAGAGTTTTTACTTATTACTTCAGTTTTAGTTTTAGTTATTTTAGTACATCAAGATAAATGAAATAAAAATGAAAAACGCTGCCTTCCTGTAAACTAGCTCAAATAAAAAAAAGAAAAAGGTTTTTTTTGCATGTTTCAGTTAATGTTTATTTTATTTCAAGTAACAAAAATGTTTTTATGGTTTTAAGTGTAAAAGTTCAGCGTACCGTGCGTGTGACGCAAATTACGTCATCGGAATAGAACGCGCGTACTGTGCGTGCACCATTCGATTTTTGTAACTTTGTACGCTCAGGTCACACATGCGCATCTAATTTGTTTTGCAGTAATCAGTTGTTCCACAAGGTGGCAACACTGTCCCGGGCTGTTTTTTCACACTGACAAGTGCTTTTGAGGGACAGAGTGTGAGATAGCCCAGCTTTGGTTTAAAAGAGTTCAAAAATATTTGTTATCAGTCATGCTTATGGGGAAAAATAGAGCAGACACTGGACATGGATGATGCTTTCTAGAGCGCATGTGTCGACCGCCCGCGTTCGTGCACAACGTCAAATGGAGTATACTTTTTAAGGCTATGCATTCGACTGTTCGCATACGCTAGCATACGCGTATAAAAAACGAAGTATAGTTTGAGCTTTAGTTTTAGTCTACAATATTAACCCTGTAAAGGGGTAGGGTTGGGCATCATTTGAATTTGATCGATTCTGATTCCGATTCTGCATATCGATTCCGATTCCTAATTCCGATTCCAATAAGATAAACAAATCCATTAAAAAAAATTCAAGTCAAACATTTAGATGTCAAACATATTCATTCTGTCTTTTGCCTATGGTTTTACCAAAAAATACCGAAAAAAACCAACTCGACTAATATAAATTTCAAACATTACATTGTTAAATACAAGTAAACAGCAAGTAATAAAATAGGGACAAACAAATCAATTAGCAATAGCATAAATAAATAAAACTGAACAAATTTCAGGTACAGAAATTGAAATCAAAAGTTTAAAAAGCGCTGGAATAAGCTACCTCTACATCTCAGACTGGCTCCGACATTAGGTTATTTTAAAAGAAAATTGAAAGTGCATTTACTTGAATTAGCATTTGGTTCTGCAGACTGATTAGTAAGAGCTTTTTTATAACATTTGTTATTGTCAGTCATTGTTTTTCTGAAAGTTGTTGTGCAATTTTTATTTAGAGATTGTACAGCACATTGGTCAACGTTACGTTGTTTTAATTGTGCTTTATAAATAATTTTTTTTTTTAAAAAAACTACATGGTTTTCTTTTCAAAAATAAAATATAGATTAATCCTCATTAAAGTTACAAAAGATATTCAGTAAAGATGAGTTAATGATTTTCTTTTGATCTTTGATTAACATTAAAGACCAGCAGCACGTTTATTAGGCGGCTGTCTCTTTAACACCGAATGCACGTGGATCTAAAAATACTGTGTGTTTAAACATACGTTTTCTTTTTCATCTCTTTACGTTCACTTCAGACAAAAACAGCAGTGTTTATGATGATATTATGACGTATTTTGTGCATACAGTACTAGTTGATAAATGTTAAAGAGAAGTCAGTTCCGGCCCGGAACAACCTTTTCTGCAGTGGAAATGCACGGAACGGTTCGAGAACGGACACAGGTAGGGAACCTGCATCAGGACCGCTGTCAAAGCTGCTGTTCTCTGTGCTCGCGCTTCAAATGTGTGTGCTGCACGCAAACGGTGCGCAAGTTCTTTCCCTTCCTGCACTTAAATAGTTTAAAATCACATTAAAATGCAAATGCATCAAATAACCGGTTCTTGGAAATTTGGAATTCTTGATACCCAACCCTATAAAGGGGACACTTTAAATTATGTAACTTGCAATCCTATTTGTTTTTTAGTATGTAATACGGTGAAGTCTCACCAGGGGAGCCCTTTGTTTGTCATCCATCTGGGGTTTTGGTGCAGTAGAGTACATGTAACTGAAGAGATTCTCCATCTTCCTGAAAGGAACTCCACCACCTCGGTCACTCATCTACAAAGACAAAGATGACACTGTTAGAATAAAAAAGTGGAAAAAAAGAGAAAAAGAATTAGGAGAAAGAATTAAGAGTGAATTAGGGCACAAAAAGATAAAACTGGGTAAACAGTGATAGGGCAAGATGCCAGACAGACAGACAGGCACTGGCCATGACTTTCACCCCTGATCACGGCAGGTTAGCATGTACAGGACTCAAATCAGCATTGTCAAGGTAACCAAACAACAAGGCCAGTCTGCTTCTCTTGTACTGTGTTATGCAACAGCAGGTGTTTCACTGATGGGAAAATGACTGATGGCTCTAGTTACATCAGACCACAATCACATACAATAAACTTTTTATGAGTTTAACAACCATGAGGTTAAAAAAGATAATTAAATAATTACAATACAAATTAAAAATTAAATTAAAAATAATATCATTTCAGACCAATAAAATGTTCAGGGATATATTTCACCAAAAAAAGAAGTATTTTCTTATAATTTCAAAATGTAATAAAAAATTAAGCTTATTTTAAGGATCTTTTATGACAATTAAGCACATATACTCAATCCATCACTGCAAAAAAATAAAAATCTAATTATTGTAAACTAAAGAATATTTTTAAATTTCAGGTATTTATACATCATTAGTATGTAAGCATACTTTAATTCCTGCAGATTTCAATTAAAAAAATGGTTTTAAGTATGTTTGCCATTTTATGGTACTTTGAATCTAACAAGAATCACCATGATCAATCATTTAAAATAATTAAAAAATAAACCAGAAAACGCATGAATGAGATTTTACTGAAAAATGTGCATAATTGCCATGAAAATGTCTAAAATTTTGTTTTTATAAAATAATTTGTTTACAAATCATACAACAAATCATTCCAGTGTTTCAAATTAAAATCACCTTGATAGTGAGGTCCTCTCCTCCTATGGCCACCATAACTTGAATGGTTGGAAGATTACTGTCTTCCTTATGGTTCTCAATGGTTGCCCTCATTGCATTCTGAGGAAAAAACCATATCGTCATGACAACATTCAGATTGCCTGAAATAAACAGCATTGTTTCAGGACAGAATATGAGATGGGCTACAGCTCACCTTGAACAGTTCAAATAGCATATGGTACAGATGGGAAGGCACGTACACTATGCTAATAGGCTGGTTCCTGTTATCAGCTGTAAATAGAAGAACACAGTCAGTGTCAATATTGCCTATAGTTGCTAAAACATATTATCACTGCTAAGCTCTGAACAATTATGCATGAAACAAAGAGAACCAATAGATGAAATAAATATAGTATCAGTCTTTATCAGTCTTAATCACACTATTTAAAATGTACACAATGATATTCCTGTGTTCTTACTGTTAAGTTCCTGAAGCACCAGGTCAGGTGAGCTGAGGTAGTACTGATCACACAGCATCTTGGCACTTTCATACGCATCTACATAAAAAATGCAATGACAAAATACTTTTAAGAAACATAAAAGAGTGTATATTTATTGACTAAACAAATGGGTCACTGATTTTGAGTAGCACATTTGCAACAAACACCCACTATACATGTTTGTGGTCTCATCAGATTGAAAGTAGATTTTGCACACTGTACCTTTAACAACTTCTGTCACCTGACAATAAGGGTCTATACTTCCAATGGTATTGGGGTGAACTGGATTTGTGGCACCATCAAAAACAAGAGCTGAAAAATCAGAGGAAACAAGATAAATACAAGCAATTTAAGAAGCAAGAATCATTATTTGGTCTGAATATTGTGCTTACTGTGCTGGTTGATGAGCATTCTGATTGATATCCGGCTCAAGTAGAAACGGTCCAGAAAATACTGAATATTCTGATTAGTGACTGGATCTTGACCGAATACTTCTTTATATTCAATCACACCCTGGGCCATAGTGGGTACAACATCATTGTGCCTGTTTCGGATGTTGACCAGAGCATTTACAAACCTGTGTGCATATTCAAGAATGTTAAATGTTGGTTTTGAGGTCAAATATAGGATGTTTTTTCATTAAATTTACCCATTTCATTTCTACTTACTCTTCTAATACACTTTGGTCATCTTGACTTTTCTCCAAGAATTCCAAGATCTCCATCAAACTCTGTATATACCTTAGCAGACAAACAAAATAAGCAGGATTGAATTTATGTCTAGAAATTTAATAACATTAAAACAAAATTAAATTCTGTGAGCACTGTTTTCATCAGTTTGTCCAGTGTTTTCAGAACAGACTGTCAAGATCTTTGCAATGTCATATCATTTCTTGCAAATGTCCCTCAAACTTTAAACATGTTCTGACATGAACCATATATGTGACCCTGGACCACAAAACCAGTCTTAAGTCGCTGGGGTATATTTGTAGCAACAGCCAAAAATACAATGTATGGGTCAAAATTATTGATTTTTCTTTTATGCCAAAAATCATTAGGACAGTAAGTAAAGATCATGTTCCATGAAGATATTTTGTAAATTTCCTACTGTAAATACATCAAAACTTAATTTTTGATTAGTAATATGCATTGCTAAAAACTTAATTTGGACAACTTTAAAGGCGATTTTCTCAATATTTTGAGTTTTTTGCACCCTTCAGATTCCAGGTTTTCAAATAGTTGTATCTCAGCCAAATATTGTCCTATCCTAACAAACCATACATCAATGGAAAGCTTATTTATTTATTTACTTATTTATCAGCTTTCAGATGATGTATCAATCTCAATTTTGGAAAACTGACACTTATAACTGGTTTTGTGGTATATATATATATATATATATATATATATATATATATAAACAGCAAATCTGAGACTTTTGTTAAGATAAATGATAAATGTCTTACACTAGCAAACAGATGCATTTACAAGAACACTGGCCTAATATCTGTGGAAAAACAACCGTTTAACAGTTGTATACCATGCATATTAATGGAAGACTGTTTTGTTTTGGCTATGCCTAAGTTTCCAAGTTTCCACTCTTCCTAAAAGACAACAACTTGGGGAAGTATGCCGCCCACGAGGTAATGAAAGTAGGACAAAGTTCACAGCAGAATCCCTCCTTGAAGAAGAAGTGCAGCTCCAACCCTGATGCTGAATATAGAGCAAAGTTCACACGCTGAGCAAGTTCAGAGTTTGGCCAAGTCTCAAGTAGACCGCGATTTACTTGTCATACTAAATATAAACACCACGTCTCTGGCCATCTAAACAATATGTCGTTGCTACAACAAATCTGGTCAAAGTAGACCTGATTAAATGCAGTAAAATGTTGTATAACTCACCAGCTTTGAACCATTTGTACAGAAGGAGTGGTAAGTAATCTTTTGGGGAGCAAGTTGATCTCTTTCATGATGTTTGACAGACGCACTGGCAGCTCTTGTCTCAGGAAAACAAAAGACGTTTTCTCACATGCGTTGGTGGAACCTGGACGAAAGCAACATGTAACAAATAAATAAATGGCACGCTGGTAAACACACACGTACTGTAACATAAGTGTTATAACTATTTAGTATAATGGGTTTGGGACTAAAATGCTTGCACACTGCTCATAAATAATGCAATTATCGCAGTGATTGCAAACAAACCCAACAGCGGTTAAATCAAGGGACTTTGGTTAAATGATGCAACACTCCGCGCTTATGAACAGTAGAATGGGAATCCCGAATCATTTCCAGAGAATCGATTCTTCGAACAGTTCGGTTCAAAGAACCGGTTCAGAAAGGCGATTGAGCGATGCGTCATCACGTGGTTTCTGACGTGCTGTAAAAAGTTCAAATAAAACAATATGTTTGGGAAAAAACTTATTTATCGCTGTTTTATAGATTAAATTGTGTTAATAATGATATTTAATGTAATTACTTTCTCCCAGTTAAGTTTGTTGCAGAGGATTCGGCTCCTAAAACATTAAAAATAAAACAATACTATAACTTATTTGCATTCCCTGCATGAATAGTATTTCTAATTTTATTTATTAAAACAGAAAACACAAAATAACAGGATATAGTCACGTTGAAAACTAATTCCAGTACGTTTTTTTTTTTTTCAGCCTTTCTGCTATTTGCCTATTAAAGTAATTTAGCAGTCGAATTTTTCTTACTGTCCGCTCAATTCAGTTTAAAATAATAACGTTGTTGATTTCATTCCGATTTCTCTTTCGGTCAGATTCATAAACAAATTCAGACTGATTCTGTGAGCCGGTTCACCGAATTCACTGAAAAGATCCGAATCAAAGAACACTTTGTTCCCGAATCGGATAGCTACACACAGCTGGTTGAGCAGTACCAAATCATTTCTGCATCAAACTGATTTAAATAGCACGAACTACAACTACAGTGCAAAATAATAAGATGAAGTTGCATTAATACAACTGTCTGTTCTGCAACTGACTACACACTACCATTATAAACATAATCGTTTATATGAAGCTATTCCTTATCAGTCTAGGAATGCATACGATTTCATAAAAGAACAAATAACACAGAGCACTCACCAAAATCCAGAAACTGTTTCATAGAAAGTGGAGAAGGTGAAAATTTGGAGAAGTGTTCAATGTGATGAGGCGCACTGGCCAAAGCAGTATTCTTCATTATAAACCTGATGAACTTCATTTCGATGACTGGGTCGAAACCGAGATATACCAGATATATCAGGTGCAGAGATCTAGTTTTTTTTCCAATAGCCACAGTGTTTATAATGCATGTACTGAGATGTAGGCTATATGATGGTCTAAGAGGCAGCTGTTCTTCCAACAACACTCAACAGCCAATCATAGCCCGAGGTTCCTATTACTAATACACATGCGTCCAATAGTATGTGGAGGCGGGGCCATATGCTGCTCATGGCCCTATAAATATAAGCATTCAGTCAGGGACATAAACACGTGTGCGTTGACCACTGTGTGGTTTGTGTCCTGATCTGTTTTTCCCATCCTAAACTGTGATGATCATTATGAAAATCATTAAAGCTAAATGAATATCAAAAAGTAAAGTATTGTGTTAAAATTAATGTAGGCTATCTATTAATTTTGCCTTACAATACAAAATCTGTAGTAAAATTGAACACTTGAGTTTAATTACTGCGTTAATCTTTAGGGTAAACAAGTACAAAAGTTACAGTTTGCTGTAATAAATTAATAACACTTTTGCCAAGTCATTTGAATATGATTAAATAAACTAGAATCACATTAAATGAAGTTAAACAAGATAAATCTATGGGAAAAAATATTATTAGCCTATATGATAATGATGAAAATATTTTTTACAGTGTGACTTTAGAAATACAGTATAACCTCTTTTGAACTTTATTTTACCCCACTGATGTTTTTCAGGACATATGGGGACAAATCCATGTGCATAATTTCCCTGTCCAAAGATTTCTGTTTTTTTTTTTTTTTTTTTTTAATGGTCAGTTTGTGGTTGAGGACATTATGTTCTATGAAAGACTAACATGCTAAATCCATTCTTGCATAACAAGGAGAGTCTCGATAAGAGACAAGTCAGTCATGCATATTTCACTCTCCCCTTCCATCCAGCAGTCAGCTGAGTAAATCAGAGATGTGCTCATTTTTATGGGTTATGTGCTTAGATAGATGTATGACAAATGTCTATCCTTAAATGTGCATCTTTAAAAATTAATTAACTGAGATTAGTCAGCAGATTCACATATGCATTCAGTATAATTATGAATTGTGCAGTGGCTCTCATCGGATGATTTCTCATAATAGAGACCTAGATAAATCAATATGTAGTGGCTCTATCCATGATTAAATCATTACGAATAACATTTCCCATATGTTCAAATATACAGCTCCACGCTATTGAAAAACTGCACCACCTTGTGGTCATCTTTGAATTTTTTTCAACCTTCCACCTCTTTTAATAGGAGATTAACTCTGTTATTTTAGACTAGAGCATTTTTAGTGTTTGTGGTCGTTTTAATGTTATAGTTAAACAATGAAAACACCTTATGTTAAAACACTTTATGTGGCCTTAAACAGTTTATTTGACCCTATATTTTTGAAATGCTTGATTATTCTGTACTGTGTTAAATGAAAGATTCAAATAAGTTGTAGTACATTTTCTTGCCGTAAACTTTGTTATCTAAACTATTCTGTCTATGCAGAAGTGATTGTATATCCATTAAGACCTGAGGGCCTGGGGAGAAGTAAACACGCCCAGTGGAAATTTCCTTTGGTCAGACACGGGCCATTGATGTGCTGTTTTGTACTTTCATTGAATGGAACAGCTTGGAGCCAAATGTCATGGTCGCTCTCAGGCCATTCCTTTTCAGTAGCTGTTTCCCTACCAAGTAATATTTGACAACAGAATCCACAATGAATCCATTAAAATTCCTTATGAATCCAGATTTTATATCCAAAAGCTTCTACATTTTAATAGCTAGAGAACTGCTATGATAACTACTGTAATTCCAAAGATTTTAACTTTGAGAAGTTTTCCATTAAAAATGTTAGAATACTTTGGGATGTACTCTCACTAACCCCTACCATAAACCATGAATAAATGCAACAATTTCTCTGATTGGTTCTCTGCACCTTGTGGCTTGTTCTCATTTGGGATTGACTCACACCACAGTTATGTGAGTGATGCAGAAAAAAAGCAGAGAGAGGAACATGTTTTTTGTGCCCAATATGCAATATGCATAATTCCCAATACAGAGTATGCAAAAGGAAGTGTGTCAAATAAGTAGGATGTGACAATTCACATAGTATTCATGAAGGCAAACAATACAGATGACCGTGGTGAGAATCTGAAATGTATAACCACACTCTAAGGATACAAAACTGCCACTGGGGTGGTCTCTTTCAAAAAAATATTATGTACATTTTAGGTACTTTTAAAACACTAATATGTACTTTTAAGGCAAATGCACTATTGCGGGGTAAATAAGATACAAACATTTTAATTAAAATTAAAAATTAAAAACGCATTACATTTTTACCTTAATGCAGGGTTTATATAAAGCTGAACACATATTTGTAAACGTTTATCTCACTTTATTGTTTTCATAGTTGGATGTTTTGTTAAAGTGATGGCAACATGAGTTGACATTTATAACTCAATAGATTGAATGCTATTGTATATATCACAATATATATATATATATATATATATATATATATATAATGTTCCAATATTAATGTGAATATAGTATGTATATAAATATATTTACATACAGTAGCCTACCATATTTTATCACATATACATCTATATACTATGAAATGCATTACTGAATATAAAATCGCATACATAATATATACAATATATAAGTAAATATGTCACGTATTTTTCAATATATGAAAAGTGGCAATTTGCTATGTATTATTCAATATATTGTAATATATTAACACAATATATTATTCTGTATATTTGCAATATACATTAAATAATTTCATATATTGTTCGGTAATATATATAGAAATATATTTTCTTAAGAGTAGCCACACACCACGGGAGTCTCTAGGACCCGAAACAACCAGGAAGTAAAGCCCATCTGAACAGGACATGAGGGTTATATGTAGTGCTGTGTCGGTGATGTTTTATATTGAATCTTCAGCAGTGGCGCTCAAACTCTCTCTGATCCCTCACTGAGAGCATCTGAACCAACAACAGCAGCAGAGAGCAGCGGGCATCAGCCTCATACAATTAACCAGCACTTCTGGGGTGCCTGGCCCTTCACTGAAGACATGTCAGCAGAGGACGGATCTATGACACACCGTGAGTGCTCTTTCCCGTATTTTTCATGGAATATATGTTTTGCTGTTTATGGTAGGAGTATTGCAGTGCGGGTTACATCATTACGGGCTCTACAGTGGCAAGCAGCACACAGCCATGTTTTACAGAGTGCTCTACAAATGTCCGTGTAAATACAGCGCAAGGAGACACGGGAAGCGTTGCATGTCCAATATGCATTTACATATTTTCATAAAGCTGTCTTTAGGATCTCTTCGTTGGGTAAATGCAATAAATACAGGCAGTTTTTGAAACAAAAGAAGGCGCTTGCGGTTTGACATCAGCATTGCTCAGCCGCTGCAAGTAGATCGTCAAATGCAATAAAAACTGCGCTGGAACGGATATGATCTTTACGAAACCACATCTGATTAAGATTAAACGACCATGGAAATTATATTTAATGAGTTGTTTCAGACGGTCAACTAGATTTATAACCTGATTCAATTACAGAATAGAATAAAAAAAAATAAAAAAAACAGTCTATAGGGAGAAATAACAGTGGGTGATGTGGTTTGTCCCATACAACACTATAAATAACTTTTTCCTTACTGTAGAGCTCCCATGCATGAAGGATGATGTTCAAGATGACATTCCAACACTCGGTTTTGCTTTCATCGAAGGAATGGTTAACCTAAATTAAATTACAATTGGTATATGTCAGAAAATGTGGGAAAATAGAAAACTTTAGCCATGAAGGAATAAATCATTTGCATCATCAGCAGGCTCGCTGTGTTGTGTAATGAGACAACAACAGTCCCTGCACAACCGCATTATAGTGAGCTGATGCGGCGAGTGATAGGTAGGCTAATCCCACTTAACAATGTAATTGTTTCAAAGCACTGAATTGTTCAAGACTGTCAGCCTTTAATTCTAAAACGACTGCTGTTAAAGTGATGAGATACAGTTAGATTTGATTTTTCTTTTAGTTTTGTGTAGGTCGTGTGTAATGTGGTTTAGCAGACGGTCATTAGTAATAATACACTGGACAGCTCCAGGTGCTGAACCGCTTTTAAAGAGTGTAGTCGCTCATACGAGGATAATAAATGTAAAATTCAACTTTGATAAACAGGAATGACACGCTCAGAACTGGTAGAGCTTTATTTTTAATATACACAACAGAAACAGGAGTAAAATTGATCTGTATTTGGATTAATATTTAAATTATTATCTTTATGTAAATTTCAGTGGACAAAGAATGCTAAAATGCTCCAGTTAAAGACTCCAGGTTAAAACAATATTAATAGCAAAAATGATATATTTGAGAGAAAGACAGAACATTTGTATCAGCTTTTAATTTGGTGGGGGAAGGTATTTATTTTTGATTATTGTGTTATTTTAGTTAGTGTGGCATATTAATATTACATAATTGAATGGCAAATACAGTTAGAAACTGTAATACAGTCACCAATATTCAACCATGTAATATCTGGAACATTATCACTGTATTTTTAAGTGCTGGAAACTAGCTGGCAGTTTAACAAAAACAAATGTACCTTGTAGCCTCTGAGTGTGGTATTGTTTTATTGTGGAGTGTCAGTACAGTCAAAAGATGCCACCTGATACATTGTTATTCTGCAGGCGTTTAATGATTTCTGTAATAATAGAATAATTTTTGATAAGTTCTCTTCTCTCTGATCTCTGTATAGGTCTGCTGAACTCATTTGCAATTTAACAAAACAAAACTACGCACACAGTGTTGAATATGCCATGAAACAATGCTTCTGAGCAAGCTTTGTTTTTGAAAAGCTTGATTTTCACTTCTGACAGGCAGTAAGTTTTCTCAGTTGCATTGCGTGTTGAAAAGCAATGTAGGGTGGCTGACTACATCATGTTTTAGGAATTCCTTAAAAGGAAATTTTAAACAATAACAGTGGACTGCCCCATGTCTTTTCATTTTTCTTCTTTCTGTTTGGACTCTTGACTTGATTATTGTGCACTTAATTAGCAGCACCGCCCTTTTTCTTGGTGGGAGACTGTCCGCAGGAGCTAATTTAAGGTCTCTCAGCTATTCCCAGTCTCAAAGCACTTCTCATGTTGCTCATTGTTGCAACATGTAATTATGATTTATGCTGCTTTGAACTGGCTTTTGTCAGAGCTGTGAAAAGATACATTGTTTTGTCCTCTACACTCTGCATTTCCTTTATTTTTTATTCACCTATAAGAAAATAGCCAGCTGTGAGCAAGTCAGGAAGTGTGTAAGGAAAGGATCAGTTTGGCGGAGAAATTGGCTGAATTTCTGGAGAGGGTCATTTGTAAGTGGCGAGAGACGAGCCTCGCCACCCGTGTCTCCTCTAGAAAGACTCTCAGACCTGACTGTGAAGTCCTTTACCTCCTCTTGTTCATACAAGCAAGTGTCGTAATTTAGTATTTAGTTAAATAACAACAAAAAGCTAGCTAGAAGAACATTTTCGAGCTACGTGTTTTAGATAAGTTAGGAAATTTGTGGCTTTCATCTTGCATTCATTTTTAATCTTTTTTAATCCGAATGTCTAAAAGTGCAGTCACAGTCCCATAGGCAGGTCTTGATTGTCTTCTGTTGAACTCCTTTGATAATAAAACAGCTTAACCTTGAGTGCTAACCAGATATGATGCGATAAAATCACTGCCATTTTAATACGTTTTTGTCCCAGTTGACCATGACAAGCAATGAGTGACAGGACATTTTGTCATCTCTATTGAGTGCAACATGGCCCTGGTTCTGGAAGTATTATTTCCATTGATTTTTCCCTTAGGGAATTTAAAAAGTCTTCTTTAAAGCACTACAAACCAAGAACAAAAACTACCAATCCTATGAACAATTGCGAATGACATAATCAAATTAAAAACAATGGAAAAAATATAAAATTATCCATTTAAAGTTGTTGATTGTATATATAGAAACAAAATATTTTAAGTTTATTGCAAAATATGCATATATATATTCAAATATTTAAGTGTTTTGAGAATGTGAGCTGACCAACTCTATTAAATCATTTGTGGTGTTTCATGGGAATGAGCAGAGCTCAGAGCTCATTTCCCGCAATTTGCTCGCTGCAACTTTCTATGATTGGTGAAATTTTCTTTACAGCATCGTGGGTAATGTAGTTTTTCACCACTGTTAAACAATGAAATAATGCAAACTGATGGCTTCAACAAAAGCAAATAATATTGATTAACAACCACAGAGCTCGCAGTAGGTCTGTCTTTAAAGGTTTATAAGCTATCGTTAAAAATCCCTACGGAGAAAATGAATGACATTTTTACTTCTGGAACTTGATTGTTGCGTTCTACATCTGCTGCATAACTCTTGTTAGCCACACCCACTGTGAAATTTCATTGGTTCAAAATCTTGCTGCTCCTCATAATTTTTCGTTAAAGTCTCCCTGCAGTCACTAATTTTATCCCTTAAAACCAATCTTTAATCATCAAATTGACTTATTGAAACGTTTGGTTTTATTAAAACGGGCTGTTTCAAACCACAGTTTTGAGACTGTCTTTGATACACTGCCATTTTAAGGAGAAAATGCTCAGCAATAGTTTTGACTGATGAATTTGCACAAGGTTTGTCTTTAAGAATATTAAAAACACCAGACAGATATGTAAACAACATTAAAAGCTCGATTTTTACCACAGCGGGTTTTCAAATATGAAATATCTTCTGATTGACTGTAAATGTGTCATGTCTCATAGCAATTCTGAGTTAAGTGTTGTGAGGAAAATAGCTTGTCGCTGGAAACTTGTCATGGTTTGGACTTGCAGCAATTGAATTTATTTTTATATTATGAGTTTTGTACTTCAAACAGGTTAATTAGTTGTCACCCACTTGAAGAAATAAATGCATTTTGATTGAAGTGATCACTTATAATTATGTTTTGAACCAAAAGGTGGATTCGAGTTGTACCAAATTAAAAGTGATTTCATTAAAATCGGAACGTTTCCCGTTTAAGATCTTTCCTAGTGGGATTCAGTTCACTGCGCCATGAACAATACAGAGCTAAGCACTTCGGCATGTGCACTTGTAATACACTTATAAAGTAATTCAGCACCCCGTGGACAGATAATCGTGATTCATGGCCAAACTAGTATGATTTCATTACTTTCTCCAGCTCTTTCATACCTCCCATGCATAATTTAGGGAGACGTTTATGTAAGGTACTTGCAGCCTGGAAAACTTTTGCTTGTGGGCCATAGCAACTCACAACAAGCTCTCCATTAGGATGGAATATTCATGAACGCCCGGGCAGGTCGTGCAGACCGATGTGAGAGCCGGATATGGTGAGATTAAAACTAAAATAGAGTGAGTCGTTGAGTCCAAGGTGATGTGCTGCTTTTTCTCCATCCTTCAGACTTTTGACAGATCTCACAAAGCTGTCAGAGAATTCAGTACCTTCTTCCTGTTTTTTTTTTTTTTGTTCATGTTCCCTTTTTTTAAACAGCCTGAGGTCCCTCAGTACAGAACAGATGGTAAAATGTTCCTTTTGATCTTCTTTTCAGGTTTCAAGAGTTTTCTGGCTGTCGCATGAATCACAAACATGCTCTGGTTGTTTGAAGGCACAGTCTGTTTATAAGTGCAGAGCATGAATTGGCAATAAGTATTCAGATGCTTTTTATAGTTATAGGGGCTTCTCTTGCTATCTTGTTTATTATGGTCTGGCACTGTTCAAATCTACACAGGCCAGATTCATAAACTGCTTGTAAGTGACAAATTAAAAAAAATGCCAAACTCAACCAAAATGTGAGTGTTTCAAGCCAGTTGATGTAACCGTCACTTGCCTTATCAGATTGTTGTTGAACATACGTTTTTATGCCTTACAATTGAAAACTTTTAAATTGTTGCGATATATTAAACATTATTGTCCAAATAATCTTATTAACATATGTTAGCAAGGTAATGTTATCTATCTGTCTAAAACAATGATTAGAATTTTTTTGAAACGGCAAGAATAAGTTGTGACTCCTGGTGATCTGTAAAGGTACTGCAGTAAAAAAAATAAAAATAAAAAAAATTTACTATTTGAATGCAAATTATCTAATGATCTGGGGCCGTATTTATAAAAGTCTTAAGGCTAAAAGTTGCTCCTAATGCAAAAATTTCAGAGCAACTCTAAAAAAAAATTAGGGGCTTGTCACTCCTAATTTTAGGACTAGTAAATTTTTCATCTAAGAGTAATTCACAAAGCTTTTTAATGCTAGAAGCAGCTCCCAAACCTAGGACAGCTAGTTCTCCAAAAGACTTCTAAATCCATAAGAGAAATTCAGAAATGATCCGAAGCATGGATGTTGTTTTTAATCTGCGTTGCAAATGAGTAAAGATATCGATCTTCTGCAGAAGTATTGCCTAAATCGTAAAGGTGTTTTCTTTTTAAGTTTCAGGTTTTAAGCTTAGTTAGTCCAGTTCGCCTTCCTTTGACCTTTCTTTGGCAGTTCTGTGTTATCCATTGCTGTATGCTTACAGTATTTTTGAAATATGGTTTATTTGTAAGCATGGTATGGCCAATAATATCACCATTTAGCAGTTAAAATGTTATATTATTTTGTTTAAGTACATTTGTTTAAGTAAAAACTGAACTGGCAAGGCATTAAAACACTATAATGTACATTATGCAAATTAACACATTTAAAAATTTTTTAAATTTTTCAAAGATTGCATTTAACAACATTTTAAGTGAGTGTTTGATGATGAGGAAACAGGGAAATTAGCATGCACAACTAAATATTCAATATCGGCCAATACCGATAAAACAACTAATATCGGCTAATATGGTGCCAATATATCATGCATCCTCAAAGTTAGCTAATGTTCCTTATGAAAGTTGCTATTAAAGGAATCTCTACCTTTTTTATATTGTGGATAATTATCTCTATTACCTGAGAGTCTGAGTGAGGGGTGTCTGGGTCTGTGACTGTGATATAAACAAAACCCTTTAAAAAACCCTGTTAAATGCTATAACTTTTCAGCATTGGAAAGTTTGTTTATGAATGAATGCTCTTTCATTTGGCAAGAACAGTAATAAAAGTTTAATTCAAAGAATAAAGGTTTTTTTTCTGCCACATATGTTACTGCTTACCATATTTGTGACCAGGCCAGAGAAAATGTTAGCAAGGCCAGTAGAAATCTGAACTGACCCGATCAGGCCTTTTTTTTTTTTTTTTTTTTTTTTTGCAGGTTGAAGCCTTTTTGACAAAACTGATTGATTGCTGGATTGTCAAAGGCCCGGCTGCTTGGCAGGAAGAAGTTTTTTTCTCATTTGTGAGTACTTCAACATATCAGAGTCAAGCACATGGAGCGATTTTTCAAAGATGACACCTCCATCCTGCCCCCATCCTTATGCCGTTCCTGCAGTTTGCATTCATCACCGTGTCACGATAATGCTGTGTCCACACACTCTGAATGCAGGTCAATAGCAAGGTTACAGTCATCTGATTGAAGCCCGACCAAATGTTCCTCCACCATGCTGTTGCATTATAGGTAGTAATTTATCACGTAGGACCAGTCAAAGGATATTCAGAGTACTTTAGAATGACCTCTGGATGTGGTTGGTTGGACAGACAGATGCCCTTTGTATTCTCCCTTTCAAAACTCTGACGCTCTTGCAGATATATTAACTCCCCCTCTCTTTCCATTTCATTCTCCTCATTTTGTTATCTACCTACCCATTTTGTCTTTCTCAGATAGTCCTTGCTTGTTGTGCTCTGTCATTTTCCCTCCACATCCCCTCTGTGTATTTCCGTTTATCTTACATAACTGGAATCAGAGGTGATGACCTTCATTCTCCTCTATGCTGTACAGTCTCTCTCTGGGAATTGCTGGCCATAAGCAAGCCAAAGGAACTGCTGTCTCCTGTTAGCTTCCTTATCTGAATCTGGCTTAGGATGTTATAAATGGCATACCACAGATAAAAACTGAATATTTATGTGTGTAGAAAAAAACAACATATTTTCATAATCAGGGTTATCTAGACTATTAGGTCTTAAGCCTTTTATAATTAGGCTGGTTTACGTTCAAATGGTTGGCTGGTTTAAACAGCTTAACAAAATGGAACAAAACTGTCTGAACATAGTTTTGAAATATCGTTTAAAAGTTTGGGGTAAAATTGAAATGTGTAATTTAATTTAAAATAAACGTTTTTTATTTAAATATATTGTAAAATATAAGTTATTCCAGTCTTCAGTGTCACATGATCCTTCAGAAATCATAATAATATGATGGTTTAGTGTTTAAATAATATTTCATATTATAAATGCTGGAAACAGTTGTGCTGCTTAATATTTTGTGGAAAACATGATAATTTTTTAGGATTCTTTGATAAAGTTCACAAGAACTGCATTCATTTAAAACAGAATATTTTTTGTAACAATGTAACAGTCTGTCTGTCACTTTTGATCAATTTAATATGTTCTTGCTGAATAAAAGTATTAATTTCTGAACAGTTTTTGAACAATAATGTATATCCGTCTGTATGTGTGCATAAACCAAAAGTAAATATATATGGGAAATATATACTTTCTACTTAAAAAAGTGACACATAAATGGTGGATTTTGATGTTTTAAAAAGTTATAAATATAGAAAAAGAACTTCTGAGAAAGGTTGTGTAAACAGTCCAACAAATCTTTAGGTCTCTAAATTATTGTTTTTAGTAAATTTTATATTTAAGATTAGTTGATATTTTATCACACTTTATTTTAAGGTCAAATTCTCGCTATTAACAAACCATTAACCATGCCTGAGGCCTCAATAAACTAATAATTTGCTGCTTATTAATAGTTTGTAAGGTAGTTGATAAATTTAGGTATTGGGTAGGATTAGGGATCTAGAATATGGTCATGCAGAATATATGCTTTATAAGTACTAATAAACAGCCAATATTTTATTAATAGGTATGCTAATAAGCAACTAGTTAATAGTGAGAATTGGTCCCCATACTAAAGTGTTACCTTATATTTAATGTTTTTATTGAATATTTCAATTCTTTGTTTTAACTTTAGTATTGTTAGTGGTTGTGTTTTAAAATGGATTAATTGTGACTAGTTGGTCATCTTGACCCATCCCATGTGCTTTTGTGTTGCATTGCAGGAGGTATGGATTGTGTTGCATGCTGCATGACCTTTAAAATGCATTCAGACACATTTCTACCCAATGCATTTAAGGTTCAACGGTTTCTTTAGAAGCAGTTGCTTAGTGTTACAGAGTTGCTTAGCATTGTTGCCCTCAGTAATGCCATGTTGTGGTTGTGATGTCGTACATGCAAACCCAAGCTTCTGATTTTCCAATTATCAGTAAGAACGCCTGGCTAATGGGTTGCCTGTGTGAAAGTGATATTGCTCTGTGATGTGATGGCTTCAGTAGCCCACACAAAGCACAAGGCCTTACTATGGAGGCGTAACGTAATATATCCATGTATCTATAAACGAGAAAGTGCGAGAAGAGCAGGTGGGGGAGAAGGGGAGAGTAGCTTTATGAGACACACATTAGGGTGAAAAATGAATCTAGGAAGAAAGTAACGAGATAAGAGGAGAGAGAAAATCGACAGAAGTAGAATGAGGTGAAGGAACGAGGAAGAGAAACGCAGGATGACAGTGACAGCACGTGTTTGTTAGACATCGCTCTGGAAATATTCTCATTGCGTTTCTCTCTCAAGGAAAACCAGGTTACCCACTTGCATTGCTCTTGCTGCCGGACTGCTATAATTCCCCCAGGTAGCCCTAAAAATAACAGAATCCACTTTTCCACAGCGTTTCCTCTGTCTTTCTCACTACCCCTCTGGCAGTGCACATTGTTGACAGAGATGTTATCGGGGGAATGAAGAATATTGCAACCACCAGCACACAGAATTGCCACCAATAAACTAGCTGAGTTATTAGCAACCCAGGCTCATTGGAAATATGTGCATGTGGTGACATTTCTGCAAAATGATATTGGATTGCTTCTTGCACGTTTCATGACACTTTTAAAATGAAATGGCCATTGAGTGACACTAAAAGCATGCTCATTTTTATCCAAAATGGAACATGAATCTGGTAATGTTTTATTACCTTGATTGTTGTTCGTATCACAGTTCAGAAATGAAATGTCTGGTGAGTGGTGCTGAAAGGTTAATGCTTTATAGCATTTAAAGGCCGATTCACACTGTACTGACAAACACAGACCAACGCTGACAATCACCAGAAAACAGTACATCACTTCTTAGACATTTCAAGACCTGACAAACGGAGCACCGACCAATGCCAGCAAAAGCCAATAGGGGTAACACCCTGATCTAAAAAAACATAACATTTTTAGCTTACTTTTACAAGTCTTTCAGCTCTTTTATTGTGAATAGTGATTTACAGGGCTTGTATCCAGACACTCTGTATAGCAAGTGCTGTACCAGGTGAGCAACCGAGCAAGTTTACCACGTCAGAAAAGTCATACATATGTGATAATTATGTCAAAGTATATTAGTTTTAAATCATGCACTGTGGTAAAAGCATATTGAGGTCATAACATAGCATTGTGCAAGGAAATGCATGGGAAAAAATAGTCTTTATTAATCAATAATCTGCTCTCAATCATCATTTATGTGAAAAGGAATACAAGTTGTTGGTGTTTTAATGCCTCTGGTGTTCATTTCAGCTGGAAATTGCAGTGGATTGTATTTATAGATACTGTATATGTTTGCAGAAATAAGATACAAGTTTTGCAGAAATGTAGGCAGAGGTACATATTTTCAAGTGAACCTTTGTTGGTAGCTATTAGCAGATGGTCCATAAAGAGGTGGAAAGGAAGAGAGTCTCCAGGAGTTGCCTGTTAGAGTCATTATAATGGATATACTGTAGCAGAAGAAAAACATGGTGCTTGAGTAAAAAAGTGGATGTTATGTGTGTATCATTTCAGAATATTTTGATGGTGTAGGGCAGAAAGAATTTTAGGCAACTATGTAAGGCTTCATCAAAAATACAGCCATATGAGTCTTTTTGGAACTGGAGCTCGAGTGAGTTGTTTGAATATTGTTTGAGCGTAGTCTCAGCCTCAACCCACAGTCTGATGCATATTGCACACAAAACTGGAAAGCAAGTGGCAAACTATTCTGACTGGCAGACTTTATACATTTTTTATTGTTTTTCAGTTATTTTTGTCATTTTTTATTCTTTTTTTCTTTTTCTTTTTTTTTGATTGTGTGAACTGTAAAAGTTGTAATGAAACATATTTTGATGTATGTCCATGTGTAATATATTATCAAAAAAAAAAAAAAAATCTAGGGTGGGGACTTGGTGTACTAAATGATTGTAGATCTAGTTTAATTGAAAGAAGAATCGTTCAAATTAAGATATATTTTCATGTTTTGGCAACTTTAAGGCATGAAATGAATATAAATAATGCAGTATTGGTTTTGTACTTCCTGAGGCCATGGCTACACTAATATTTTGTCTGCTTTCTGTGGCTAGCATTATATTCTAGTTACAAACCCCTCATCCTGACACTAACTAAACACACCTGCCTGAAATTTTCAAGCAATCCTGAAGACTTTAGGTATGTCTGAAATCACATACTGTCTGAGTAGGTACTCAGGTACTTTGAGTATCTGTAGATCTTCCGGGTACTTTTTGGCTGCTGTTTTATGAATACTATACTGTTTTTTGCCTACTTCTGTATATAGTAGGGAAGTAGGCATGTTTCAGAAGTTGCCCCTAAGTGGCACTTAAAAATTAATTGTGGTTGGTGTCTTTAGATGACAGCCAGCATTTTTATTTGTTTGTTTTGTGCTCTATAAGAATATGTGGGGTCTCAGTTGGTTTACATTTAATGAAAATTGTATAACAACAATCATTACAGTATGCAACAGCTTGATTTGCCAAAGTGTTATTTTGCCATTTTCTTTTGATAAAATAGTGGCTGGTGTTGGCATATGCAGGCTGCTATATATATCTATATCTATATATGCGTTTATGTATATGTGGGTGTTTGTTTGTTTGCATGCACACGTGCATGTATTGTGAAACGGCTGTCACACTTATTTTTATGGCGTTTTCTGTGCGTGGGAATCAGAGAGCAAGCATCATGATGTTGCCACTCACACTTCTCCAATCACTGTGTGAGTTTCATCTTCTCCACTCCTTGCTTCTGATCTTCATATTTTTTGGAGTGTTGCACGACCAGCCATCCCCGGGCCCCCTCCTTCACATTCCTCCTTTCTCTCAGAGAAAAAAAATTAAAACGACAGAGCAGATTCTGATCACCCTGTCTCTCCAAATGCATGCGTGTGACGTCAGAACCCGCCTACCTGTCGCTGATTGTCTCGGAGGCATTCATTGCAATGTGATTCTTCTCCACAGGGTTTACTGGTGTGGGTGTGAGACTACAACATCCTTTTTGTAACACCCGGTTTATGGCTGTTTAATCAGAGCCAGCTGTTTATTTCTTACCTTACTTCATCCTCTTTTTCTCTCCGTCTCTATACTCTCTGAAGCCTGATTTCTAATGTGAATATTTTGGAGACATTCACTGGAAGTGTTAAATGTCCTTGCCAAGGACACTTCAGAGCTTTCATTTTGGTAATGCAGTAATACATCAACACATAGAGCGGAAAAACTGACACACACATATATGAAGAGAGTGCATTCTGCAAGAGCAAGCCAATGTTTTCCAATAATTCATTCCTCCGCATGCCCCTCCTCTTTGCTGAAGTTGCTATGTGACGGAACAATGAACTAGAACACCTAGTGAACAGTGCTCAGGGTGCTGACTTCTATTATTGAATTTGTATCATCACAGAGATGCTGATAGGTGTGGAGAGGGGAGCACTCATTTTATTTATGTGTGTCAGTACTGAATATATTACATTTGTTTTGAATAATGTATCCATGAGCTGCATGTGTTCTCCACTTAACTTTCCATTGTCCACCATGTTCATTTCTCACATCTTTTTCAATCTTGCACAGTCTAGATGGATGGATGGAAAGATAATATCATTCTATCTATCTATCTATCTATCTATCTATCTATCTATCTTAAAATTAAAGCAAAATTAAGATTGAATGTCATGCTAAAATTTTAATTTTCTTTGCTTTTCCAGTTAAAAATGAGTTATACATTTCTTTGAATTTCAATATATTGTAATTTAAACTTGTAAGTTATATTTATCAATCAAGATATAGCTAGATAGATATGTTATTTTTTGCAAAGTAGTCTGTACATTTGAACTTTTTTAAAAACTTTCAAGCAAGGTTTTTGAAGCTAGCATTCAAAGTTTTTCATTGCTTTTCACAACAGGGGAAAAAAAAAGAAAACTGGTAATTTTCTGCAAAGACATTATCCATTAATTTTACAGACATTTCCGTTAAATCTAAAACACAACGCAATGCAGTGCAAAATTCTAACTTTTATACTGGCATAAATTCTGATCACAGAGTTTGATTTTCAGTTATTTTCCTAGACTCATTCTTGTGAGTGTACATGATTTTTCAAAAGCACTATTCTTGTCTTTAGGGGTAAAACTTTTTAATGAGGAGCAAATTACTGAGTGGATCATTAGTGGCTTACAGTATGTAAAATTTTCTCTTTTCAAAGTATTGCTGAACTTTTAATACCAGGGGATGGGTAGTTTTGTAGTTACATACCAACGATGGAAGGAGGATAGAGGTTAACAGTTAAAGAGGAAAAAAAGCTTAAGAAGAAGACGAGCTGGAGGTAGAAAGGGCAAGGCATCAGTAGCTGAATATACAGGGTGTGAGTAAAAGCTAAACCCGGGAATAGGATGACTAGAAGCAGGATAGTGAAAAGAGAAAAAGGAGAGCTATACTATATAGTGAGCTGTAAAATTTAGCTTAACCTTTTTTTCTTTCTACCCCACCATCCATCATCACTTCCACCTACATATGCAGCACCCACACCTGCTGTGCCACGCTTTCACACTGCTCACCTTCTTTATTCATTTCTCTGCCCTGAATGCATCACAAATGCATTCGTTTGTCTGCTTAAAAAAACAATCTTATGGCCTCTCTGGTTTACATTGTTTACATACACACTACATAACATCATCTTTTAATGTGAGACGCATGCTGTATCACATTGACTTCCACAAACCTCTTTAATACATCATATGTTTCTACATGAGAACGGCACAAACTAGCATGGCTATGAACACCAAAAAGAGCACATTAGCCTGTAGTTTGCAGTTGTGACTGTTGTAGAATTGATACCTCCCTTACTCCCACTCCGTGGTAAAAATACACGTGTACATGCTCTGATTTGCCCACGAGGCTCAACCACAGTCCCTCTGCAACGCCCACTCAGTTGTGTTGCTGCTCGTGCCAACTTGTGCCAGCCCAATCTTCACTCCAAACAGAGGCGTTTTGCTATCAGCATGGTCAATACAGTAGCCCAATGCATAGTGAGTTACTCGCAGGGAGCCTGTTTCTACCTTAGATGCAGCAAGAATGACATTACAATAAGATAAATTTCTGACTAAAAAGTTTTGCTGTCAGATTAGCCTTTCTAAATTCACTAAGTTACTAAAAACTGAGGAAAACCAAAACTATGACTATGTATTTTTTGAGATACAGTGCCATAACATTACAAATTTAACTACCCTAGTGAAAAATAAATATACTAAAATGTATTTGAAATACATTTATTTAATGCTAAGTATACTACAAATACATATTTATGTACTTAATAAAAATACTGAAATTGTACTTTTAGTACACTAAACTGGTACACTTAAAATCTGCTAAACTGGAACAACTAATTTTGTGCTTAATGCACTTTAGTTGCGCAGAAGTTTACCTGAAGTCCAACTACTGAGGTATATTTGATTGTGCTAATATGGAACTATTGCAAATATACTTTAGGTACACTTTAAATATCTTGCTTTTAAAGACTGATAATTCAAAGATCAGACAATCCTCATCAATAGTGATATTAAAACACATTTAGGCTTAATATTAAGATATATGCATTGTGCACAAGTAGTACTCCAAATAAAGTTTAATTACAATTTTTTATATCAGTACGTCTCGAAGTGATATGTCAGTAAATATGTTAATAGATTTGAACTATACTTAGTTCTTTTTTACTAGGGTAATCAGGGCTCAATAATGAAACTGCCAAAACACTGTTTCTATCACTTTAATGCACAATTTTATTTATGCTAAACTTCAGAAAGAGTTTATCAAGCATTTCCATTCAGGTTTCTTTGGCACAAATTTGAAATTTGCATTAAAATACTTTGATGGAAACCCAGTATAATTTGTATACATGTACATCATTTGTATTTGCATGCCTTGCAAACATAAATACTTGGCTTACTTTGATGTATTGTGTGTTTAAGATTACAGAATCCTGCTAATTTAAATATTACCAAAGATAACATTATCTAGCTGAGTAAAGTAGATGAGGTTTGTTGAAATTAAGAAAATTATCTGTGATATGAATATTAATAATATAATAATTAAGTTGAACAGTTACATTATAGCTGTATAATTTCTAGCTATCAAATGCAAATTACATTACTTCTTGGACACTATATGGACAAAAGTATTGGGACACCTGAACAGGGTGTCACGTACGCTGGAGCCAGGAACGAGGAGACACGGAGAATTCACAAACTGGGAGTCTTTAATCCATATAGGGAACATAGAACACATGAAGACATTCAAAGACCGACAAAACACTAACTGAAAGGACTGGGGCTTTTAAAGACAGGACAATCAAAGAACTAAGGAGACACACCTGGAGCAAATTAACACAATCAGACTGGGGAGAAACTGGGTCACAGGGAACACATGGGGAGCAAAAACCACAACAAAACAGTCCAGGGGCGTGACATTACTCCCCCCTCCCGGAAGGTGCGTCCTCGCACCGTGGAACAACAGAAGGGGGGGGGAAACGGGTGGGAACAATGGCGGCGGCTCAGGAGGAGGACGGACAACCGGGAGGGGGCCGGCAGACAGAGACCAGGGAGGCGACGAAGGAGGGAGGAGCCAGGGAGGAGACAGGAGGGACTCGGAGCAGGAGGAGCCTGGCAGGACCCAGGCCACAGCCATGATGATGGCCCATGGTGGAGCCGACGGAGGGAGGAGCCATGGAGGAGGAATGGCCGCCGACTCCAGGGGGCCGACCAACGGAGGCGGAGCAGGTGGAGGAGGAGCCCGAGGTGGAGACGGAGAGCCGACGAGCCAGGGTGACGCCGAGGATCCGGGGGGCCAGGGTGGAGCCGAGAGCTCTGGCGACCGAGGCAGAGGCGGAGCTCCGGAGATCCGCGGCGGAGCCAGAGCGACTGAGGACCAAGGTGGAGCTGGAGGGAGGAAGGAGCCCAACGGAGCCGGTGGGATGGAGTGACGAGGCGCAGCCAGAGGAGAGGAGTCCCGAGGCGATGGCGGGTCGACGCCCGACCAAGGCGGAGCCGGAGGGACGAGGGAGCCTGGTGGAGCTGGTGGATCGATGGATGACGGTGGAGGCGAGGGAGCTAGGAGCCGAGGTGGAGCCGCTGGGTCTACGGGCCGAGGTGGAGTCTGGGCCTCGGAGGCTGGAGGTGGAGGTGAGGGATTCTCCAGCCACGGCGATGGAGGATGGCAGACCCGCGGAGCTCGCACCGCATTGATGGAGGGCTGAGGGCGAGCAGAGGGGCTGCCAGACGACAGCGGTGGAGGAGGCAGGAGCGGGTGGGAGAGTGGGCATTTGAGATCCTCCGGGCTTCCAGGGGTTAACTCAGGAATGGGAGCCAACACTGTGGGGCGCTCTGGAGGCGCGGGTTCTGGAGGACGCTTTCGGGAAGCGGGCACAGGGGGGCGCTCGGGAGGAGCGGAGCTGGCTGGAACCAGCGGAGACGGAGAGAGGATAGGGGAAGCGTCGACCTCCAGATCATGTTCCCAGTCCAACAGATCCCCTTCAAAGTTTAGCAGCCCCAGATGTATCATCAGCTCACCCTCAGCCGCGGTGCAGGGGGCGGAGCTCCACTCCGCGCTCACACCGTCCACGGCTGGCTCCCACGTGATCAGCTCTCGCACCTGGTCTGACATGTTGGGCTCAACTTCCGGGACGATCTTCCGCTCAGTCGCTCGGCTTGGCGCTGGCTCGTGGATCGTAGCGGGAAATGGCTCTCCGTCATCGGTGGGCTCGGGCTGGTGCTCCGCACTGCGGGGAGTTGGTGGGCTGTGCTCTGGGTCAGGAGTGGCACTGGCGAGATCCCCCTCGGCACAGACGGTGAACGGGGATCCGTGCCTCGCCAGTGTCCACTCCACGAAGGCGGCAAAATCCTCTCGAGGACCATCCTCGGACGACAGCGCTCTGCACGCGGTGTTCAAGCTTGCATTATAGAATGTGCAGAGCGCGCCGTCCGGGTAGCTGGTGGCGTTAGCTAACATCAGGAAAAGTCGCGTATGGTCCTCGAGAGATCGGTCCTCTTGCTCCAGCAGGAGGAGGAGGAATTCGGGCCGGACGTAGGGATCCATGGGGCAACACAACGGAAACAAAAACACTGATTGAAAACGGAAAACAAAACGGAGGGAGGACACGGAGGTAACTGTTTGGGTCGGTCTTTCTGTCACGTACGCTGGAGCCAGGAACGAGGAGACACGGAGAATTCACAAACTGGGAGTCTTTAATCCATATAGGGAACATAGAACACATGAAGACATTCAAAGACCGACAAAACACTAACTGAAAGGACTGGGGCTTTTAAAGACAGGACAATCAAAGAACTAAGGAGACACACCTGGAGCAAATTAACACAATCAGACTGGGGAGAAACTGGGTCACAGGGAACACATGGGGAGCAAAAACCACAACAAAACAGTCCAGGGGCGTGACACAGGGACACTGCATTCTAAATACATAGACATTAATATGGAATTAGTTCCCCTTTTGCACCTATAAAAGCGTCCATTCTTCTGGGAAGGCTTTCCATAAGATTTTGGAATATTTCTGTGGGAATTCTTGCCCGTTCTTCCAGTAGAGCATTTGTGAGGTACTGTAAAGCACTGATGTAGGATGAGAAGGCCTAGCCCACAATATCCATTCCATTTCATTCCAAAAATGTTCAGTGGGGTTTGAGGTCAAATGGGCTAGTGGGCCCAGTCAAGTTTGTGCACCCCAAAATCATCCAACTGGACCTTGCTTTGTACACTGGGGAACAGTCAAGCTGGAAAACTGTTTCCACAAAGTTGTAAGCATTGTCCAAAATGTCTTGGTATGCTGAATCACTAAGATTTCCCTTCACTGTAAGTAAAAGGCATAAAAGAGCACCATACCATATTTCCTCCTCCACCAAACTTTACAGTTGGTACAATGCAATCAGGCAGGTAATGTTCTCCTGGCATTTGCCAAACCCAGAGTCACCCACCAGACTGCCAAACAGAGAAGTGTGATTCATCACTCCACAGAACACGTTTCCACTGCTCCAGAGTCCAGTGGCGCCTGCTTTACACCACTCCATCCCACGATTGGCATTGTACTTGGTGATGTGAGGCTAGCATGCAGCTGCTCTGCCATGGAAAACCATTCCATGAAGCTTCCACTACACAGTTTTTATGCTGCCATTAATGCGAGTGGAACTCTTTGGCTATGGAATAAGCAGAGCATTGGCGACTTTTATGAGCCATGCACCTCAGCACTCGGTGACCCTGCTCTGTGACTTTACATGGTATTCTTCTTCATGGTTCAGTTGCTGCTGTTCCTAAACGCTTCCATATTTCCATTTATACCACTTCTAGCTGACCGTGGAATATCTAGTAGGAATGAAATTTCACAAACTGGCTTATTGCAAAGGTGCCATCCCAGTGCCACGCTTGAATTCACTGAGCTCTCATTTTTTTTCACAAATGTTTGTAAATGCAGACCAATGCTGTTTTATACAGATATGGCAATGGGTCTGATTGAAACCCCTGAATTCAATAAATAAGAATACTTTTTTTCCAGATTAAGCATATATATGAAAGAAAACAATTTTCATTGTGGTGTAGCCAAATATGATCTACTCATTGGCCATTACTAGCTGTGTTTCATTGTCCCAGGACATTTTAATTTTGAAATATGCGCCAAACAATGAAGGATGCTTTGTTTGGCACATACATTGTGTTTTTGGTTTTAAAACATGTGATTTTGCTCTTTTATTGCCATCCCATCTTATATATCCCATTACATATTTTCACGCTTGTGTTATGGCAGTTTCTCTCAATAAAGTGTGGGATGCATAGATACGTGTGTAGGCATATGTATTCTTTCTTGTGTGTGTGTGTGTGTGTGTGTGTGTGTGTGCAAAGACACATCTGTAGAACCGCAGTGGTAATCACAGCCAGTCACACTTCTTTTGCAGCCCTGTTAATCGTCCACTAAGTGAGGGGCCACAAACCATGCCAGAAACACACATACACACCCCACTGAAATAACAGGTGTGTGTGTCTGCTTGTGTGTGTGCGCCATGATATCTGCATTATAGCAGCCAGATTCCCCGTGACAAAATGGGCTTGAGTCCGATACGACTGTGTCCTGCTGTCTGTAATTGCACGCGGCTTGTAGTAAATGCTTAGGATGCCAGCCAATTTCATGAGCAAGTGTGACTGAAGGAAATTATGCAATAGCACTGTCTGCAGGAGAGATTGATGCTGGCGTTCCTCAATTTTGGATGGTTTGACAGATTATTAAATAATTCAGAGGTTGTATGTGCTGATCTCTCTTGAAACGATTAGCATCATTTCAACAAAATGTGATGCCCACCACATCATTAAGGCAAATTATGTTCATTTCAATCTCATAATTATTTGAGTGACCTTACAATGAGCACATTTGAAGTCTAAAGGGTTGCTTTTGCAAACAAGTCACAATCTTAACCCCAAAAATTATGTATTTACTTATAAATTCAGGTGTTAATTAATTGCCATTGTGAGATCATTCAGAACAGAGATTTAAAGAAATATTTTTTGTCATTCAATAATGATGAGCTGCGAATGAGGTGCTGAAAATATCTCTGTAGAAATATGTATCTGTGAGAGAGAGAGAGTGAGTGTGTGTGTGTGTGTGTGTGTGTCTGTGTCTTTGTCTGTGCCAGTGCCATCTAGGTCCCAGGTAACAAATGACTTCCTGTGGTAATTGTTCTAATGAAGCAGGGAGGAGAGATGTGGAATTCTTAATAGGTGTAATAGGTTCTTAATAGGTTCACAAAATTAGGAGCAGAGGAGAGAAAGACAATAGGTGAGATGGGAAGATAGATGTCTGGTGAGCTAGCCATTCAAAAAGTGTCCCATTTGTCTGTTTTCTTTTGCATCTTGCCAGGGTTTTGAGCCCTAACAAATTGTTAAAGCCGTGTTATAATCCCTGTGCTTAAATTCTTGTTTTCACTGAGACCGGGATGGCTGTATGTTTGTGTCACACCAGCACGCTTGTCAATAGGATGCAGGCACATAGTGCTGCTGTTTGTTTTTGGGGGCACCAGTGGCAGGAATAAAATCATTTTAATAATGTAGTAGTTTATTTTATATGTGTAATGTTAGTCCAGTGATAGTTTTAGAAAACAAAGAGACCCAGATTGAAATTATGATTGAGAAAATATATTATATTATATTATATTATATTATATTATATTATATTATATTATATTATATTATATTATATTATATTTATTAATTATAATAAAATATGTATATTTAATGTTTTATATATGTAAATATATATTTTAATAAAGAAATATATGTACTGTATATTTATTTTAATACACCAAGCAAAATTGCAGCTGAACTTGAGAGCCAGTGAATGCCATTATAATTGTATGAGAAAGAGCCAAATTGACCTTTTTCATAACAATTCATCTTTTTGAACTTCACCGGGAATTACCAAATTTACACATTTCTGGCCGCTGAGCTTTAGCCAAACATTTTTTAACTACGATAATCATGCAACTTCATTATGAGAGAGATAAATATATGTGCATGACCTTTCAAGATGTTTGCAATAACAGAGATGTCACAAGAGATAAGTACATTGTGCTGCAGCTCCTTATCAGCACAGAGAGAACCCTGGGTGAGAACACAAATGTATTAATATAGTGGGTTGGAATGTCTCTAAAGTGATATTCTTCCACCTACACACATTCACACCTTCATCAGAGCAGCAATCTCTCCCCCCATGGCCATGCTGCTTAGCCATGCCTGAGCAAATGTATCAGTGTGAGTGGGTGTTTTTCTGGATTACCCTGAAGGATGAAGAGAAAGAGAGAGAGTAGAATCGAGAGAACACCCAGGAAGAGGTCCAAGGGTTCTTTATACGTTTTTGAGCATTGGTACGCAAGTGATCAAAAATAGCTCACTAAGTAAGGAGCATCTGACTCATTTTGTGTGCAGTAAAATCTCCTCACACCTCCGTGCTGTATCAGATGGCCAACCTGATGCTGCACGCATATCCATATCATCTTACGAAACACAGTTTATAGTGAAGATGTTACGTTTTTTCTGCTTACTCCATGTTGTCTATCTATGTTTGTGTCCTGCCTTGTTGTTGAGGCAGTGCTGTCTGTCGTGAGTGAGTGTTGGTGATAGCAGTGGAGCGATTCGTCCTGGTGTGGACAGTGGGCTCTGGGGGACTGAAGAGCATGAAGGCAACACACAGGAGAATAATAAAGCTACACCTCTACAAACATGGCTTTCCGACAACATGCATTTAAACAAGCACGTCTTTCAGCATTAAGTGCACTTCTGTGGCTTTATTTTGACACTATAGCTTGGTTTGAAAATCAAGAGAACTTCCTATACAAGTCACTGTAGGCTTCTGATGCAAAAGCTGTTCCAAAATATATTTACACTTTATTTTAAGGTGTCCTTGTTACAGTGTAATTATACATTTAAGTACTGAGTAATATTAATTAACTACATGTACTTACTATATGGTTAGGGTTAGGATTAGGGTTTGGCTTAGGGATACTTGCATGTAATTATGCATAATTTATTGTTATTACAATAGTATGTACATGTAACGTGTAACAAGGACACCTTAAAATAGTGTTACCTATAACAAAAAATAAAAAGTTAAAGTTAATCATTAAAAATGCTAACAGTTTAGTAACGCTGTTAAATGTAGTCTTTAGCCTTTTTTGTTTTTACGAAATTAATATTCTTATTCAGCAATGATGCATTAAATTGATAAAAAGTGACTGTAAAGACATTTATAAGGTCACAAAAGATTTGTATTTCAAATAAATGCTATTCTTGTGCACTTTCTATGGAACAAACATCACAGTCTCCAAAAAATATTAAGTAGCACAACTGTTTTCAACATTCATTCATTCTAAATAAATAAATAAAATAAATAAACAAATAAGACTGGATTAATGGTTGCTGAAAATTCAGCTTAGCCCTCACAGGATTAATTACATTTTAAAACATTAAAATAGAAAACCATTATTTTAAAGTTTAATCATATTTCACAATATTACTGTTTTTACAGTAATCAAATAATCTTCAAAAGTAGTGTATATTATAATGCTGTGATGCCTAAATTCACATATAGCATTTAAAATAACTAGTTTTAGTGTTTAATTTTGTATTTATTTTGATTAAATCTTAAAGAATTTTAATGTTGGCCATTCATTAGTTATCAGCCATAAATTTAATATTGGTCGAATGTGATGTTGTTTGGAAATATACTATATTCATGCTACTTTACATAAGCAATACTGAAATGATATATGTATGTAAAATAAATATATATATATATATATATATATATATATATATATATATATATATATATATTTCAGTCTAATAACAAATGGGCCAATTACAATTTTAATTATATTATAATATATTATTATATACAGTATTTGCTTATGCTATGTACTGCATCGTTAGCTTAGCAACATGCTAATAGCAAACTATTGCCATCAATTATGAGTCATGACTCCTGTGTGGTTTGTGTGAGGATCACTATTTATATGATGCACAGAGTTACTGCCTATATAGAGCGCTCCAAATCTGTCACTTATGAGGTTTCATTTCAGTTAGGATGCTGCCTTAGAAGAAGACAGCTAAGCAGCTCATTAGGTATCGGAACACAGTTTATATGTACCCTGTCAATAAAAAATTAAAATGATAGCAGATTTTTGAAGCGCATATTTTCTCTCCAGCAAATTTAATGTCATCACAACACTGTATTCACAAACTTTGCTGACCCTGGAAGAGCTTGTAAGAAATGGCAGCTATACAGGTTATCTCAGGGACTGTTGCTAGGCGGTGATGTCATTCTCTTAGCAACACAGCGTGTACTTGAATCATGTCATCCAACTTCGCTCTTTCAAGTTTTTCAAGCCTTTGTCTACCTGAATAATTTATAATGTCTCAATGACTGTGGTTAGTCATATTGTAACCAAAAGACCAAACGTGTCCGTAAGATAAAGGACACATTGTTGAGAAAGAGAAAACCTCCCTGGCGTTTGGTTTTGTTTGGTGTGGTTTGGTGGTTTGTACAGACAGACAGTGGTGTGGATGTCAATACTAATGAGAAGAAGCTTAGTTGCAAAAGGAAATAATTATCCTGAGTGTGGTGAAGTGGAGCTTGTGCTCGACAACAAAACCATTGAAGAAGTGAAAAATCATGTTCAAGATGAAAGAGTGCATGTCCCAAAACTGATTAGCTCACATGTTTGATTCACACAAACAATCTTTCTCTTTCTCGCATCTCACAGGTTGAGGATCAGGGGTCATGGAGTCTCTCTTTGGGGGCCAGTTGGGCTTGCTGGGGGGTAATGAGGGTCTGAAAGAAGATGGCTGTGGGGTGGGCTGGTCGAACTCTCCCTTATCAGAAGACATGTACTCTGCCTCCCACTTCGCCCTCATCAGTGCCTACCAGGATATTAAGACCCGACTGGCTGGCCTTGAGCGAGAAAATGCAGACATCAAAAGAAAACTCAAGATTTACGAGATAAAGGTACAAAACACCCTAAGGATCCTTTAGCCTCAGATACTGCAACAGATATCAGCGGTCAGTGGCATAACTACCAGCAGTGTGGGCTGATCAGTTACTGAAAAAAAAAAAAAAATTGGTGTAGGATTTACTTTTTTACTCAGAAATTGCTAATACAAAAATAAAATAAACAGAAAAATGTAAAAAGAAATGACAAGTAGCACATTCAATTAAATGTTTTTTTAAGTAGAAAGATTGAAATAGTATTCCAATAATTCAACAACTTCAAAAAATCAGCTTTTACGTGTACTGTAGTACAATATATCTTTAAACACCCTTTATACTGGACAATATATCTTTATATGATTAATGAGTAAAACACTAAAAGTGCCTAACATTACTGTTCTTCACTGTCTCCTCTATAGCTACTTTGTCTCATACATTATGTACACACGTGGTCAGAATTGTTGGTACCCTTGGTAAATATGAACAAAGAAGGCAGTGAAAATAAATCTGCATTGTTAATCATTTTGATCTTTTATTTAACAAATTCACAAAAATCTAACCTTTCATTGGAGAATAAGAATTTAAAATGGGAGGGGAAATATCATTATGAAATAAATGTTTTTCTCTAATACACATTGGACACAATTAACTGTACCCTTTTATTCAATACTTTTTGAAACCACAATTTGCCCAAAAAAAACGCTCTGAGTTTTTGTGCCCAGTGACCCATTTTTGTGTTGTTTTTAAGGTTTGTTTTTGGATTATTGTCCGGTTGGAAGATCCAGACATGGCCCATTATAAGATTTCTAACAGAGTCAGTGACTTTTCTCAATGATGCCATGTATCTAAACAAGATGTCCAGGACCTCCAGCTGAAATATAGGCCCACAACATTAAAGATACAGCAGTATATTTCATTGTACACATGGGGTACTTTTTATCCCAGTGTGCACCAAACCCATCTTGAGTGTGTCAGGGAGTCACAATCACTTCAGTCATCACAGTCACCGCAGTCACCAACACCCACGTTCACAAGATCACAATCACCTGAGTTCTAATTCCCCACACCTGCTGCAGCTCATCAAGCTCCACTTTATCAGTGCTCACTCCACACACGCTCCTCGTCCGGTCTACCGTTCACATACCTGAACCAAGCCAGACCCCTTTGATACTTACCTGTGTGTTTCCCTACCTTAGACGTTCCTGTTTCTCCACCGCTCCTGCCGTTCCATGTGATTCCTGCAAGAAAGCAAAGGACTGTTACTTCAAGCTAAGCCATCTGGATCTTGTCTAATTGTGCTTTACTCACCTCTCATCACCTCCTGGTTCTCTCCTCTGTCTCAGTCAATAAATACCCTTGTTTGGCCACTTACCTGTGTCTCCTAGCCTCTGTCGTGACAGAAGACCGGACCACGACTGTATGTCATGGAGCCCCGGCCTCAAGCGGCGGCTGACATGCTGGAGGAATTGGTCAAAACCCTTTGAGCTACTCTAATGCCGGCCCCAGCCCCGGCACCTGCCTCTGTATGTCCCATGGCCATCCTTGCTTCCTACGTGGGTGACGCAGCTGGGTGTAGAGGCTTTTTTGCTCCAGGTCTCTCTCTTCATCGAGATGCAATCACAGAAGTTCACCACCGAGCGATCAAAGGTAGCCTTTCTGATCTCCCTGTTAAGCGGTAAAGCGTTGCTGTGGGCAAAGGCGATCTGGAACGCCCAAAGTGTGATTATTAACTCCTATGAAGCTTTCTCCAATCATTTCAAGGAGGTCTTCGGTACTGCCGCCAGAAGGCTGTCTATGCAAGACCAACTCCTGCGGTTACGTCAAGGCGAATCCCCTATTGACGAATACACTCTGCAGCCACTAGCGGATGGAATGAGGCGGCGCTGCTGAGTGCTTTTCGTTTGGGGCTGAATCCCCGTATTTGCACCCAGATGGCTATCTACGACGACAACGTGGGACTAGAAAGCTTCATGCAGCACGCCTCCCACATCTCGCAACGTCTTACCGCATGTTACGCGGACGAAGCCGCACACCAGCTAGCCTCACCTGCTTCCGGTCCTCCAGTACCAGAACCTATGCAAATGGACTCTGCTCGATTATCACGCACGGAGCGTGCTCGCCGCCTCGCGGCTGGACTTTGTCTGTACTGTGCCTCCCCGGATCATTTCATCAGGACCTGCCCCGTGAGACCTCCACACCTAGCAGTGAGTACGATTCAACTCTTCCAGTGCAACTACTTACCTCAGAATCCTCTGTTTCAGTCTCCGCCCTTGTCGACTCAGACTCCTCGGGGAACTTTATATCTTAAGCCCTCCTAACTCGACTCAACCTACCCTGTAAGCGGCAGCCCCGGGAGCTCCGAGTCGAGACCATTCAAGGAAAGCTTCAAGGAAAGCTGCTTGGGCGTGGAAGGGTTAATTATCGAGCTCCCCCTCTAACATTGAGAGTAAGATGTCTGCACGAGGAAACCATCTCATTTCTGGTACTGGAGGGGCCCACGGTGGATATCATCCTGGGACGCCCCTGGCTCAACCAACATTCTCAAGAAGTCAGCTGGGATCCTTGTGAAGTTACTTGCTGGAGCGAGACCTGTTTCCAGAACTGTCTGCCCTTGATTCCCAAGCCGCTCAAGAAATCCTCGCAGATCCAAGTGTGTTCCACCCTCGTCGAAAGCCCTGAGCCTCAGGTGAAGTGTACGATCCCATCTGACTACCAGGTGTTCCAGGATGTGTTCAGCAAGCAGGCGGCCACCCGCCTTCCACCGCATCGGCCATGAGACTGTGCCATCGACCTGCTGCCTGGAGAAAAACTCCCCAAGGGTAGAGTTTACCCCTTGTCCATCCCGGAGTGTAAGGCAATGGAGGATTACATCAAGGAAGCTCTCCAACAAGGTTTCATCCGACCTTCCACATCACCTGCCGCCTCAAGCTTCTTCTTCGTGGGCAAAAAGGACGGAGGCTTGAGGCCATGTATCGACTACCGAGCCCTGAACTCCCAGACGGTGAAGCTGCCATATCCACTTCCTGGTCCCTGCCGCCCTCGAGGAACTCCGTGGAGCCCGCATATTCTCCAAGCTGGACCTGCAGAGCGCGTATAACCTCGTTCGAATCCAGGCGGGCGATGAGTGGAAGACTGCCTTCATCACACCCTCAGGCCACTGCGAATATCGGGTCATGCCATATGGCCTATCCAACTCACCATCCGTCTTCCAATGCTTCATGAACGAGGTGTTCTGGGAGTTCCTCCATCAGTTCGTGATCGTCTACATCGACAACATCCTCATATACTCCTGGAACCTGGCCGAACATCGCCACCACGTAACACAGGTCCTTCAGCAGCTCAGAGAACACCATCTTTATCTGAAGTTGGAGAAATGTGAATTCCATCACTCCACGGTACAGTTCCTCAGATATAACATCAGCCCTGAAAGTATCCAGATGGACCAGGGGAAGGTGACTGCCATCCAGCAATGGCCACTTCCGCAGTCAGTGAAGGAACTGTAGCGATTCCTAGGATTTGCCAACTTCTATAAACGATTCATTCACCAGTTCATTCGGCTCACAGCGCCCCTCACCTCCATGCTACGCAGCAAGCCCAAGTCTCTGTCCTGGAGCCCCGATGCCCACGAAGCCTTTCATCACCTCAAGGAAACGTTCAGCATGGCCTCCATCCTTCATCACCTGGATCCTCAAGCCCCCTTTGTAGTCGAGGTGGACGCCTCGACCACCGGCGTCGGGGCCGTGCTGTCTCAGTATCATGGTGAGCCTCCCTGCCTCCATCCTTGCGCATATTTCTCCCGGAAACTAACCCCTGCAGAGCAAAACTACGACATGGGAAACTGTGAACTGCTTGCCATCAAGTTAGCTCTGGAGGAGTGGCGTCACTGGCTGGAGGGAGCCTCTTCTCCATTCACCGTCATAACCGATCACAAGAATCTTCAGTACGTAAGAGATGCAAAACACCTAAACCCCCATCAAGCCCGCTGGGCCTTGTTCTTCACACATTTCCATTTCACCATCACCTACCATCCTGGAAACCAAAACCCCAAGGCAGATGCATTCTTCCGTTTACATGCCCCGGATCAGCCCTCAGATACAGAACCCATTCTCCCTCCAGCCCTCATCGTCAGCCCTATCCAATGGGAACTAATCGAACGCATCCGTGACGCCACCTGCACCGAGCCAGCTCCGCAGGGAGGCCCAGAAGGAAAGACTTACGTTCCATCCTCCCAGCCCTTCTGGGCTCAGTTCACAAAAAGTACCAGCTCTGGACACCCAGGCAGCCAGCGGACTCTCTCGCTCCTTCAAGCTCAGTACTGATGGCCCAGTATGGCCAAGGATGTCATCAGGTACGTCCGCAACTGCTCAGTCTGTGCCATGTCGAAATCCCCTCGCCATCTCCCATATGGCAAACTGGTTTCCCTGGCTGTTCCCCAAAGACCCTGGTCGCACATCGGAGTAGACTTCGTCTCAGACCTCCCTAACTCAGAGGGCCACACTTGTGTGCTCAAGGTGTGCAAATTGATCCCCCGGAAAGGCCTATCCACTGCTCTCGAGTCCGCCGAGAGTTAACTTCGGTCATACTGCTCGAATGATCAGCACAGCTGGAGCCGCTTCCTCCCCTGGGCCAGGTATGCCCAGAACTCCCTCACACAATCCACCACCGGCCTTACACCCTTTCAATGCATACTCGGTTACCAGCCCCCGCTTTTCCCCTGGACGGAGGAGCCCTCGGAGGTTCCAGCTGTGGACTACTGGTTCAGAGCGAGCGCACATCCATCTCCAGCGTGCAGTGCAGAGACACAAGTTCTTCGCAGACATCCGTCGTTCAGACCCCCCGCAATTCCAGCCAGGCGATCGGGTCTGACTATTGAATTTTAGTCAGTGTGTAGTTTGTATGTTTGGGCATAAAAAAAGATCTACAAAGTTACAAATCTCAAAGTCCACTCCAAAGGGAGATATTTGTTTTTTTGTTTTTTTAAATCCCTTTTCAAGAACTACAACGAATGGCTCGTTTGGACTACAAAGTTGTTTTCCTGTATTTGTGACATCACAAATTGGTCCATTAGAATATCATTAAAATAAATCCTGCCTCCGGAAATTCGAATGCACGTTTCAAAATCAAAACCCGGTGCTGGTGTTTTTATATCACTGTATTTCTGAATGGGGCAGTCGTGGCCTAATGGATAGAGAGTCGAGCTTGTAACCCGAAGGTCGTGGGTTCGAGTCTCGGGTCCGGCAGGTGAGACTGAGGTGAGACCCTTGAGCAAGGCACCAAACCCCCAACTGCTCCCCGGGCGCCGCAGCATTGGCTGCCCACTGCTCCAGGTGCATGTTCACTACTGTGTGTATGCACTTGGATGGGTTAAATGCAGAGCACAAATTCCGAGTATGGGTCACCATACTTGGCCACACACCACTTCCCTTTCCCTTTTTTTTTTCCTTTCCCTGAAGGAAACCGACAGTCTTCAGAAAATTTTGGATGTCATTTTCATTTCATCTTGCATGTAATGTCTGATAAAGCAGCGTTTGTGAGTGGAGCTCTGCTTTGTGTATAGCGTTACCGGGGGAAACCTCGCTCTCTCCCGCTACAACAGCGCCTCCCACTGGCAGAGAATGAATTTGCATAAATATGCCGCCACGAATAGTGCAACTCCGTGGGACTATGGTATAAATAAATTCAACTGTATAACAGTTTCACTGCAATTCATGTTATGTTAGAATTAAAGAACAATAAACATAATACTTATTACCGTTGCACTCATCTGTACATAGTAAATGCAGTTGTTATTTTTAAGCTGTTGTTGACATCCTATCTAAAACGTGATTTAGCCCAAAAAAAAAAAAAAACGTTACCACGTTAATATGTCTTGCAATATCCGTGCGTGCAGAGGTTCTACGCGATCCTCTTGTTCAATATTCTCGGGGTCTGAATTGATATGGCAATATTGACAAACTTGCTGTTTTGGCAAGGGGCGGGGCAGTACTGAAACACTGTCTAAGCTGTTCGCCAATCACAACGCACTGGGACAGCTAACCAATTACAACACATTTAGTTTTTCGGAAGGCGGGCCTTCATCAAACTCGAAACTAATCGAGCCGTTTGTGCCAGGCTGGGGAGGAAGCGGTATTGTAATAATGTAAATTATGTGAAAAACAATGCGATTTTCGAACCACCAAGCACGAGAGCATGTTCTAGTACACCCCCAAAACAAAATCAAGACTTTGTAAAAGAGCATAATAGGACCCCTTTAAAGGAATAGTTCGCCCAAAAATAAAAATTATGTTATTAATTACTCTCATTACCCTCATGTCGTTCTAAACCGGTAAGACCTTAGTTCATCTTTGGAACAGCTCTGGCATTCTGATGTCGTGAACACGCATCAAAGACTAGCAGGAAAGAGAAGAAATTGTTGAATAAAATTTATAATTTTGTTTTCTTTCCACACAAAAAGTATTCTCGTAGCTTCATAAAATTACGGTTTAACTACTGATGTCACATGGACTATTTTAACGATGTCCTTACTACCTTTCTGGGCCTTGAACGTGTTAGTTGCATTGCTGTCTGTGCATGGTCAGAAAGCTCTCGGATTTCATCAAAAATATCTTAATTTGTGTTCTGAAGATGAAAGAAGGTCTTACGGGTTTGGAACAATATGAGGGTGAGTAATTAATGACAGAATTTTCATTTTTGTTTGAATTATTGCTTCAAAGACCATTTGTGAAAATGCTATAAAATTCATCAGCAATTGCTTTATATGACAACAGCACTTGATCTGCGTAAACTCCACAAGTTTGTGTAAAGCCTGATAATCATGCTATCCAGCTTGATTTGAGAATGATTAACAAAGCATTTTGTGCTTCAGTAGAAGCACGAAGAACTTTTGATTAGTGACCTAGAAATAGTGTAGAATCTTAAATTACTATTATGTAACTTTCCTTGTTTAAAACAGTCAGCTTATTTCCAGGTTTAAATGAAAAACATCCCAGATTTTCAGTGTGGTCTTGTAGACTTGTAGATAAAATAGTCTGCTAAACGTAATTAAGCTTATTAAAATATCAAAATGACTCATTTTCAAATGCTGTGGCCTAGCAAATTAACCTGTAGTTTTTACTAGACCACTGTAGGATTTATTTTTAGCTAGTGTCATATATACAGGTGCATCTCAATAAATTAGAATGTCGTGGAAAAGTTCATTTATTTCAGTAATTCAACTCAAATTGTAAAACTCATGTATTAAATAAATTCAGTGCACACAGACTGAAGTAGTTTAAGTCTTTGGTTCTTTTAATTGTGATGATTTTGACTCACATTTAACAAAAACCCACCAATTCACTATCTCAACAAAATTAGAATACTTCATAAGACCAGTAAAAAAAAAAAAAACATTTTTAGTGAATCGTTGGCCTTCTGGAAAGTATGTTCATTTACTGTATATGTACTCAATACTTGGTAGGGGCTCCTTTTGCTTTAATTACTGCCTCAATTTGGCGTGGCATGGAGGTGATCAGTTTGTGGCACTGCTGAGGTGGTATGGAAGCCCAGGTTTCTTTGACAGTGGCCTTCAGCTCATCTGCATTTTTTGGTCTCTTGTTTCTCATTTTCCTCTTGACAATACCCCATAGATTCTCTATGGGGTTCAGGTCTGGTGAGTTTGCTGGCCAGTCAAGCACACCAACACCATGGTCATTTAACCAACTTTTGGTGCTTTTGGAAATGTGGGCAGGTGCCAAATCCTGCTGGAAAATGAAATCAGCATCTTTAAAAAGCTGGTCAGCAGAAGGACGCATGAAGTGCTCCAAAATTTCTTGGTAAACGTGTGCAGTGACTTTGGTTTTCAAAAAACACAATGGACCAACACCAGCAGATGACATTGCACCCCAAATCATCACAGACTGTGGAAACTTAACACTGGACTTCAAGCAACTTGGGCTATGAGCTTCTCTACCCTTCCTCCAGACTCTAGGACCTTGGTTTCCAAATGAAATACAAAACTTGCTCTCATCTGAAAAGAGGACTTTGGACCACTGGGCAACAGTCCAGTTCTTCTTCTCCTTAGCCCAGGTAAGATGCCTCTGACATTGTCTGTGGTTCAGGAGTGGCTTAACAAGAGGAATACGACAACTGTAGCCAAATTCCTTGACACGTCTGTGTGTGGTGGCTCTTGATGCCTTGACCCCAGCCTCAGTCCATTCCTTGTGAAGTTCACCCAAATTCTTGAATCGATTTTGCTTGACAATCCTCATAAGGCTGCGGTTCTCTCGGTTGGTTGTGCATCTTTTTCTTCCACACTTTTTCCTTCCACTCAACTGTCTGTTAACATGCTTGGATACAGCACTCTGTGAACAGCCAGCTTCTTTGGCAATGAATGTTTGTGAAGGGTGTCAATGATTGTCTTCTGGACAACTGTCAGATCAGCAGTCTTCCCTATGATTGTGTAGCCTAGTGAACCAAACTGAGAGATCATTTTGAAGGCTCAGGAAACCTTTGCAGGTGTTTTGAGTTGATTAGCTGATTGGCATGTCACCATATTCTAATTTGTTGAGATACTGAATTGGTGGGTTTTTGTTAAATGTGAGCCAAAATCATCACAATTAAAAGAACCAAAGACTTGAACTACTTCAGTCTGTGTGCACTGAATTTATTTAATGCATGAGTTTCACAATTTGAGTTGAATTACTGAAATAAATTAACTTTTCCATGAAATTCTAATTTATTGAGATGCACCTGTATATGACATAATTACCCAGCTAAACAATGGGGTGTAGACATCCTTGTTAGTCCCGAACCCTTTTCTCCTGCACCTCGCTGCCTCATCTCACATTAATGCAGAGACAGTGACACGGTCACAGACATACTATATAGGGCATTTAATTAGAGTAGAGCAGAGTGGACACACATAGCGAGCAATAATATGGATATCTAGCACACAGCAGAAAACTGCACTGAGAAAGAGCATAAAGCATCAATTATTATTGCACCAATAGTTACGCCACTGATTCTGGTAAAGGCCAAAGGTTTTATTTAACTATTATGGAGTTTCTGTGCAGTTTCCATGTGGAAAATTGGTGATCTGTGAGTGTTCGCCAGCTGAATACTGTGGCTGGACAGCACTCATTAGGAGCTGTGCTTGCTTCATGTATGAAAGAGCTTTATTTATAGCCCTTCTGACACGTGAGCTGAACAGTACATAAACAAGTATGCATGTTGTCTATAATTAACATGTCAGGCTCTCACATGAAAACACACAAACCCACTTATACACACAAAACAAGATACTTCTGATGCTGTTTAGATCATACGATTGTTAGGAAAGTAGATCACATCTCAATTAATCTTTAAACACGATTGAGTAGCTTTTCACTAAAATGATCAGTACTGATGAATACACATCCATAGATGATATTTTGGTATCAGATCTATCATCTGCCAATATTAGAGATATTTAAATATATTAATATAGGATGTGATGTTGATGTTGGACGTGTTGGAACAATATATATTGTGAAAAGCGATATGCAAATAAACTTACAAAACTGCTGGTTCATTTGATGTGATCTATGAGTACAGCTAGGCAGGTTGGGCTGCTGCCAGGCCTCTGGAGAGCTGCAGGTAGAAGATGCTCCAGATTGGATATCTTTAAAGCTTTTTGGTTTGGCCCTGCCCAAACATATGCATGTATATGCACCAACGATGGCTAGCCTCTGAAGAACAGCTGTTTTTGCAGAAGGCGAGAGAGAGCGCCTCCAGGGTTCTGCGTTCAGTGTGGCTCACTGCCTAGTAAAGGGCTAAACGTGGGGAACTAATGCACACAGCACAAAGCTCGTAGGAGTAAAAATATATGAAATGCTGCACATCAAAGCACACAGCATCTATTGATGCCAGTAGTGAGGTAGAAGATGATGTAGGAGCTGAACTTGTAGCCTACAAGAGCAGACCTCTCTAAATGGAAAGGACTGTTTGATACCAAGTGACTAATAAACCCCTCAAATTACCTAGTCACTAAGTCACATTTTTATATAGTCTATATATATTCTGGAATTACCTAGAACATTAATACTGGTTGTATATGTGTTTTTGAATTTTTAATCATATATTGCTGACTAACTATATCCCATCTGGAGGTCATTTGAGGGCAAAAACCTGTTTCAGAAGCAAAAGTTTATGGTTAGTAAGATTTTTAATGGCGTTAAAAGATGTCTCTTTTGCTCACCAAAGCTGCATTTGACCAAAAATACAGTAAAAACATGATATTGTGATTTTATTACAATTTAAAGTTACTTTTAAAATGTAATTTATTCCTGTGATGACAAAGCTAAATTACTCCAGTCTTCAGTGTCACATGGTCCTTCATAAATCAATCTATTAAGCTGATTTTTATTAAAGAAACCTTTCAAATGATCATTAATGGTGGTAACATTAAGTGTCGCTTTTGAAAACATTATTTTTTTCAGGATTATTTGATAAATTGAATGTTCAGAAGAATAGCCTTTATTTGAAATACAAATCTTTTATAACATTATAATGTCTATTATGTCAATTTAATGCACCCTTGCTGAATGAATGTAATATTTTTTGCAAATAAGAGAGAAAAACATTTACCTTTGTTTTTATAGGAAAGTAAAGTATAGACAGGAAAGTGAGGATGTGAGAGGGTAACAGGCCAGGAACTTTACCTCAATGACCCACTCTTTAAAATGCAAAAAATGCCCTTTACTATACATTTTATCATGATTTATCTACCCAATTATAAAGCCTTTATCGATTCTTTTACACTGTAAAAATGATTTTTCAAAGTTGTAAATAAAAGATTAGTGGAGTACATTTTAGAAGAAAATACTAGTCTTTTAGTCTTTTTACTTCAAAATTTCATGTTTAATTCAATGTGTTACTTGCCATTTCATTGTAATTATTTGTGAAATTTAATAGCAATTTCTATGTGAAATAGGAAATCCTACACCATTTTTCCAGATTAGAATTGCTGGAGATTTTTCACAAACATCTGTTTTAAAATTGTTTACCAGCTGCTTTCTGTACAAATTTAATTGTGCTGAATTTGGTGAATAATGTGCAATCTGTAGACCGCATTTGCATATTTGTGCTGAAAAGAATGACAATGACTTCATTTAAATACTCAGTTTTAAACCGGTGCAGACAGTGCCTTGTTAAACCAGATCACAGGCTGTTAGTAAATATGACGTCTTTCGCTCCAAAAATGGTGCAATGATTATTATATCCATAAATTATTCTATGCAATTGCACTTTGGGCTCGTGATGACCCCTGTGTCACTTTTTTGCATATGTGTGAGTGCAGTTCCCAATGATAAGCGAGTTTGGAGATGACAGAAACTCCTACTGCTCCTTTGAGCCCAAAGACACAGCGCTGCTCCAGTCAGAGAATGGCAGTCTGCAACAGAGAGTCAACATGCTGACCCTTGAGGTGAGAGGACACACACATATGCACACACCTACCCACCCACCTCTTTCTGGACTGTATTTCATCTGATGTTCTGCTAATTTCAAACAACCGCTTGTTATATTATGACTTGGCTATATTGTGTTGTAAATCTGGATTACATGTCACAAAATGGAAAGATTAGAGAGGTAATACGATTAGTAGGGTAATGAAGGACAACTTCAGATGCCCAGTCATTCATGACAAAAGGCCTTACGTAATCTAGACCACGAAGCATTCGTTTTTGCTTGCCCGAAGCCCGTTCTCAATCGTCTCTCCCAACTGGCTGTGATGTGGAGTGTAAATGGGAAGATCATACTCTCTTTCTGCATCTCTCGGCTCATTGCCTGGCAAAGCGTCTCATTAATTAATGATGCTTGCTATGTGTTTCCATAGCCACCCAGCAACCTTCCCTCCGTCGAAGAGCCGGATTTCTCTTTGTCATCTGTTCTTCTCTCTCGCACCTCCCTCGCGTTTGCTGACGTTTAGTACTTTGTGTGTACGTTACTTATTCTTCCCCACCCTCCTTATTTGACTGTGGCCTTCCTTCTTGATTCGTGCCTTGTTGTGTTTCATTCTTCACTTTTTTTCCAACACCCAGAGGTTTGCAGTCATGAGCTATTGCTGAGATCTAATGCAGCGCAATTGAAAGTAAATACCCTGTTCTGTTATTTTTTCTGAAAATAAGCTACTATTATCTGTGAAGCCAATGGATCACTGCAGAGAGGTGCATTATATGATAATTGAAGTAGATGCTTATGTGGGTCTGTATTAAAATGAAAGTGCAGGGAACAACATGAGTGCATCTGTTTCACTTTATTATTTTTATTTTTATATATCAGGCAGAACACTCTGTGTCTATAAATGTTTTTATTCTCTCAAACCATGTCGGTTTCCAGAGACGAGCAATTTGTCAAAGACTTTTGCCTTGTAAACATAAATGTTTGGTTTTCTGTTGCTGATTTGTAACCAGCTTAGTTATGTGAAGTTTTATCGAAATTGCAAAAATAATTGCAAAAATTAAGCTATTAAGTATGAATGTGATAAACTACAAACCAATCTGTAATCATATACCACTGTTTCTCAGCCAAAGTGTAATAATGAACTAATACATTCAGATTATAGCAATATAATTGTCAGATTACAGCAAATTTTCTGTTTATAAAGAAAAAAAGTTGTCACCCATAGATTTTTGTTACTTAGCTTACATTGCATAATTTTCAGCTTGTTGCAAATTTTCTGTTTATGAAGAAAATCATTCTATATCATCATTTAAATCATTTTATATTAATTTCTTATTCCTTTATTTTTCTAATTTATTTTTTTATTCATGTATAAATATCTAAAAACTATTTATAGTAAATATAAAATAAATTTCTAAAAATAAATATGGATCACTCAGAACTACTGGCTGACTAAGGAAGAATTATTTTCCTTAGTTGAGTCCTGTTGTTATGTAATTATATTTTAAAGGGTCCAGAAACCTCTCGATGTGTCACTATATTTTAAAAGAAAGGAGTTAATAAAGGAATAACATTTAGGTCATATGTCCAGAACCAGACAGCTGTCATCAGAACTGATATTATTGGCCTACTAGAAAGATATAAAATCCATAATGGTAATAAAAAATGATAAAAATATAAAATATTTTTGTATTACACCTGCCTTATACCAAATGTTACAACAGCTTGTCATTATACAGCTCGAGGACATCCCAACTGTCATTGTAATTCAAGAGCGTACACACACTAATGTAAATGTAAAAATGCAAGAAATGTCTGTTAGATTTAAAGATTTTTAAAATATGATTAGCTGTGTATAAAAGCCGTTTAGCCAAAGGAAAGTCCTTGTAATGATAGAAGTGTTTGTGTTCTCCAGCTTCAGAAGAGCAAAGAGCGAGAGGAGCAGCTTGAAGATGTCATTCAGGCCTATGAGAAAATCCACATGGAGAAGTCCAGCCTTCAGCGAGACCTAGACAAGATGGTGAGAACTCTCCTAAAACATTCATTCCACCACATCCATGCTAAGTTTGGCTGCCGAACGGATGGGCAGTTGCGATAATTAGCCTTTCCATGAGCTTCAGGCTTTAATCCAACCAGGTGTCCACTTGATTAATCTTGTACTCTCGTACGTCCTAACAGGGCTGTGAGAATGTAATTGGGCTCTTATATTACCCAGCCAAGCCCTCATATAAGTGGATGATGCTGGATATCTGTAATCATATATGCACAGTTGCATCCTCAGTTTTAAACACGGGTCTCAAATGGCTTCAAACGGATTTGGCTGGGACCAAAAGACTGAGTTTTTGAAAATTGCATGATGCAAGCGTTTGAGCATCTGTGCCGTTCGCCTCTCTGAAACACTCAGCCAGCTATCAGCTGTTACATCTACATGTTCTCATCTTTTATTGCTGACAAATATTCCTCATGGACGTCAATGTCGGAAGAATCGGCGTGGTGAAGTAATGGACTCTTTGCCCTTGTATATCTTTTGATCAATCCCTCATCGCCTGCCTTAGTCTCTATACTTTCTCGTGGTGTTTCATTTTTAATCTTTTATAATCTTTTACTTTTGTGCCCATCTCTTTCCCTTTCCCTCTCTTCTTGGCTCTTTCTTCTCTCATTCTTTTCCGGGCTCAGACGTCTCTGGTGGAGAAACATGTTGAGCGGATCCACAGTTTAGAGGCGGCTCTGAGGCAGAGGGAGAGCTCTCTACACAAACTCAACACACAGCTACACAATAAAGACATGCAATATCTGCAACTACACAGTCCTGACTCGCATAGTAAGTCTTGTTTTGTCTGTATGCATGCAGGTGTTAATTTATATATCACTCAGTGGCCTAGGACCTGCATATATGTACCAAAAACCACTACCACTGACTCATTCACTACATACTAATTGTCACATAGGTCACCATGCAAGGAGAGAGTGAACAAAAGTAAGTGGATTCAGACAATATTGCACTTTGTATGATCTTGAATGGATGTCCTGAATGACAAGAAGTTATCTGAAGTCTGTTCAGACTGAGATGAAAAAAAAAATATCACGCATCACTTATGGATATGATTTGGATTAGGTATGTAAACATAAGTTTTAAGGTTTTTTTTTTTTTGTGTTCAGACTAATTAAAAAAAAAACTAAATAGTTTTGAGTTGAATACAACAGCCTATTTAAACTTAAAACTTTTAATTTATCCTCTAATTAAATACCAACTCTCACTGTACAAGTAAATCGCATGCAATCTGATCGGCAAGCTGCAACTTGACTGTTCAAACTATAAATTTGAAATAAACACGTGGTACATGTGTTTTATATGTTTTATATTTTATACCCTTTATGGTCAAAGTCAGTAAGTTTTAGTCTAATTATATTAACTAGCATTTTTGGGGAAAAGAATATGAGACTGAAGAAATGACATTTATAGCCACACATGTATATATCAATATAAAAATATATCAGGTTGTTTATTAGCATACAGTCTCGTTCATTATTTGTCATTTGACGTGCCTCCTTCATTTGTATTCCACTCTAACAACAGATTGTGTATTGAGGTCTTTGAAGTGTCCTTTTTCATTATATATATGCATCAGATTTTCTATCCAGTTTTCAATCTAGCCTAATTTTGTTTTTTCAAAGAGCACCTCTCCTATGAAGGACTTCAAACAGGGCCAAGCGTCGGTCCTCTTGTCCTTTTGGTCCTCTTTGTTTTTTCCCCTGATGACAGTGTTGTGTTGCATCTCTCTCATTTTACCCCATTTCCCACTTCCTTTCTCTCTTTCCTTTCACTGTCTCTGAGGCTCAGAAAAGACTCTCACCACAGAGAGACTGTAACTAAATGGAAAGCATATTTGTGAGAAGAAGGTCGTACCTTTCCCCTGTGACCCCTTTCTGGGATCTAAAACATTTCAGTCAAACTCAAAGGTGCTCAACAGGAGTCAAATAATCCCAGAAAACTCAAGCAAATTATTTATGTAAATTACGCAACAGAGATGTTCTGTAACCCTGTCAGAAAATAATACAAGAATGATGTCAATTTTGTGTGCGCTCATAAATACAAATATTACATGCAAATATGAAAAAAAAAAAAAAGAAAAATCATTTCACTGCGGTTTTGGTGCGAGATGTACTGAAGGCGTGCAGGGGTGTGTGTTTTCAGCTTGCTTATTGCTGAACTGTCACGATAGCTGCTGGCTCAAGGACGGCTTTTCTATGAGCTGCTGAATCACCATGCCCACGCTGGGGGTGAGGAGCAGGACGCTCTGACAGGAAATAGTTCAGTCTTGCATTCTCCATCTTCAAGGTTTCAAAGCTTCATGGGGTAAAGGACGTGTGTAGGGGGACTTTAGGTTGGATTTCAGCCCTGTTAATGTTGGCCTCCTGTCCAGACATTTGTAAGTTGGCACCCGTTCCCTTTGGCTGATGGAGGAGAGAATTTCCCATTACAGAACATAAAGAAACACAAATGAGGTATTTGTTGGTCTGTTTTGAGTGACAGATGAGATCAGAGAGAGATCTGTTGCTTCAAAGACATGCTGTCGAACAATTTGTCTGCAGCCTCCTATGACAGGATGTTTAACGAACACCAGAAATGTATTGATATTCCTCTAACATTATACTCCATATTTTTCTGTGATTTATTTAACTCTAAACAAGTGCAAACTTTGAAAAGATAGGTAGTTAATATTAACCTTTTAATGTGCAATTCTGCTATCCTAGCTGGATGAACGTTTAATTTTATTTATTGGCTCAATGTTTTTGGCTTATCTGATCATAATAACTGTCATATATCCCTAGTGCTAGACTGCCCCATGACCCTACAGAGCTCCCGAAGTCTGGACACTCTCTCTGACCTCAAACTGCAGCGTCTGGAGGCGGAGCTAGAGGGGGCACGGCACGAGGCTCAGGGGGCCTGTCAGAGGGAGGAGGAGCTTAAAGCTGAATGTGAGAGGTTACGGGAAGAGCTGAGAGAACTGCAAAGCAACCAGAGACACAGGGTCAGTAACACAAACCTACACGCTTAAAAACTCACATAAGAACTACACATTGTCAAAATTGATTTTTGCCTGGAGTCAGGTCTCTTAGACTATGATATGTACTGTACCAGACAGTTTTGTCTCAACTATTCTCTGACTCAGAGAAAAAAAGAATGTGATAAGTAATAAACCAATCAAAAATATTCTCACTATGATGGCATAGAAACTGAATTTTGCCTTTGAATTTTGTCTCAAATACAGCAGTGATGTGACCTTTCGTGCCTTGCAGGCTTCAGATTTAAATTTCTAAATTGCACAAAAATATTAAGAAGGACAACTGTTTTCAACATTTACAATATGAATGTTTCTTGAGCACCAAATCAGCATTTCAGATTTCTGAAGGATTATGTGACACTGAAGACTGAAGTAATGGCTGCTGAAAATTCAATTATGCCACCACAGGAATAAATTACAGTACAATCTAAAATTTATTAAAATTGAAAACAATTAAAATTAAATTATAATAATTTCATAATATTGCTGTTTTAACTGAATTTTTGGTCAAATAAATGCAGATTTGGGTAGCATAGGAGACCTTTCAAAAACATTAAAAAGTCTCCAAACTTTTGAAAAGATGTTCACATATAGTTCAGATTGCATACAAGTAATATACAGAAAGTATGAAGCCCAACATGTCACGCTTTTGCACAGGAGGTGAGTTCCACATGTGGACAGTGTGATGTGGAGTGGATAAAGAAAGTTGGAGATGAACAGTAAGTATCTGTTTTATTGATTTAAAGCATACAGCTGTGCATATTAACATATAAGTTATTGATTTTGTAAATCTATATTATTGGCTGCAATTGCATGGCTAGTTTCCTTTGGATGTGTGGGCCATGGATATTTGCCAATAGAGGGCAGTATAGCTATTGGCAAGCCTCCAGATCACAGTCTGACAGAAGTGGTCTAAAGAATTCTCTCTCACAGAAGTGGTCTAAAATGTTATTTTAAACTGATGCTGAAGAGAATACAGGTGAACTGAAAGTAACCTGTGTTGAAGTGAAATGGGGATTCTTGGAAAGGAAGGTCGCAAGTAATGCCTACGTCTCTTTTGCACCTCACAGTTTCACACTCTACTCCCCCTCTTTGTTTGAACTGCTGGTTCTTGTAAAAGTCGTGATTTAACAGAAAACGGCCAAAACCTTACTTGCAGTTACTCAGACATTCTTATTTTGGTAGTTTTTGGTGTTTTTGTCTTGTTTTCTGATGGAGGGGTTTATTGGGAAAAAAATGTTTTCGTTTTCATAGACATTGATTCTAAAAGAAAGGCAAAAGACGAACTGCGGTTTGAATAATTTCCACAGTCTTCAGGTTTATTTGAATTGAAATTGGCATCCAGTGTTGCCAGCTAATTTTCAGAGAAAGTTGCTAAAGGAAGGTAAATTTGTTGCTAAAAGTCGCTAAATGACGTTGTGATGTCATTGCGTAATCATGACGCAAAGTTGTGTCACAACATCAAATCTCAGCAAAAATATATATTTTACATATGTTAATTTAAATTGGTTTATAAAATCATATGCATAATATAATAATAAAATATAAATAACTGTATTTTTAAATACATTGAATTATTGAACACCTACACATTTTTGAATGATTACAATTTAAGGTTTTTTTTTTTTATAGCTAGTAAACCAGTTATACTACACATTCTCAACAATTATGCTTTAAGCAGTGTATTAGTAGTTAAGTTAGTATGCTATACTTTAAGAAAAGTCTGTAAAAATGGGGCACAATCTACTATACTAATATAAAAGAATTTTCGGTATTGGTTTGTTACCTGCATTTTAAATTACGTATTGTGTTTTCGGGTTACAGGGTTAGAATGGATAATGGATAATGTCCTGGAAAATTACAAGTATCTTTTCCATTTTTCTTACAGCCCACATGAAAAAATACTATAGTAATTTATAGTAAATACTATAGTAAAGTACTTGAATTAATTTGTTGTGGTAATTCTATAGTTGCTGTGGTAATATAACAACTATAGTAATATAAACAAATTACTTTACCCAATACTGTACTAAGTTTTCTACAACTATAGGGTATATTATACTGCAATACACTAAAGTTTACTGTAGTAAAAACTAAAGTATACTACAGTATTTATTACAGTTTATCAGTTCACTATAGTTAATACTACAGTATGCTGTAGCATTCATTAACAAAGTGTTGTAAATACTAGAATATATACAGTATAATACACTTTACTATAGTATGGTTCGAAAACACTATAGTATTTACTATAAATTACTATAGCATTTTTTCATGTGGGAGCATACTAAATTATAAACAATCGCAAGTACAAGCTACTAACAAAGTGTATCATAAATGAACAATTATTAAATTATTATAATCATCATTATTATTATTATTATTATTATTATTATTATTATTATTATTATTATTATTATTACTATTATTATTAAATTGAACAATTGCAAATAGCAGCTAACTCAATTCACATGATGTGCGTACTGCTAGGCATCTTTGGTTTCCTCTTTTTGTGTAATTTGTGCCTTGAGTCACTTATCAAAAGCTGCTAAAAGTTGCCCAATAAATTTTAAAAATTGCTAAATTTGTTGCTGGGTACTTTTGGAAGAAAAAGTTGCTAGGGCAGTCTGAAAAGTTGCTAAATTTAGCAACAAAATTGCTAAGTTGGCAACACTGTTGGCATCCCTAATTATTTCACATATGTGGATGTTATATTCTTTTTTTTAACAAGCAGTGCACAGATTATATCTATTTCAGTGGCGTGCGGTGATTTTTTAAAATGAGGAGGCAGTTATAATATATATATATATATATATATATATATATATACACGTATATTATATATATATATACACGTATATTATATATATAATATACACACATACAGGTGCATCTCAATAAATTAGAATGTCGTGGAAAAGTTCATTTATTTCAATAATTCAACTCAAATTGTGAAACTCGTGTATTAAATCAACTCAAAACACCTGCAAAGGTTTCCTGAGCCTTCAAAATGGTCTCTCAGTTTGGTTCACTAGGCTACACAATCATGGGGAAGACTGCTGATCTGACAGTTGTCCAGAAGACAATCATTGACACCCTTCACAAGGAGGGTAAGCCACAAACATTCATTGCCAAAGAAGCTGGCTGTTCACAGAGTGCTGTATCCAAGCATGTTAACAGAAAGTTGAGTGGAAGGAAAAAGTGTGGAAGAAAAAGATGCACAACCAACCGAGAGAATCGCAGCCTTATGAGGATTGTCAAGCAAAATGGATTCAAGAATTTGGGTGAACTTCACAAGGAATGGACTGAGACTGGGGTCAAGGCATCAAGAGCCACCACACATAGACATGTCAAGGAATTTGGCTACAGTTGTCGTATTCCTCTTGTTAAGCCACTCCTGAACCACAGACAACGTCAGAGGCGTCTTAACTGGGCTAAGGAGAAGAAGAACTGGACTGTTGCCCAGTGGTCCAAAGTCCTCTTTTCAGATGAGAGCAAGTTTTGTATTTCATTTGGAAACCAAGGTCCTAGAGTCTGGAGGAAGGGTGGAGAAGCTCATAGCCCAAGTTGCTTGAAGTCCAGTGTTAAGGTTCCACTGTCTGTGATGATTTGGGGTGCAGTGTCATCTGCTGGTGTTGGTCCATTGTGTTTTTTGAAAACCAAAGTCACTGCACCTGCTTACCAAGAAATTTTGGAGCACTTCATGCTTCCTTCTGCTGACCAGCTTTTTAAAGATGCTGATTTCATTTTCCAGCAGGATTTGGCACCTGCCCACACCGCCAAAAGCACCAAAAGTTGGTTAAATGACCATGGTGTTGGTGTGCTTGACTGGCCAGCAAACTCACCAGACTTGAACCCCATAGAGAATCTATGAGGTATTGTCAAGAGGAAAATGAGAAACAAGAGACCAAAAAATGCAGATGAGCTGAAGGCCACTGTCAAAGAAACCTGGGTTTCCATACCACCTCAGCAGTGCCACAAACTGATCACCTCCATGCAACGCCGAATTGAGGCAGTAATTAAAGCAAAAGGAGCCCCTACCAAGTATTGAGTACATATACAGTAAATGAACATACTTTCCAGAAGGCCAACAATTCACTAAAAATGTTTTTTTTATTGGTCTTATGAAGTATTCTAATTTGTTGAGATCATCACAATTAAAAGAACCAAAGACATAAACTACTTCAGTCTGTGTGCACTGAATTTATTTAATACACGAGTTTCACAATTTGAGCTGAATTACTGAAATAAATGAACTTTTCCACGACATTCTAATTTATTGAGATACACCTGTATATATGTCCCTGTTACACTTAATGTTTACACTAAGTGCAAATAGCTATAGATTCTGTTTACAGCTAGACTTTCTGCTATTTATACTACTTATTGCAAACAGTGGCAATTATCTGCACCTCAGTACTGTAGTACATTATAAAACAGTATGCAGTAATAACATGTTGAGTGTAAATTATAATTTTAATTCCAATTATTAAATGTTTGTCACCTTATTGGGATAATAAATCCCTCCCTACACCTACCCTAACCGTACTCGATACTTTAAGTTCAACGTTTAGATTATTCCTTCATTATTATTGAAAATACATGCCTTTCCGACATATCTGATTTGAAAAGGTAGAAAAAAAGGTTCGGCAAGACACGGACTCGAACCCGGTCGAGTAGCCTACTATCCACCCTATCTGCCCTAAATAGTATTGAAAATTACTAATGTCACAGAATTTAGGATGGATTGTATGCACATTGGGACGCAGGCTAATGCTTTGTAATCATACCTTGGTGGGCGGAGTTAGTGTAAATAGCGGCGACCAACAAGGCGGGCTTTATGTACTTTTCAATAGACACTCCGGTTTTTATTTGTGAACTGATGCTTAGCTGTTTGTTTTTTTTTTTAAATAGTCAACTTATTTTCGGTTCATCGTCATAAAAGCTTTGTCACATACATTGTCACAGGCACGAAGATACATCTTTCATTACATCGAGCTGAATGACTGACAAAGTCATCACGTTTTCAAGACATTTCATGTTTCATTTTGACATGACACAAAGCAGTGATATCTAAGCGGGAGAGTTGCTTGCTTACTTTATAATTAGTCAATAACGCCATAATTTTCTTCATTCAGACCGAGAGCTCGCACAAAAACAAGAGGCGGGATTTATCGCAAGAACCAATCACATCCAATCATAACCGATCATATCCAATTATAGCGCGATGGAGGCACTGCCTCCTCTCACGTGATTTTCCCCCATTCATCTCAATGAGCCTCCAGAAAAGTCACGGCACGCTTTGGGGTCTGTAAAAAGTCAATGGACCCAAGGGAGGCAAGCCTCCGCTGTAATTTTACCTGCGGGTGTCGCTGAAAACGAGTGACTTTTAGACATTTAATATCGTATTTAGTCATTTGCGCTGTTTTATTTTTGTAATATCGATTATTTTCTCATCCAATTTTGAGGAGAGGAGACACTGGCTGCTTCGAAACCGCATACTCAGTGAGTAGGTACTTAATTTCATTAAGTACTTAACGAGCGCTAAAAGAGTACGTGCTCTACAACCAAATCTCGTTGTGTATGACCAAAGACTATAGAAATATAAAGACAGTTCACTCCTATACTCATGAATGGGAGAAAGTGCAACACGCAATATGGCGGGATAGTCCCACCTTCTAAAAAAAAAAGAGCCAATCGTTGATTGGTAAAGTCATTGCGTCACTGCAGCGGCCGTTAGAAGTTCCGGTTCCCATAGAAACCTGGGGCTGGACCAGCAGCTGCGCATGGGCAGTCATAAGTGCGTTGGAGCTACGCATGCGCATTGCCTGATCTAGCCTGAAAAATAAGCTTTTTAAATGCTATTTGAGCATAAGAAACAACATTCATGGGGCAGTTCATTTCAGATTTTGTTGCTAATTTGAAATATGTAATTTAATCGCGAGTTCAGCGAGCCGTTTTTGAGATTTCAAGGATTCCCCCATTCATTTAGATGGGACTTGGTCTTGTTTGAGCTGCCCGGAGGCGTTGCAAATATGGCGGCCGAGTGAACGGACTTTCCTTAAAAGGGACTTTGGTATGACTGCGATCCGCCATGTTGACGTTATCATGTGATCTATGACGTTATAACAAGCGCAACAACTTAAAAGATACGAGCGACAGGTTTAATTCAGGTTTAACTCTGTAAATATTTTGATGTTTCTTGTTGAAGTCTTGTTTCATCCCTCAGGCTTATAAATAACAAAAACAATAACAGCAAAAATGCAATTTTTGATGCTTTATGATCATATAAATATTATGATTATTCAAAGATATTTAACCTTGCCATTGTGCTTTTCTTCTGTGTATGTAATGTCATACTTTGTATGAAAACCCATTATATTTATGTTTTCCTTTATTTTTTTTTTCTTTTTGTCATTATGATTGTTTATTGTTAAAGATACAACCATCTTTCCCTGATCTTGTATGCAAATGTAAGTTATGCAATAAATAAAAAAGAAGAAAAAAAAAAAGATAAAAGGGAGAGGTGCACTAACACCTCATAGCATCAGTAACTCAACAACCCTACCTAGTACGGT